>OZ035960.1:42423501-43023501 GCA_964034945.1 Chrysopilus asiliformis | reverse complement strand
AGATATTCCATCATCTTTGCAACATCATATCCTCGAAATGTATTGCACAAAAGGAATGAAATGATTATTATGAGGGGAGCGAGCACAGTAAGTGGCTGGATTTATGGGGTGCCACTAGGTGGTAGTTTGTGTCCATTTCTTTTCATTTCTCACCGTTATGCTTTTTTGTCCGTCCCTTCAAGCGAATGAAATTGAAAAATTAGCTCATACTAAATGTCAATTGGAAATTGGAAATGGATTCGAATGTATTTAGGCGAGAAACCTGGAAAATTTAAGCCCTTTAAGGTACGTACGCACGCATTCCGATTTTATTGGGTGATGTATGTCGCCGTTGGGATTTGTGAGACACGTGTTTTTCTCCCTAGCTTTTTTTAAAAAAAAAAACCCTTCTGCATTCATCCCTTCTACGGCAGTATATTTTGAGTGGGATCTTAGTAATATTTTTTCTAGGATTTTGGATGCTCAAAACGAAGAAGACGAAGCTTAGGTCTCCCCAGTCTTTTGTTTGATCTGTTTTCCAATTTTCATGGATGATTTTCGGGTATCCGGTTTCGATTTCAAATGTATACTCAGCAATTATAGAACAATATGCTTCAAGTATTATTGCATGATGATGAAAACGAAGGGGAGACCACTTGAGGAAATCGATTTTATATAAGTACCCAACAAAGACAAATTCATGTTGCTAGAGATGGAATGTTGGCATTGGTTACCGCAAGTGTACAAGAACTTTAACAGAAATAAATAAAACTTTCCAACTTGAGTTTTGACTACAAGTTGTCTGGCAGGAGATCGGTTTTTGCTTTTGGGGAGTTGTTCTAAACAATCGAAATAATTGTTTTTCAAGCTGAAGCTTTATTTTGAATCAAATTGGCATTACGTTTCGACATTTCATCGTTTCTTTATTAAAATATCAACCCCAATGTCATCGCAACCACTCAATTTTAATGGATTTCAGATGGCAACCACTGAAGCATTTCTGCATGAATCGTTCAAAATTTTAGTTCGTTTTTATAAACTTTAGATAAATTTAATAAAAAAAAACAAGATTTCTAATATCATTGCGAGTTGTTATGTGGGATCTGTTGTTAAGATTTGCGCTGAGGACAAAAAAAAATTTACCAAATCTTTTATTCAGTAAAAACTTTTCTCTTAATATCGATTTTTAAAAACCAAAATTTGAAGATTAAATGAATTTAATCACAAAATGGGCTTTCAAAACCTCCCTGTAGTATTGCACAATTCTGCGCCGCAGGCAAATTTTTTAATAAAATGCGTATAGGTAGAAATCATTAAAGAAAAATTGCGCCGCAGGTGTAAATTTTTTAATGTCTAGGTCGAATTACCCTTAAATTGACCTAACACTTGCCAGAGATGCTTGTTTCCATGTTTTGTCCTTTGTAAGATCCGAACTTGACGCGTCGAACTTCCAAATACCTCAGAATGTCCGCTGCCTCAGAAAAAGAAAACCTAGTTATGCGCCTTTATGCTAGAACCAAACCTCAATGTATATTCAATTAGCTGGTTAAAGTAAATATACCAGAGCAAAGAAGAGAATTTTTATCATGGTTGTACTAATCTAAAGTCTTAAAGAACGATGCACGAAAATGCCCCTTGACTAACTTTTGGGTTTCACTTTCGTTGTACCAGCATTAGAAAGGTATTTTGCTCTAGTTTCATGGACATAAGCTCGTTTTTGGCGGGGAACTGCAGGGGGATGGTCAGCTGGCATCTTAGGCGCAATGATTTTTTGATGAAAAAATCATTTTTTTATGGATTAAGTGCATTTTTGACCCAATTTTGATTTTTTGAGTAAAAAGCTGGACCACAGTACACGTATTTGAAAAAAAATTAAAATTTTTAATTTTTTTTTGTTTTAAATGAATACTAATAGCTTAAACATCATTAATTTGCATACAGAGTATTTTTAAAACCCATAGAAAAAAACATGTACCGAAAGGGTTAAATCCCGTCAGATAACAAGGCGGGGTTCAGAGCAAAAGATTTTTTACAATGTATCGAAAAAGCAAGGCAAAGTTAAAACTAAGAATTCATTTTTCTATTCTGGTACATAATCTTCAGTAGTTCTTTTCATGTCCTTGGTTTTTTTTTGCAAAACTTGGGAACCAAAAAAATCTGTGTTAAAAAAAATAAAGGGGGTTTGGGTGTTTTTAAACCGTGATTTTCGCCATGAATCCTGCTCAATAGGAGGCTGAAAAGTTTCACTCGGGGGTTTTCGGGCTGATTACGAATCGGGTGTTAGATTTTCAAAATTCGAAATGGAGGGTCCTGTGAGGATAACGCAAAAATCCTTTTTCCCATTTTTTTTTCGGTGAATTGAAAAATATTGTTGAAATATGACGAGTTTCTATCCAGCAATGTGCCTTGGGACTGACCATAAAATACGTAACGCTAATTTTTTTGTTTTCAAATGTCCATCACTCTTTCCACGATTTTTTGTATGGGATTTACAATAACCGTCACACCATCTCCCACCCGTCTTACCCTTCCCCCATAAATGCGTGACGTATCTAAGAAATAGCGCCTTTTTGATATGAAATATTTTTTTCCAAGCGTTTCTTTCGTTGTTCCTGCAACACGAAAAAAAATACCACTGGCCAAACAACACCTGAAATATTAACAGGTAAAAATAAAAGAAGGACGCCAAATTTCAGCTTTGTTCAACTAACCGCTTTTTAGTTATTCTTGTGTTACAGACAGATAAACGAACAGACGGACAGATAAGGTCGATTTTTGTTCCTGAAAGCAATCCCAGAAATGTCAGTTGTGATCAACACAAAACTTTCCTCTGCAATATTTAGTTTCGGAAAAAATATCCAAAAGATAATAGTTTTTTTTTCAAATATCTTGAGCAGTGTTAAAGATACGTATAAAATGTTAAATGAAAAAATTCCGGAAATTTTACTTGCATTTTTTCATTTATTTTATATATCGGGTCTTTCAATACAATTTTGTATTTAAATAAAACACAGAATAATTGAAATATCGGGCTGAAATTTATCCCAGGTGTACATTTAAGTATGAAATTCGATGTCGTTCATATGGCTACCGCGAGCAAGTTTGCACTGATTGATTCTTTGGAGCCAATTTTCCACCCTTTCTTCCACACATCTCGGCCGGAACGTTGGCGATTTCGCGTTCGATATTGTTCCTGAGCTCCTCTAACGTTGTTGGCTTGTTGGCATAAACCAACGACTTAACATAACCCCATAAAAAGAAATCCAACGGCGATAAATCGACTGAGCGAGGTGGCATTTCGACCGGACCATTTCTCGAGGTTACACGATTACCGAACTTCTCCTTCAATAGATCAATTGTTTGACCAGCTGTGTGGCATTGCTCATTCGTGAACTTCACCATGATAAAAATGTAAATATTGACATTTTAGCATTGCCAGATCATAAAAAAAGTTTTATGGTGCGTTTATATTAAAATACAAAATTGTTATGTCCTTATTGGAAGACCCTTTACATGCATTTTTTCTCAAAAGCGACGAGAAATGTTAAAAAAACTTTTTTTTATAAAAAAAAATATGTTGAGAACAGTTAGAGATATGTAAAAATCAAAGCAAAAAATGCAGAAAATTTTATATTCTTTAAGTTTTGTTATATTAATTTTTTGTCAAAAGCTGATAAGTTTCGAGAAATTTTCAAAAAACTGTATTTAAAAAAAAAATGTATGGCAGAAGTTGATGAAAACTACGATTTTCGTAAAACTCATTTTAACGAGTTCTCGAGTTATTTAACCTCTTGAGACCACGGGGTCATATATGAGCCCATCGATTTCTTGTACAGAAACTCTAATTTACCGAAGAAGAATACTTCAAATTTATTTTAGAGTTACCTACTCTTCGACTGGGTTGTATGTAGCAGTATTTTTTGGTGACGTATATTTTTTTTTGTTTTTTATCATATTTAAGAATGAATACATAAAAAAATTCTGCATCTCACGATTTGCAGACCTCGGTCTCAAGGGGTTAATATACGTAAAACGGATAAACCGACAAACAGATTCACGGACGTCCTCATAACTTTGCCTAAAACGGATTTCGTACTGGTCAGAAATATTTTATCTGCCACCGTTCTCGAGTCGGTCTCCGTCACGAATACAATACTTCCCTCTATAGTAGAGAAGAGTAAAACACGAAATTTATTAGCGTTATTTATATTTAAAATCCTATTAAACGGATTGAAAAATCAACTGTACGAAGGTCACCAAAACTATTTGGCTCCGATTAAATTTTTTGTTTGAAAAAAGCAGAAAATTAATAACCTTGTCATGATATTCCGGAATGTCATGATGTTCTATAATTTTAAAGAAAAAGGGCGGAGACCTCCGTAATCGAGCATAATCAGTCACGTGAAACATAAAAATCACATCCAAAACATATGAACTGCTCATTAAAATTTCCAAAACTCAAATCTATTTATACAACGTAAAGTTCAATAAAATTTACTATGCTTTCGTCACATTCTAAAGTTTCATAGAGAGTGTTGTGTTAAACTCTGTTCTGTCAAAAATAATATTGTTCGGCCCGAACAAAATCTTCATAAAATTGGACAAAAAGATGAAAATTTCACCTAAATTTAGATACAGACTCGTAGGACATGTGTGAATCACTTTATTTACGCATTAAGGAAATTATGCGGTTGAAGTAAAACAGAGCCATGCATCTAGATGTGAATTTTGGTTCTACTAGAAAATTATTCTATATGGAGCGCGGTGTTAAAACATATCCAGCGGATGTCACATTGAGGTATATTTTAGAATTTGCATGTCAGTGACACTCTGGAGTTGGACAACAAAATTACGGTTTGTTGGTAATGCAACGCATCCAAGTGTAACAAAACATTCGGATGGGGAACTTTGCATCAGAATCACGTCATTAGCATCTTCTTGCTCCAGTGACACTGCTGGCAACTCTGGCTTTATTCTGGTGAGAAACTTTATCATAATTTTCATAGAGGACCCACTTTGAAATTTGACCCGGAAAATTATCATCTACCGACTCGACTTTTTCCCCAATTTTTTTTTCAACAATTTTTTCAATGCATGGCGCTGACTGTCACAGGGAAAACAATCTATTATTCCGATACATGGTCGACTGTTTAGCTCTGGGTAATCAAGAGGCGTCACAACATGTGACGAATTATAATCACAATCGGTTTTTCGATAACAATAAGCCAGCAGAACATATAAATGGGAAGGAGAAGGGATTTGAGGATGAAAGTTGCCATGAAGCAAAAGGCAGGAACAGAAACCCTTGACATCTGGCTGTCTATCAAAGTAAATCTCTTACGGATCATCCCAGTCTCCCATGACAGACAGATCTTTCATTCATGAAAGTATTATAGAAATATACGCCCCTGGACTCTGAACCCGAACTGAACCCTGGACTCCAGTGTAGAAATATCGCCTATGATTACTCTATCGGGATACATTGAATGACATCCTGGTATAATATGCTCGCACCATAGTGAAAAAACATCATAATATAAGCCGATAATCAAGGAAACAGCTGTACATGGTATACTTTTTACACACGGATGAATATCGCTCTCCGGAACGGACCGGCGGAGGTCGGAATTGCTTCTTTGACGGTGGTTAGAGTCCATGATGTTGATGATGGTGATTATCGAAGAGGTGATGGTGGTGGCGGAATGTCATGGGTGCTTTGTTCCGTTCATTTTTTTTTATATACCAATGAATGGCTTTGTTGAACCTAAACACTCGACAGAAACCGCAAAAAACGTATTTTTTTTCGTACAGTGGAGACCTGGTTTTCATCCAAAAGCCCACACTTTTCCAGAGGAGCGCACCTAATCCCTCTTCATCCACAGTTCCCCTTTTGAACGAATATACTGTCACGTATGAATGTTTCTAGATTGCCTACGCAATGGCCATCATCATCCAAGTCTACGTAGCGAGAGTGCCATGGAGTAGTTTTTTATTTGAATTTCTGTTATTTTCGATTGTCATCGAAGGTGATTGTGCTTGCCGAACAAAATTTATTGGTGTTGCAGGAGGAGGTTGACTATGAGACCAGTAGAAGTTCGAGACCAACCTTTAATCGGGAAAAAATAAAAAAAAACTAATAATCGAGATTTTTTTTTTTGTTGGTTAGTCGGTGACAGAATACGGCAGAGCAATTCAATTGAAGCGATTCACGTGACTAGAGATTCGATGAATATGACAAGGATTTGATTGATTTTATTGGATAGTTTCCTGTATGCATGAGTAGAGAATAAAGAAAAATTGAAATGATAAATTGAAATCATGAACTTTTGTGATATTATCATCAATTACTCTTTTAACAACTAATTTAATTCGCTTATATGGCTTTGCTTTGTAGACATTTTTAGGAAAATCCTGCAATGATTTGTAATTTAATTCGATGTTTAATTGGTTTTGACAGTTTTAGTAATTTTAGTAATTATACTTTTATATTCTATAATATATGATATATCATATAGGAGTATATTAGATTTAGTATACCGTTTGTAACGCATCGAACCAATCATCGGAGATAAAAATTAACTACTACCCTGGTGTAGGGATGACAAAAGATTTTGATTTCCGAATGTCCCTCCGTATCTCTGTCTAACCTGTATATTTATCCGTATTTGTGTCCGTCTGTCCATTCGTGAACACCATACCTTTCGAAAGGATTGAGTTAGAGACCTGAAATTTTGTGTAGTTACGTTTCTCGTAAATGGCTCAGCTATGATCTTGAACGGGCAAAATTGAACCACTCCTTCCTCCCTACCCCATACAAACGAAACATTTTTTTACAATTTTCTCGAAAACGGTCAGTCATATTGAAAAATTTATAAAGATAAAATGTATTTAGAATATAATTTAACCGTTCCTGATGTATGGAACGGTTTGAATAATAACCGTTCCATACATCAAAACGTAATCGGACCACTCCTTTCCCCCTCTCCTACATAAACATTTTGTCTGTCATCATATAGAGTATTTGACGATTAGCCCGTGGTAATTGTAGATTTCCTTATGTTTAAATTTGGTATGATTTTAAAAATTGTTTTAACCTTGAATTTTCTTAAGAGAATTTTCATGAATTTGTCTTTGTAGGTGGAGTTTTGAACCGAAACGTTCCCCGCTGGATATGAATTTCCGTATTTTTCTCAAAACTTCTTCCATCAAACTTTCATAAATGTTTCGTGGAAAAGCCGTTAAAAATACTTGAATCAGTGATAGATTTGTCCTCTAAGAAACCCAAAAAAGCT
This sequence comes from Chrysopilus asiliformis, assembly GCA_964034945.1. NCBI lineage: Eukaryota > Metazoa > Arthropoda > Insecta > Diptera > Rhagionidae > Chrysopilus > Chrysopilus asiliformis. The sequence continues at coordinate 43,016,230 of OZ035960.1, read as the reverse complement.
ACAATTGCCAAATGCCAATCGTCAAATACTCTATATGAAGACAAACAAAATTTTTATTGAAAAAAATTGTGTCGAAGAACTATGGAAGAATGTGCCGCAGGCAAAAAAAATGTGATTTACAGCACCTTCAACCTATGTAGTTTTTAGCACTAGATTGTTAAATTCAGGGACGAAAGAACGATGCACGATTTCGCCCCCTAGACTAACTTTTGAATCAGTGTAGTTTTCACTTTGGTTGAATACTTGTTGGAAAGGGCACAGTCTATAGTTTCATCCATATATGGCGTCAAGAGCCACCGGATTGCAGGGAAATGGCGAGGGGTTAACGAACTTTCTCATGATTTTCCACAGAAATCATGGAGAAAGTTCGTTAACCCCTCACCATCCCCCTGCAATCCGGTGGCTCTTGACGCCATATATGGATGAAACTATAGACTGTGCCCTTTCCAAAAAGTACTCAACCACGGGTTCAAAAATTAACCCAGGGGCACAAAAAACGCTATTTCTTGCATGGTTCTTTTAATTTCTGGTACGCCGGAAAAACATATCTAAATGCGGCTCTGTCCCGGCCAGAATTTGAAGCTCTTGTGACCGAGTAGTGATCTATCACAGTAGACAAAATACTGCTGTAAGTCAGAAGCCTAAAATCTAGGACTTTTTTTCCATCATGTTTTTAAGATCGGATAATTTTATTGCCTTTTGACATAAAGATCATAATATCTACGACAAACTGTACGCGAAATTTGTTTTTTTATTGTAAATAAGTGAGTTTTGGGAAAATTTCTTTAAAGTTTTCCTAAAAAAGAAATGCACTGAGAGAGAGAGTAAAATTCCTTGGCAATGACTCCCTAAGAAAAGGGGAATTCATGCCAAAAATAGGAAAATTTCCCAAAGTTATAGGAGTAATTTCATATTTTTTATACCCGTATGGTGAAACCAAAGGGTATACTAACTTTGCCTTACCGTTTGTAACGGCAAGATCCCGTCATCGCACACAAAAATGAATTACACCAGTGTGTTTAGAATGATGAAAAAAGTTAAATTTAGCATGTCCGTCCGTCCGTCTGTCCGTCCGTCCGTCTGTCCGTCCGTCTGTCCGTCCGTCTGTCCGTCCGTCTGTCCGTCCGTCTGTCTGTGACTTGAAATTTTGCACAGGTCCGTTTTTCGAAAAATGCGAGGCTAAATTCGTTAATGGGCAAAAATGGACACCCCCCATACGAACGAAAACGTTTTTTTGCGAATATCTCAAAAACAGTGCATCTTATTAAAAAAGTGCAAGAACAAAAGTTATTTAGGACATGATTCTACATTAAAGTTCCATACATCAAAATTTAATTGGAACAAGTTTTAAAAAAATCTTATTGGAAAGTTTGACTTCAAAGTGGAATTTTGATACAACTGTTTGCCGTTCACTTAAATCACCATAAGGGTTTTCAATAATTGCCAGATTGGTTATGTTTTTATGATATCATTGCAGAATAGTCCACTGTCTTGTATAATATAACCCAATTATGTTGCGGTTGATAATTTCGGATCTGATGTTGAAATTTCAAAAATTCTATAAAGAATATTCTCCCTAATTTTTATTACAAATAAAAAGCATGCAATAATTTTCAAATATTGAAAAAAAAACACTTAAAATAAAATTTAACATTTCGATTCTTTTACAAAAAATTCCAAAGTTTATGAGAAATTCTAATAAACAATATTTAATGAGAAATTCTAATAAATTTGAGAAAATCGATGAATCTAAAGTTATAGAAAGTCTAATAAATAATAAATTTATATGGCAAATATAATCCACGATGATTCCCGAAATAAAATCCCTTCGTCTTGTGTTAATGAAATACGAAAGATAAAAAGTTGAGGAATCTACTGAAGCGTAATAATATTTGGTAATCCCTTTGACCAAAAATAGCCTCAAATGAATGTTTAATGCCGCAAACTGGAAAAACATAAATAAAAGACACAAAAGGTCGTTGTCAACACAACGCAATAAATCAATTTTCTTTCATCTATTTCGAAACTTTGCCACCTCTGACTTTTCCTGTTTTTCTTACTATCCCAGCCCAAACGAAAAAAAATGTTTTCTCCAATTGGAAACTTTTGGCGCGAAATTAAACCTAAAAATTGTAAATTGAATAGCAACAAAAAAAAATCCCCGGACCCAAAGGACAACAAAAGGGCCACCAAGTAAACGAGAATGACATCTCCATTTCTAGAGTTAGTATCCTTTTTCACATCCCTTTCGACGCAGGAATCACAAGGAATAATAAAACGAAAAAAGGAACGATTTTCCTGCATCTACTTGTACACCTATTTTTTTTTTCATTCCTTAAGAGTTTTATTTTTGACTTTTTCGAGGGGGTGAAAAATTTTCATGATTGATTTTGTACTTTTTTCTCCTGTATTACTTTTCTTATTCACTCGTTTTTTTGCACTTTTCATTTTATCATCACAAAAGATAATTAAAAAAGTTTACTTTTGAAATAGACAAACAAGCTTCTTTTCCGTTTCACAATTTTCCTTTTGTGTATTTCCTTGCTGTTCCTTTTTTTCAAGCGTGTGGTTTTTTTACTTATTTTCTAGTGCAAAGAGCATCAGTAAAATTTAGACATCACCGCGTGAATCTTCCCTTATTTCACAGTTTTTAAAAATGATTCATCAGCGCAAAAAAGGGTTAACGGCCTTGTTTACTTTTGAGGACACCGCACAATGTACACAAAATCAAAACAAAAAAAAAGCGAAATGAATTGCACACAAGCGAGTCTTCGGGATAACACAAGTACCATAGATCGTGGTGTGGATCTACGTCCGGGAACCGTCAACTTGCCGTTCTCATTATCAAATGCAAACATTAACCCCTTTCCATTCACGCGACCGAGATTCAAGCACTTTGCAAACGGAATCGTCAATTTCTTCCACCCGACGTATGCATATTTGCTTTACAGATTCGTCAGGATGTGAATAAATTTAGGCCCATCCTTGAATTGCCAAATGCAGTCCTCGCTGAACCGTCGATTTCCAATTAAAAGTCCATCCGAATTCCGGAAATTAGTGTGGAATTTTTGATTATAATCGCACCCACTATCGTCTAGTCAATTCAAACATTATAACATTTAACTACGCTGGAGGATTGTCCAGACGAAGTGAATTTAATTCGAATCCGCCGCGTGCCATAAGAAACTTCCGGCAAGGAAACGCACCCCGACTTCATTCGAATGCAGACAAAATCAAACTGATGAAGACTCCGACTTGATGGTCGTTGCTGAAACAAAATCCAAGAGAGTTTTCGCTTTCCATTCCAGACTCATCCATTCTTCTTTCGCATGTGACTCTGGAGTTTCGAATGCTGCCGTTTGGCGAGTGGCACGAGACTACGAAACACGCGTTTGATCCCCCATCCGCTGACACCCCTTTTAAAAAACTTACGGGATGATACCGGTTCAACTTCGATTGTTGCTTCTCACGTTCCCTGCATTTCCCATTTCTGATTCCCTGCCACTCGCCAGCATCCCGGCCTAATCTCTTTGGCAACTGGTAACCAATGTCTACTAACAGTGACTTCAGAGTGGGTTAGAATGAGGGTGGTGAGTTTTCCTGCAGGACTTCTCTCCCATGGAATTGGAAAGTTGAATGTGCAATTAATAAGAAAGGCTTCCTTGTTAACTCGGGAACTTTTCGTGCTGGGAAAATCTATTTTCAGCAGTTTTCGATTATATTTTTGGCCAAAGATTTATTTCAGCTTAAAGGACAAATGATTCATAATCGATTTATTAATGTGACGCATAAAGGACAATTTAATTTATTGTAATATAAAAATATTCTAATAAGCTGACAAACCATTTCAATTTTCCCACAGTAAAGATGAGCAGTTTCATGTATTCTTTCGCTTTTCTCAATTAGAAAAATTTACGCAAATTAAAAATGGACAAAAATGTTTCGAAAAATTAGAATATCAAAAGTTTTTTTTAATGAGAGGGCGGCCGGAGAGCATGAATTGTGAGAAAATTTTTAATTTTTTGAAATTAATCGTAAAATTTAGGACAGCTTGATTAGAGGAAAGAGGGCTTATTTCAATTTTAGTTTTATTTTTGTAATTATATAAAAAAAATATTACGGGTTAAAAACAAAATTAGAACAATATCAAAAGTTTCCAAAATATGTACAGGGTGCGCCATCTGTTCCTCCGGTATGAGAATGTTGAATAACTTTTTAAAGAAACAATAGATTGCAAAAAATTGTGTTTTTTTATTTAGTTCAATCCTTTACAATTTATGTGGACTACTTTTTGAAAACAACATCGATCAAATGACCACCTTTATTGGCCACCGCAAACTGTGCTCTTTTTCGGGCATTTTCCATCACTTCTTCGAGCATCTCCGTCGGTATGGCAGCTATTTCGGCACGAATATTGGTCTTGAGCTCGTCAATGGTCTTCGGGTTGCTGGCGTAAACTTTACTCTTCAAATAACCCCACAAAAAGAAGTCTGGGGGGGTTAAATCAGGGGATCTTGGTGGCCAGTCAATATCGCCTCTTTTCGATATCACACGTCTAGGGAATTTTTGTTGCAAAAACCGTATTGTTTGGTCCGCTGTGTGGCATGGCGCCCCGTCTTGCTGAAACCAGAAGTCAGTCAGACCTTTTTCACGCATTTTCGGACACACAAAATGTGCCAACATCCACCGATATCGATTACCATTAACTGTTTCACCTTCATTGAGGAAAAATGGCCCAATGATGGTTTTTGCGCACACGCCGGCCCAAACAGTCACTTTTCGATCATGCAATGGTATTTCATGAATCTCGTGAGGATTTTCTGTCGCCCAAATGCGGCAATTTTGTTTATTAACACCGCCAGAGGGAGTGAAATGTGCCTCGTCGGTCATTAAAACTTGCATCCAAAATTGAACGACTATTTTCAATGTACATCGTCACTATTTCGGCGCGTTCTTTCGGTGTGAAGCGGTTCATGGTTAAAATTGTACTGGTTTGACGTTTCCAAAACGTGTCTAGGAAAGCAAATCGGTTGACAAATGGCGAAGTTATTCAATGTTTACATACCGGAGGAACAGATGGCGCACCCTGTATAACAAAAATTGCGCCGCAGGCAAAACTTTCACGAGCAAGCATTGTACTATTAGAAATGATTTATGAAAGACGCCGCGGGTCAATTTTTTTAAGGGAAAAACGGTAGAGGTAGTAATTTTTAGTTTTTTTTATGTTTTTGAGATCATTTTTTAGTTATTAAAAAATTGCAACAATAGATTGCATAACCCCGGGACAAACGTTTATTTTCCGAGATGCTGTCCTAAATCCGGGACTCTTCTGGATTCCGAGAGGTATGGTAACCCTATACATAAGACCAGGAGTATAATTTCAGCGCCTAAAGAACCACCACAGAAACACAGCTGACGCCGCCTAAAGTAAAAAGTTGGTCTACTCTCGTGGCGCGTCATTTTAGCGCGCGCTTATTAACGCAGCATTGTAAGCGGTTCACGAAAAAAAGCACTACAACACAGCACACGAAGGTTTCACTGTAATTCCACATTTATTCAAGGAATATAAAAAACCAATAGTTTTTGCTTTTTTTCTGAATCCAAGAGGACTTCCCCCCCCCCCCCCCACCCCCCCCCCCCCCCCCCCCCCCCCTTTTTTTCATGTGAATTGTTTTGGACCAAATTAATATTCTTCCTAACAAATCAAGAGATTACCAGAAGACGGAGTAAGAAGTTAGACGATTTTTGACTTATCGCAAAGCCCAAAATCTACTTTTGACATTACTTTTCCAAAATGACAGACAACTTTAAAAAATCGGAAAAAATACCGAAAAATATCTCTAAAAACACAGCTTAATCCATGTAATGGTGAAGTTTTATCTTTCTTACATATTCAAACCTTATATGATTAAAATAAGTGGGTATAATGTTGAAAGTTTTTATAAAAAAGCATTTGAAAACTCAAGAACTAATTAAAGTTGAAAATTGAAATTTGGCATAGAACAGGATTTTATTTACACTCATTTAAATAACACTGATAACAATACCTGTAATAAATATTAAATTGTTTTCTAAGTTCAGAATAAGTTACATAGTCGTCATTGCTTTTCGTTATATTAAATTTCCTCCAAGCGGAATTACGTTTATTTCTTAATTCACGAAGTGTATCATCGTACCACCATGGAGATAAAATGCGATCCCTTTTTTTAACAACGGGTACATGTTTTTTTATACCTTCAGAAATAGTTACGTAGAACGAAAGTGTAGCGGAGCCTATATTGTTGTCATTATAAATCAATATTTGCCAATCTATATTGTCAAGAAAATAATTTAGAGAGTGAAAATCTGCTTTTTTAAAATTATAATGGAAAATGTTATTATTCAGATGGTTAGAACTAGAATTATCTAAAACAAAAATGGCTTCTAATGCTGGGTGGTCTGGAACTTCCTTAAGCAGCGGATCGTTAGCATGACTGACAATGATGCCGTCGGTATTGGAGCAAAAGATCAGGTCTAGCATTCTATTGCGAGCATTGCTGATAGAATTTACTTGCTTCAAGTCTAATGCGAAGATATTGTCCAAGAAAAAAGTTTCACAAGACGAGGTTGCATAACATATAAAAGATGAGTCCTCGTTAGATGGTGTCCATGTTACTTTTGGGAGGTTAAAGTCACCGAGTAGTAATACTTCGTCTAGCGCAGAACAGTTCGAGATGAAAGTTTCGATAGCGGATAGCACACTGCTGTAAATTTCGACCGGACTACCAGGAACAATGTAAATAACGATAACAAACACCTTTCGATCCGATAGATTAATTCTAACGCATAATAACTCCAGCGGCAAATCATGGATGATCTCTGCAGAGGCTAAATTTGACCGAACTCCAATTAGAACACCTCCACCCACGGGAGCATTAATGTCCGCATGACGATCTCGTCGAAAAATGGAGAAATTCTCGTCAAAAAGTTCGGCATTAAAAATTCCTGCATGTAGCCAGGTTTCTGTGAGGCAAACAACATCGTAGTTTGAAAGAGTGACATTTAAACGAAATTGATTAGTCTTAGTCCTGAGTCCATTGATATTTTGATAAAAAAATCTTAATGTCTGCTGTTTTGTTTTCGAAACCCCAATGTTTTGCGAGGTGTGAACTCCTTAATGAGTGTATCCGATGGCCATATAGAGGGGGTCGAGAGAATTTCAAAACAATGTTCCGGGACGCTGAGTTTAAATGAAGCGTATTCTAATGGTCGTTTTTGTCGTCGTTTGGCCAGCAGATCAAAACACTTGATCTCCTTTGTATCCTCTGTTGACAATACATTTTTAGACAAAAGCCATTGACAGACGTCTCGTGGTGTTGTTTCTGGTGCGAGGTTTGATACAAACAACATCTTGGACCGTTGTTTCCTGGTTGCCGTTAACAAAATCGGAGTATCAACACTATCAGCTGTGATCGACGAAAGTATGACAGGACTGTTGTTACTGTTATTCGAGATTTGTTTGTATTGGATTGAGTTGACACGAGCGTTCGGAGTAATATTTCTGTGTGCTGCAACGGATGGCGATGATGACGCGGTTGCCGCTAACCCAGTCATTTGAGTTAGGGAATCCGGTTCGATGATCGATGTCAACTTTGATTCCAGTGAAAAAATTTTATTATCAATATCCAATACCTGTGTTTTTAATTCCGAGATAATAGATGTATGGATGTTATTAATTTCCTCACAAATAGTTGATCTCATGCCATCAATTACACTAATAAGGGTGTTCTCAAGAATTTTTAATTTTAGATTCAAATCGGATATTGATAGTTTTTGGTTTAATGGCGACGAACAACCACTGGTTGATGTCGATAAACTCTGACGCGGTTTGTTTTGGTTATTGGTCGATTTAGTACGAGTTTCCGGTGCCATAATTCTTAAACTTGGCTAATACTTTTAATATAAAACAAAAACTAGTACTTATTACTTTAACTAGTACTTATTAACATCTTCCGGAAATCAGAACAATTTAACCACCCCTTCCCCCTCTCCCATACAAGTGTAAAATATTTTTGCAATTTTCTCTAAAACGGTTCTTTTATTCGAAAAAATGCTTACAATATAATTAGAATATACAGTAATCCCTCCAACTGCGCGGTTTCGCAACTGCGCGGTTAAGTTTTTAATACCAAAATTTCGAACTGCGCGATAAAATTTCACAGCTGCGCGGTTTTTATTATGATTTTCGTTTAAAAAAACATGTTCCTAACCCCAAAATTTTATACAAAGTAGGGTTCACAGTGCGCGGTTTCGGTTTGCGCGCTCTTTTTGTGGAACGTATCTACCGCGCAGTTGGAGGGATTACTGTAATTCTAAATCTGCAAATAATTCTACATAACTCTGTCATACATCAAAATTCAATCTGACTACCTACTCCTTCCCACCGGTCCCATACAAATGGAAAATATTTTTGCGATTTCCTCGAAAACGGTTCGTTTTTTCCAAAACTGCGTTCCATAGGGTTCTTATGGAAAATGTTAACAGAATCCATTAAGTCCAGTATTATTTGGTGGATTTTTGGGATCAGATTTTTTTCAAAAAAAAAATCTTTGGAACTGTAAACATTTTTTTGAAATCATTTTCATTAAACTATGATTTTTGCACCCTATTTCAAAACCAATTTTTGTCGATTTTTTTTAAGATTTCAAACATCGTTTATATATTAATTTAAACTCCAATAAATCTTTTCAGCGACAAATGGACTTTGTTAGAACTATTACTAATTGATGTCAATTAAATTACCAACTTGGAAAATTAGTCTCACCGGTCGGTTGTCAGTTTTCGATTAGATATTAAACTTGTATGCAAAACCATTTAAATGGGCAAGCATTTGGTAGAATGCACAAATACTGAAATTATGGACTTATTTGAAAAAAAGATTCCATTCGCATGCAGCAGAATAAGTCTTAAACCTTGACAAATATGCCGCAATGGAGTTTACTTAAGTTGCGCACTTTGTCAATTAGTTCGGTTACCTGTTAAGGAAACCTGTCGTCAAACAGCACAAAACCACTTTGAAATTACATTCTCTCCCGATAACTGCAATTCCAGGTAGACATTAGTATGATCTCCTCAGTTGTATGCATTTCAATATTATTTACTTAATCTAGAGTTTCGTTGGTTTCTTTAAGCCAGAAAACCTTGCTCTAATGTTTATCTTAGCATTAAGGATTCCATGGAAGTGAACAAGGATATATGAATGTCGTCATAGCAACTAACGATAACATTTCGCTGTCCCGACGAGTTTCCCTTTCATCTGCGATACCGGCAAATGGATCTGAGCATGCGCTCTTTCCAGACCCCTCACTCCTTGCCACAGCAAAAGCCACAGGGATTCACAACAGAATCAGGACAAGAAAAGAGAGAACTTTTTCTGGCGGGAATCGTCATACAAACTTAGACCGGAAATAACTCCTGCCAAAGGACAACAGCCCGAATTCCATTCACCCTCTTTTGTGTAGTTTAAATGTCGAGGACTACATTAGTCATATATGAGGAAATGGACAAAATGACAAATCCAGACTAGTAAAAATATGAAAATTATTATTACGAGAAAGTATTTGAAGACTTCCCCCCCATTAGATTCTTTTTTTCTTGCGATTGCTTTCAATTCCTTCAGTGAAAGGACATGAATTTGCACGGGCTATGAAACCGGGAACACGGAACACCCCTAAATCACGGCCTATTCATAATAAACATCAAATTCAACTTTGTTGCAAGGAAATAAGTGTCCCATAATTGAAACCCTGGGGAACTTTATCCCTGGCTGAATAACCACCGCAAACTTCCATACTCTCCAGAGTGTTGCAAAACTTCTAATATCCTAAACACTGTAACCAAAATGAACGCATTAAATACTTTCTCCGGCCTTATCTGGAATTGACTCAAAACCATTTCCCCCTGGCCGGGGACTCGTTTCACAAACCTGTAACTACGTATAGTTGCGACCGACACGATGAAATGCGTTATTATTTGTGTACAAATTCGGATATTTACGACTGCAGTGCGTCCCAAAAAAAACACAAACACAGATGCGATCAATGGGCTCAGATATATATATATTTCGTTGTTTCCATCGGGTCTCATTGGGGAATGGACAAACCCTTCGAAATCTGTCGAGGACTGCATTCTATTTTGTATATTTTGGCATAAGGTTGAAATGAAAACAATGCAAGAACAGAAGCAATTTTCTCATTGGAATTTATATTCGAATTAGTCAACGCACCATGGAGTCTATACGGCTAAATTTATTGGGAAAAAAGTAAAATTTTAAATTTTATTTAATATTAAAATGATCCGCACAAAATTTTCCTCTGCAATATTTAGTTTTGGAAAAAATAGGAAAAAAATAATATTTTTCCAAATATTTAGAGAACCGTTTAAGACAGGAAATTTTATTTCCTTTGAATTTGGTTATATCCATTTTTTCGTAAAAGTTCATAGTTTTCGAGAAATTTTCAAAAAACTTAATTTTTTTCAAATATCTGATCCGCTAGAGATACGAAAAAATCGTTAAAGCAAAAAATGTAGAAGATTTTATATCCTTTAAATTTTGTTAAATTAATTTTTTGTCCAACAATGCATAGATTTTGAGAAATTTTCAAAAAACTTTTTGAAAATAATTGTATGGGAGGTACCCGTTGCAGCTAACGGTACTTTTTCAAAAGTTGATAGAAAACTATGATTGTAAAACTTATTTATAAAAAATTTCAAGTCGCTAGGTCAACGCGTTCTCGAGTTCTTTAAGATACGTACACCTGGCAGATCGACAGACAGACAGACAAATGTACGGACATCCTAATAATTTTGCCTGAAACGGATTTCGTACTGATCAGAAAGTTTCTATCTGGCCCCGTTCCAAAGTCGGTCTCCGTCACGAATACAATACTTTCCCTCTATAGAAGAGGAAAGTAAAAAAGTAGGAGCCTTTCACTTCAAAAAAAAATATTCTGTAAGAAAAATCCCCAAATTAAACTTTTTGGTAAATTTATGGCTTACCTTGCCAGACAAAAATACGACTTTTTTTGTTGCACTCGATATTATATCTACTTTTGTGTAATTCAGCATCACTAATTTTAAATCTGTGATTGGTTTTGGGTCTGTATTAGTTTTAAAACATGCAGGGTGGGTTAAAAATTAGTTGACCCTCTGGATCTTAAAAACTAGAGTCGATCCAACCGAACCACTTCGAGATTCAGGATCGAAAAAACCACAAAAAGACTCTTATATCGAGCGCTCCAAAATCAGTGTCGACCTGAATTACTGACGAATTATTTTATGTTTTAGTTTTAAGAACAAAAAATAAATAAACAAATATGGATAAAATGTAGTGGCGTAATTATTAATTTTGGCCCTGCATTATGGATAAAACAAAGAAAAATATTTAAGGGCTTAATAGAAGACCAAATTTAAAATCCTAAATTTGATTTAAAATTAAAAAAGTCAATTTCAAAAATCTAAAACGTCCTTAATGGCGTAGGGGACAAAATAATTCTTAAGAAACGATCAGCAAGAAAAAAATCCAGTCTAAAATCTATTACCAAAGATTAGGTAAATAAAGATAAGAATGCTAGAACAAATTTTGGGATCCCAAAAAAAAAAAAACCGACTGCGGAATTGTAATCTTTAGTATTCCTTGCAAAATTATTACTTTCCCCTATATTTTAACGCTTGGCTGTCAAAAAATCAATGAAAGTGTGTAAAAAAAATTGTCAAAAAATCAATAAAATTTAAATTGTATTGGTTATCAGGGGTGGCTTCATGTAACTTATTTTCGATCGACTAATTTGTCGAAGGAAATCTTTCGTCGACCAAAACTGATTAAACAGGAGGACACTCACTCTGGTGCACACGATATAAGAGTCTTTTCTGGGTAATTTGGGGTCGCTGAATCCGAATCTGGCAGTGGTTTGGCTGTACCAGCTCTACTTTTTCCGATATGGTGAGTAACTCATAAATGTTTATAATCTGGAAATCAACAATTATTTTTTCCTTCATATCTGAAAAAGTAAAGCTGGTACAGCCAAACCACTGCCAGATTCGGATTCAGCGACCCCAAATTACCCAGAAAAGACTCTTATATCGTGTGCACCAGAGTGAGTGTCCTCCTGTTTAATCAGTTTTGGTCGACGAAAGATTTCCTTCGACCAATTAGTCGATCGAAAATAAGTTACATGAAGCCACCCCAGATTAGGATTCATAATTCTACAGTATTTTCCATACATTTTAAAATTTCTTTGAAAAACTCTGTTGTTTCTTATCTTTAGTTATCTAATCTTTGCTTTTACTTTCATGTAGTTTGATAAAACAAATCTTTTTACGAAAAAAAGCAAAAAAAAATATAATAATAATAAGAAAAGAGAACGTGTTTTTCAACATATTTGTTTATGAGGAAAAAATTGTGCCAAATTTTCATCATGTAGGGTGTAAAACTTCGGAAAAGAAATTGTCTTTAGAACTAATAATTAACATCTTTATTTTTATGACAATAAAATTTACAAATTATTCCACTGTGCGTCCATTCAAAATTCATTGCCTTTCAGCTGTTGGTCGTGTGGAATTACGTCGATTATTTTGCTCTGGTCGGCGGATACAGCAAGACAAGGGGTGGACGCTTACGACAAACGCCATACCGAGCGCGTTAGTGGAAGCGCAGCAGTCCTCCTGCTTCTCTCACCACTTCCTTGCCTTACAACCCTTCAGTCCAAAAGTCCTTCGTTGTTAAACACACGCTGTCGAGCCGGTATTTAACGCACACATGCCACATGATTTACGCGATGACTTCCTCGATATAACGGACGATAGGGGGGTGAGTTACTGAACAGCTCATCCCTTTGATTCCTTCAACATTCTTTTCCCTAAAACGGCTCGGAATACTTTATTCTTCCTGTTCGTTGTCTACTTTTTTTGCGATTCCTACTATTCAGTTTTTTTCAATTTTTCCCATTTTTCTTTTCCCCGTTTTGGTTATTGAAATTTATATATTAAAGGGATGCGAATTTCCGACATCGACCAAGCGTTAAAATTTCATCCTGCAGGATGGAAGTGCCAACTAAAAGTCATATCAAGGGTTTGAGGGTGAATCAACTAACATCGATCGACTACTGTTTTCATTATCAACTCGAAAAAAAAACGCTTCCAGACGAATAATTGCTGCTGGATTCAAATTACGCTGGGATAAAATAAAGAGAAAAAAATCAATTGCAACATTCGTCTGTAAGTTTCAAGGACTCCGATAAATGGTCCGATTTCAACAGAATCACTTAGAAAAAGGACTCACACTGATAGGACAAAGTGGTCGGTGGGAATGAAGCGCACCATAATAGCCAAGTAATTAGCAATTCTGTTTTAAAAGTTATTTTACGCCCTTTTGTTTCGTGACTTCAGTATCGAATCTAAATCCTTTAAGCGTATTCAACTTCTTTTAACAGTTTTAAGTTGTGCCATTCGCATTTGAAAATCCTCAGCATAACAAATTTATGCTTTTTATGTTCCACAGCAATTGCAACTGGTGCAACTGTAAAATGGAAAATCGTAAACATAAAAATTGGATTTCTGTTTATGTCGTGTCGTTGAACTAATGAGAGCAGTTGAGAATGTTGAAAGTTGAAAACCATCCGCCAGACTCAAAGTCGATGTAAATTTAATTGCAATGCGTGTTACGTTTTTACATTCGTAATGCGACTATGAGGTGAAGTTGACGATAACTCTGAAGATTACCATAACAACGCAATGAAAGAAAATTTTACGCTATATTAGAAGTGTTTTTTTTTCTAATTATTTTTTCTCATCTTTTAATCATCAATTCGTCGCATCTATAAATATTCATATTCATTTCAATTCTAGAAAATCCGGTAAATGGCTTAATTTGAAGCGAAGAAAATTGAATGTAATTAAATTACAATAAAAAAACAACAAATTTAATGTTTTTGAATAAAAACCATGGAAAAACAATCCAGAAATATACGCCGCAGGCGAAACTCTTTAAACATAATTTTTTAACAAGAGGTATACAGTCTCAAGCGAAAGTTTATCTAATTTGTTGCGCTTTTTACGGTTTATAAATAATCGTAATGGAAATTGTAAAAATATCAATGAAGAGAAATGCGCCGCTTGCCAAATTTCTCGCGATTTATGCGTCCTTTTTTGAATACTAATGAAAAAATGCGCCGCAGACGAAAAAAAACTTAATTTGGAGCAACCCTCTGCCGAAATAGAGTACATAATTCATATCTAGTGATCGTTTTTTCCGTCGTTTGATAAATTTTAACATCAAAATGAAAAATCTGTGACAAGCTGTAACAACATGCCTAAATCCGGGACTGTGCTGGTCATTTCGGGACGTATGGGGACCTTAGCATAACTGAAACTGGCCTAAAGGTGCCGCTTCACATGAGAGTAAATACGCGAGTAACTCTCAAAAACTTTCGAGAGTTACTCGCAGGAAGTTGTCCATTTGAGAGTGAATTTCGGCGATTTTTCTCTTTTCAAGACGAATATCTCGATTTTTTTTGACTTCTTGCCAGTGATGCTATGTACCTTTAGTGAAATTCCCCTTTCCAAATGACAAAATCCCCCTTTTTCCCCTTTTTCCCCTTTTTCAATGACGAAATTCCCCTCGTTTTTCCCCTATAAAAACAACGAATTTTAAATAAAGAATTCATTTATTAAAACCAAAAATTATTGTCCTCTGGACTCATGTTAAAGTCTTTTAACCCTTTCAGTCACCACGTACACTATAGTGTACACACTTTTCAGAAGCCATAACTCATAACTTGACTTGGTAGAAAGTGTGTACACTATATTGTACGTGGTGACTGAAAGGGTTAAATGCATTTGTGACCCAATTTTGATTTTTTGAGTAAAAAGCTGGACTACAGTGGGCGTAATTTAAGAAAAATTAAAATTTTTGATTTTTTTTTTTTTTTTTTTTTGTTTTAAATGAATACTAATAGCTTAAACATCATTAATTTGTATAGAGAGTATTTTTAACCCCCATAGAACAAAATAGGTACTGAAAGGGTTAAGAGAAAAAAGCACAAATTAGGAAATAATTTTATATTTTGGAAAGCTTTAACAAAATACTCGTTAATTGTATTCCCCATAACAGTGTCACGGGTCTCCAACCAAACGTCAAATAAGATATGAAAAGAAGCCGGGATTCACATTTAGATAATAATCAAAGCAAGTCACGAATTTATAAATCAAGGTAGTTCCTTTGCTTTCGAACTTAAAATGATCCTATCCTCCTTAAATTCGATAAAAATTATTTCCATATTTTGAATTTGAAAAATATAAAAATATCAAAAAAATGGAAAAAAACGAAATCATGTCGCGACTGGAACTCGATTTTTGTATCCCGGGCACTTTGCCACTGGTCCATGCATTCTTCTGGTGAATATTGGTCGAAATTAGTACATTAAGCCAAATTTTAAAGATGACCAAGAAATTGATTTTTACATAATTTAAACAAAACACTTCTGCTGATTTGCAATTTAAAATATTTCTATTGAAAATATATTTAAGAAATCCGAAAAACGAACAAAAAATGTGTGTCAATGAACTTTCACGGAAACTACTTTCCATCAAAGTCTTTTAAAGTAGCAATTAATTTGAATAAGATGAGAAATGGTACTTTTTAATGCTCTTTTTTCAAAGCGGTTAAAAAGTACACTGAAAAATCGGTTAAACGTACGTTCCAAAGCCATTTTAAAGTGCTTTTGTTTAAAAGATTGGTGTGTACTTTACAATTGCAATAAGATCATTATAAAGTGGCAAATGCATAAATAAGAGCATTTCCTTCACTCTTTACCTTTGCCTAAGCTTGGAATTGGATTGTAATTGTTTTTATTTATTTGTATTTTTACTTTTCCGTAATTTTTTAAAAGTATTTCGGATTTAGTTGAAAGGCGAAGATTTTCCCCTCGTTGTAAATCGTTTCCCCTCGTTTTGAAGCGTTTTCCCCTTTTCCCCTATTAGCAATTTTTATAGTCAAATTCCCCGCAAAAAGGGGAATTCCCCTCGATATAGCATCACTGCTTCTTGCTTTGGCGAGTTCTCGAGAGCTACTAGCGAAATTCAAACGCCGTTCGTATCTGGCGAGCAACTCCCCGAGAGTTCAGTGGGTGCGTGTCGACTAGAGAGTAGAACCATAGTTTAACTAGTTAGGAAACGTAGGGCTTTTTACGTGTACCTACGTTGGAGTAAAGATAACCGATATATTCTGGACGCGGTTTTTCTTTCTTTCCTATGCGTAAATTACCAACAAAACACAACACATGTAAAACCTAGCCATATTTTCATACACCACCAACACATGCAATTTTCCGACAGCGTGTTTTTGCGAGCGACTCTCAGAGACGTGTCCATTTACGAGTAGCTGCTATCGAGCAGTGATGCCAGATTGTGGTAAATTTACCTCTTTATGGTAAATCTCAACCTGAAAGGTAAAAACGGAATTTACGAGCTCTCTAGAACAAAAAAAAAGGTAAATTTTGTGTTAGCGACAAATTACGAAAATTTCTCGTTTTTTTATAAATTAATGTGAATGTGGCAACGATCTAAGAACTTTAAAAGTTGACCACGATGGTATATTGATGACTTTCAAAATAAATGTGCAGCAGCGCGACATTCAATATTACGTATAGGGATGCCAACGATACCTCGATGTTTGCAAAACATCGAGGTATCGTTGAAAAATATCGAGTTTTAACCTCGATGTTGAACAGGCCGATATATCGAGGTATCGATGTTGCTATCCGCGATGTTAGAACATTACTCTTCATCAAATTAGTAGAGAAACTAATTTTAGCTGATTTAATATAGCCACTCGACTTAAAGATTTGTTTCAAATTTTCTTTGATATCAATTTTCGGTTTAATCTTTCTACAAGATTTTGCAAAAAATACCAGAGCTAGCCATGAAATTTTACAGAGAAGTTTGGTCCTGATGTGGAAATCCGTTAACCGGAAGTAACCAAAACGGCGGCTTTTTAAAGACTATGCGGTTTTTTGCGATTTATTCCGAAACTAACCATTTTCCAGTAGTCTTATGTATTACAAAACTTGGAGACAATAAAATTTGCTACATTTATGTCTTTTACGAGAACTCCGTTATGAAGATATGCCGGTATTTCAAAAAAATTAGTTTTTTGCGAATATCTCGAAAACTAACGGGTTTTTGGTCGTTCAACGTATAAGAAGAATTAAAACCGTGTTAATTCTACTCCACCCACAGTAGAGCATCCGCCAGGTGGCTACTTTTTCAAAACATCGGAAAAACATCGAGGTATCGATGTTTTCAGGACGATGTTTTTTGACATCGATGTCGCCTTAAAAAAAACATCGATTTTCGATATATCGAGGTTTTATGAACGATGTTGCATCCCTAATTGTATGACATACTCCAGGGTAAAATTTACTCTGACTTACGATCTTTTTTTTTTGCATTTCTTTGGACTGAAATGTCATTTGCTGTTTCAAATTTTTCCGGCCATGCTGATTGGATTTTGCATTGACGAAACTACCGCGATTTGGTGAGAACTTTGTTTAGTCAATTATTGATATCATAATTATTTATATAACATATTTTGCAGACAAAATATCGAAGCTATTTTAACTTAAACAAAACAGGTGTACTTTCCCATTTTTTGTGTTTTTGTATACCTACCTAAACGCATCGTTTTCAACATTGGGGGTCTAGTGGGACCCCTGTAGCAACGGACACAAACGACCAGGTATGATACCTGATCGTTTGTACCCGTTCCTGCAGGACACTGTATATACATTTTGTGCTTTGAATTTATGTTTGTTGTACAATTTACGTGGTAATTTAGGTAGGTCTTAGGGTTTTGTCAACGTTTTGTTCCGTGGGAAAAAAAAGAGGTAAAAATCGACTATTCTGTGGGAAAAAAGGGAAATTCAGGCAAATCTCGTGGTAAATTTTGCATTGAGCGTCTGGCAACACTGCTATCGAGAGGTTCTCTCCGGCATTTACTCTCATGTGGAGCGGCACCTTAACGCCCGAGCGAACCACAAGGGCGCTGTCAAATTTCACGTAACAGTAACTATCAACTACCCAGTGATGCTATATCGAGGGGAATTCCCCTTTTTGAGGGGAATTTGACTATAAAAATTGTTAAAAGGGGAAAAGGGGAAAACGCTTCAAAACGAGGGGAAACGATTTCCAACGAGGGGAAAATCTTCGCCTTTCAACTAAATCCGAAATACTTTTAAAAAATTACGGAAAAGTAAAAATACAAATAAATAAAAACAATTACAGTCCAATTCCTAGCTTAGGCAAAGGTAAAGAGTGAAGGAAATGCCCTTATTTATGCATTTGCCACTTTATATGTAATGATCTTATTGCAATTGTAAAGTACACACCAATCTTTTAAACGAAAACACTTTAAGATGGCTTTGGAATGTACGTTTAACCGATTTTTCAGTGTACTTTTTAACCGCTTTGAAAAAAGAGCATTAAAAAGTACCATTTCTCATCTTATTCAAATTAATTGCTACTTTAAAAGACTTTGATGGAAAGTAGTTTCCGTGAAAGTTCATTGACACACATTTTTTGTTCGTTTTTCGGATTTCTTAAATATATTTTCAATAGAAATATTTTAAATTGCAAATCAGCAGAAGTGTTTTGTTTAAATTATGTAAAAATCAATTTCTTGGTCATCTTTAAAATTTGGCTTAATGTACTAATTTCGACCAATATTCGCCAGAAGAATGCATGGACCAGTGGCAAAGTGCCCGGAATACAAAAATCGAGTTCCAGTCGCGACTTGATTTCGTTTTTTTCCATTTTTTTATATTTTTATACTTTTTAAATTCAAAATATGGAAATAATTTTTACCGAATTTAAGAAGGACAGGATCATTTTAAGCTCGAAAGCAAAGAAACTACCTTGATTTATAAATTCGTGACTTGCTTTGATTATTATCTAATTGTGAATCCCGGCTTCTTTTCATATCTTATTTGACGTTTGGTTGGAGACCCGTGACGCTGTTATCGGGAATACAATTAACGAGTATTTTGTTAAAGCTTTCCAAAATATAAAATTATTTCCTAATTTGTGCTTTTTTCTCTTAAAAGACTTTAACATGAGTCCAGATGACAATAATTTTTGGTTTTAATAAATGAATTCTTTATTTAAAATTCGTTGTTTTTATAGGGGAAAAACGAGGGGAATTTCGTCATTGAAAAAGGGGAAAAAGGGGGATTTCGTCATTTGGAAAGGGGAATTTCACTAAAGGTACATAGCATCACTGCAACTACCTTCTGGTTAAAGCTTAATAATTTGTGGTATAATAAAAAAAATTAGTTGTAATCAACACAAAACTTTCTTCTGCAATATTTAGTTAGCAAAATAATATTTTTTCAAATATCTCGAGAACCGTTAAAGATACGTAAAAACCCTTAAATGGAAAAATACGGTAAATTTTATTTTCTTTGAATTTGGTAATTTGCATTTTTTCTCAAAGGCGCACAGTTTCCGAGAAATTTTCAAAAAACTTATTTTTTTGAAATATATTGAGAACTTTTGAAAATATATAAAAATCGTTAAAGCAAAAAATGTGGAATATTTTATATCCTTTAAATTTTGTTATATTCATTTTTGCACAAACACGCATAGTTTTCGAGAAGTTTTCAAAAAACTGTATTTTAAAAAAAGCTACCGCTTTACTTTTCCAAAAGTTAATAGAAAACTACGATTTTCTAAAACTCATTCACAAAAAAATTCAAGTTAGCTCGATATGTTCTCGAGTTATTTAAGATACGCTAAATGGACAGACCGACAGACAGATGCACGGTCGACCTCATATTTTGCGTTAATCGGATTTCGTAACTGATCAAAAAGTTTCTATCTGCCTCCGTTCTCGAGTCGGTCTTCGCCATGAATACAATACTTTCCCTCTATAGGAGATCCAAAACATTTTAAGTCAAGCATCTGTGAAAAGAATTGATAGCTTAGAATTCCATGCAATAATTAAAATATCATCAGCGCTTAGAGGAAAATTTGTCATAGAATTTTTTCTACCAAAAAGAAGAAGAAGAAATTTTATAAAATCAAAACCATTAAAAATCTCTTTCGTATCCCTTAATTCGAGAAAATATTTTAACCACTTTTCTTATAAAAACGTTTAGCACATTGAACCATGATTTATGGAGGAAATTATTAATTTTTATGTACAAAATACAAAAGAAAAATGGCAATTTCTAATTCAAATTCACGTCTCTAAAAGAACAAAATTGCGACTCGAATAATGCCCAAAACAAAAAATTTACACACTTTGCACATTGAATGGCTCTATTCCATCGTCGAAGCCGAAGTATACCTGAACTGTTGAGATTGAGGTCTCTTTTACTGTAAAACACCTGAAGCACGTATGGATAATATCAGATGTAGTCGAGTGACGACCAACCGTAGAAAAAGATGTTTTGACCATGAATCGGTTCTGGTCTCAATTGGCTCCATCTTTCAGCCTAAGGAGACTTTTGTTAACCAATTTTCGTCACGCACGTCAAAACATTACCAGACCTAATGGCGATGTGGATGCCCGATTTATGGTCATCGATTTCCGTAGTTTGCGTCTTTTGTCTACCACTGCTGGTGAGTTGCACAGAAATCAGTCAAATGAAAAGAATTGTTGCAACAACAAAAGTGAAACCATCAATTTGAAATTACCCCCTCACTGTAACCATTTTAATGTGAATTTGTTCAGAACTGCGTAATGCTATAACTAGTCTAAATCTTGATTTTTTTTTTTAAAATGTAATAAAAATTAGGTAGCCGAAATTGTAATTATTTGCTTACATTGATCTTATTTAAACGAGACATCTTTGTAAGAGCAAATGATTGTCTATAAATTAAAAATTCACCATTTTTAAAAGCTTTTATTTAGCTTGCCTTCGTGTCTGTTTGTTTGTCTGTCAGATCAAATCTTGCAACCCAATTTTGACCCACTTCCACTTGTCCGATTGACTTGAAATTTTGCACACTTATATAAGTCCGATGACAATACAATATTTTCACTACTTCGTCCTTGTAAGGATAACGGAAGGTCCTGTAAGGATAACGTGATTATCCTTTTCTCCAAATTTTCCGGAAAAAAATCTATTCTGGAGGTTTTTGAGGTCGCTAAATCCGAATCTGCCATTAAAAAGTCTGTAAGGATAACGGAAGATCCTGTAAGGATAACGTGATTATCCTTTTCTCCAAATTTTCCGGAAAAAAATCTATTCTGGAGGTTTTTGAGGTCGCTAAATCCGAATCTGCCATTAAAAAGTCTGTAAGGATAACGGAAGGTCCTGTAAGGATAACGTGATTATCCTTTTTCTCAATTGTTCCGGGAAAAAATATATTCTGCGGGTTTTGGGGTTCGCTAAATACGATTCTCAAGTTAAAAAGCCTGTAAGGACATCTCAAATGTAAGGATATAGTATATTCGAAGACTAAAAAGAACAAAATAAAAAAAATAAAAAAAATTTTTTTTTAAAAAAGCTTTTATTAAAAAAGAATGCACTAAAAAGAAAAAAATAATTTTCTGGACGCTGTGTATCACAAATATAAAAGCTTTTAAAAAGCGAGATAAAGCATAAAACAATAAAATAAAAATTTATCTCGCTTTTAAAAAGCTTTTATATTTGTGATACACAGCGTCCAGAAAATTATTTTTTTCTTTTTAGTGCATTCTTTTTTAATAAAAGCTTTTTTTTCTCTTCAGTTGAAGTTTTTCCTACATATTTCGTTTATACGCCGAATGGATCCGGATCAATTTTTCTCTGATTTCCTGTTTGCTTGTTACTGCATCACGTAAAAACGACTAGTTTCATGAAACTCGATATGTAAGTTACTAATCGTAAAATAGGCTATACATTTTTTTATTTGGTTGCAATTTTCACAAAAATAGTGAGCAAAAAGTGTTAAAATATTAACACTTTTTGTCTCTAAATAACTTTTTCAAAAATCAGAATTCAGTCTGGTCAAAAAACTAGGACTTCTCCTCGTTTTTTAAAACGGAAATCACTGAATGACCAAGAGAGAGTGCGCGCCTTTCCTAATAGACTAGCTGCTAGTAAAAAACTACTTAATGATGTGTTTTGTTGCGGACAAAAGTCCACTTTTTCAGGATAAAGGTCCACTTTTGTTCAGCCATTTCGCCGGAATATTTTATCGAGGCGAAACACCATTTTTTCCCACAAAAAACTCTCATTTGTTACAAACAATATTCCAAATACAATAAATTTTTTCTCATATAGGGTATAAAAATTGCCGCGGAGAAAGAGCTTTCTAGCCAAGATTCAAGAAAAGAACCGAAGCTTTTTTTCATTTTTAAACCATTTGATTTGTTTGAAAGCATTTTGTAGGTTTGGAAAATGGAAATGGAAGCCTAGTTACCAGCTAAACTATTTATTTTTCGCTACTCTCCAACAGATGGCGCTATGCGCGGTTTAAAATAATTTTAGTTTGAATTTGAAATGTGTAAAAGTTTCGTTACTTACCGATTCGTCATTTCATTTCCGTTTCCTGTCGGCGGTGTTTGTCTCTGCTGTTCAGCGCTTTTATTTAACGACTTCGATTGTTGTTTGTACCGGCTTAAGGCGAAAAATAAAGCCAAAACAGCTTTTAATCGCCCATTGCAAATGTCGCTGGTTGTAATAGTTTCAAGGCCTCCGACAGAGTGCGTTCGTAAAACAGTAAGGCATGAATTAACGTTATCGAACTGAAAATAAAGAAAAATTGAAGAAAATTATTACATATTTTCTCTTCCCATTAATACTCTCATCATCATTTCAGTTAATTTAACAATGTTGACCTCTAGAATTTAATTTTTATTTTTTTGAATACATTCTGGCTACAGATCAAATTGGAATATTTATTGAGCTATTTGACCAAATATAGTTCTTCGTAAGGTGACCATATTTCTTTCGATTGAATCCGGGACATATTACCGGTGGGAGAGGCAGATAAGGACGTTGGGCTAGGAGGGGGAGGCGAAGTGTGGGGAAATTCAGGTGCTTTGAAATTAATCAAAAAAATTTTGAAATCTCAAAATTGGCCCCCTTTGATTTATTGCCACAGAGATAAAAAGTGTCATGAAAGTTTTATGTTTTTAAAATAGCAATGTTTTAGCAAAAAAAACCCACGTTCGAAAATTATCTACTGAAATACGCCGCAGGCGAAATTTTTTAAAGAAAAATCCGCTAGTGGCAATAATTTCTGGAAAACTGCACCGCATGCGAAAATTTTTCGGTTTCGAGGTATTTTTTTTAGTGATTAATTAATTACCACACTCGATTTCAGAATTGCGGGATACAGGCTGCCGGGACGGCTAAATCGGGGACTGCATCCTTTCGAGCCACTATAGACTTAGATTTTGGCGTTAAAAGTTTTCTCTGCTAAAATGTATCTAACCCATCAATTTTACACAATGAAAATTTCTGGCAGGTAAATAATACAGTATAACGAAAGAACGAAACAATTTTTTCGGTTTTCGTAACGTTAAACATTTTCTACATAAAAGAAAGGTAGGGCCAGGTAGGGTGAAGTGGTCCGTACGGACAAGTGGTCCACCATCATTTTTTTAGTAATAGTGACATTAGAACTGTCAAAAAGTTGGCAATCTGTGATTGCAGAAAGGTAGCTTAGGTCCTGCGCTTGCGATTTGACTATCTTATCATGCAAAAATTCCAATTTTTGACCATTTTATGGCCAATAATAAAAACGTGGACCACTTCAATCTACCTGACCCTATTAAAATCACTTAAAAAACCGAACCCAGCACGTCGCCGGGATATATTCATGGCTATTCTGGAATCCAAAGTTAAAACGTAAAATCAAACTTAGATCAACTTTTACCAGGAAACGGATGCGGTTTTTTGCATCCGATCGTCCCATAGAACCCTATGAAACGCGATGCTGAAAAAGACGAACCGGAAATATCTTTTATATTTCTATTGGAGAGCCGAAAAGGGTTAGTTCAATTTTTCCCTTTTTCGGAAGAGATTTATCCTTTGATAAAATCCTGATGCATGCCAAATTTCAAGTCTCTACACCAATTAGTTCTCGAGTTTTTTAAAGGTTTTGTATAATTCAACATTATACCCAATTAGATTCATCATATATGGAGTTTGATTATGTAAGATAGGTAATATCGCACAGTTAGTAGGATTGATCTGTGTTTTTCGTTATTGTAACGGAATTAAATTTCTATTTTGACTAATAGATCTAGTCATGCTTGTTTCGGTGAGCCCGCTAAATAGAACCTATTTGTAAGTTACTTTGAAAGTACAAAAGACTTCTTCAGACGCAGTTTAATCTGCAGAAAAGGATTTTAAATATAGTTATGTAACCTTAAATAAATTTTAAGGACTAATATTCAAGAAACTCAAGAAATGGCACAGACCGGATTGGTAAAACTTAAAACTCTGCTCTATAGGCGGTTGATTTGGAATCTGTTCTACAATAGAATAATTGTCCACAATTCGTACAATCAAATTACTATTTTCACCAAATTACTTGTCCTTGTCAAATTTTAAACGATGTGATTACTACTCAAGTTTCTTGTTAACATTAACCAAATGGAATCAATTGATCTTTTGCTCCGCCCTTGGGGCTCGTCAATAGCAGTTCTTTTGCGAACAGAACTTTTTTTATCGTAACTTTTTGAAAGAAACAGTCAATTATTGCTGCTGTTAAAACGATGTCAACGGTTAATGGTGGACAATTAAGATTTCTGGGTCATCCGACATCTTCATATTTGGAAGAGACCTTGAAGCAAATGAAGCATGGCTGGATTTTTATTTACATAAACCAAAGCAAATGCTGGCCATGCAAATTCATTCAATTGAAACAAAGTTGCCGATCGGGGATTGGTCAGCCTCGACCGCAGAATTCTATCGGTAAAACATCAACAAACTGCATGAATTTATGCGACAAAAGTTGTTTAGAGCTTGAAATACTGAAGCATAGCGAATTTTGTGATTTTGCATGGCGCCGCCGCGTTTTAAATTTTTTATCTTAATATGTGCACTTAATGCCTTCTAACCTCTAATTATAGACCGATGCAAGACGCAGTGTCGTTTGACATGTTTAAGAAATATTGCTGCAAGAAAATGGTGCGGTTTTTCAAAGATCTCTCGTAGAAATTCATTCGTCATGGACACAGATGGGCAGGAAAATCGCGATGTCATCGTACCATCATCCATAGACGGGAAATTTTCATCGAATTCAGTGAGGAGAAAAAACCCTGGAGCCAAAGGTGCATAGATGCCAAGTACTCCAAGTTTTTCCTTGTCTCCAAAGACGGTTCCCTAAACAACAAACAATCTTGATCACCTGCAGCTATCAATAAGTCACATGGGATCGGATCTGATTCTGAAGTGTATAGAAATGCAGGCGATTCTTTGCGTTTTTTTTTATATTTCGCAACGTGGCTAAGAATCTGCGCAGGTTCACGTTGAATTCCAGTTCAAGTTACTTGCCGTAGTACTTGGAAATTTATTGTTACTTGTCTGAAATGAATCGGAAATGCCGGCGAGAAACAATACCGAAAATGGTCTTCAGGCCTCACGACATTTCTTCGCGATGTGAACTCGAGGACAGAATCTCACGAATTCAACGGAAAGAGTAACTTGTCCTTTCCTTTTATGATAGCACTTGACTGTAGTTTTTGCACATTTTCGCTCAAGTTATGATCGCTTTTAGATTGTATCAAGAATTCCTGATCTTATTTAAGATTTCCCTCTTCATTCTTTTATTTAATACTTTCTTATACGAAGTATGTAGCATAATAAAGTATTGTGATCATAAACAATTTCCACCTCTTAATTTGGCTTAAACAATGTTTTCCCGAGGATCTTTCCATCCTGAACTGGAAGTGGGTCTTTTAAAAAATCCCAATTTATTGTAGTTAGTCCGAAACGACGCGATTTTCAATAGTCTTACCAAAGTTGGAAATAATAAAAGTTTCTTTCACTAAAACTCAATGTCGGAAACCGTTGGCGGAATATACGGATTTTTTTTCAAAAAAATTATTTTTGTCTAACGGGGAAACTAACGGGGTTTCAGTGTGTTGAATAAAATAATATTTTCCCCAATTTCGTCTTTTACAACTATCCGCTATCTTTTGCCGTTACAGAGATATTTTCTAATTTTTCATAATGAAAAATTAGCGGATTGTGTGCAAACAAACGGTTTTTCTCCACATTTTTGCCTTTTACCGTAAATTGATATATTTTAAGATTATCGAGATTATTCAGATTGTGAATATTTTATTAACTGATATGTTAGTCGAGTTACAGTGAGTGGAAAAAGTCACCGTACGGTCATGATTTTTGAATAAAATACTAAATATCTAGAACACTGTATTTGTTTTTAAAATTCTGATTACAGGATTTTGTTGCCTGGACAATTCTTTACAGATCTGTAAAAAAAGAAATTTAAAAAAATTATAATTTAGTACTTAAATTTATCACTTTAACTAAAAATATGCTGTTTAAGAGCGTAAAAAGTCACCGTACGGATATTAAAATAACCAATAAACATGGGCTAATTTACCGTTAGTATTTGGTTGGGTATCCATTAGATCGAATTACTGCTTGAAGTAATATTTACTATTTACTGACTAATATTTACTGACGAGAGTAAATTTAACATTTTCCAATCGGAAGAAAGGCCAATTTTGTGCCGTAAAAAGAATATGGAATTTCAAAAGGAAAACCTCAAGCATGGAGTCAGGGTATGGGGCGGCATGAGCGCGGCGGGGGGTGGGTAGGCTGCATTTTATTGATGAGGTTATGGACCAGTATGTGTATATTGACAAATTAAAACAAAATTTACATGCTAGCGCTGAATAAATGGAAATAACGGACACGTTTGTGTTTATGCAGGATAATGATTCGAAGCATAGAGCACTTAATACGCGCTTATGGCTGCTCTACAACACTCCTTAATATTTGAAAATGCCAGCCCAGTCTCCTGATATAAACCCCATCCAAGATCTATGGAACCTGCTTGACAGGAAAATCCGCAGCCACACTATTACTAGCGAAAAAACGCTTAAGGCGGTGTTGTGAGAAGAATGGGCAAAAATAACCCCGGAAGTGACCCGGAAGTTGATAAAAACGATGCCCAGGCGACTTCAAGCAGTAATTCGATCTAATGGATACCCAACCAAATACTAACGGTAAATTAGCCCATGTTTATTGGTTGTTTTTATAGCCGTACGGTGACTTTTTACGCTCTTAAACAGCATATTTTTAGTTAAAGTGATAAATTTAAGT
Organism: Chrysopilus asiliformis; assembly: GCA_964034945.1. NCBI lineage: Eukaryota > Metazoa > Arthropoda > Insecta > Diptera > Rhagionidae > Chrysopilus > Chrysopilus asiliformis. The sequence goes on along the minus strand of OZ035960.1, from coordinate 42,988,901 downwards.
ACTAAATTATTATTTTTTTTAATTTCTGTTTTTACAGATCTGTAAAGAATTGTCCAGGCAACAAAATCCTGTAATCAGAATTTTAAAAACAAATACAGTGTTTTAGGGTTTTAGTATTTTATTCAAAAATCATGACCGTACGGTGACTTTTTCCACTCACTGTATAATGTAAATTGTAAACTGATGTAGATTTTGTATAAGAAACTTAAGTACGGGCATCGTGCATGGGCATCGTGCACGGGCATATTCGATCTACCAAAGGTCCAAAAAAAACTATAGGTTTTGTAAAGCTATGAGAAAAATTTTAAGAAATATAAATCAGTTTTTTAGATATTTAGGTAATTACAAGCCAGTATTTTTCAAGTACTATGCAATGCATAGGGATGCTAACGATACCTCGATGTTTGCAAAACATCGAGGTATCGTTGAAAAATATCGAGTTTTAACCTCGATGTTGAACAGGCCGATATATCGAGGTATCGATGTTGTTATCCACGATGTTAGAACATTACTCTTCATCAAATTAGTAGAGAAACTAATTTTAGCTGATTTAATGTAGCCACTCTACTTAAAGATTTGTTTCAAATTTTCTTTGATATCAATTTTGGGTTTCATCTTTCTACAAGATTTTGCAAAAAATACTAGAGCTAGCCATGAAATTCTACAGAGAAGTTTGGTCCTGATGTGGAAATCCGTTAACCGGAAGTAACCAAAACGGCAGCTTTTTAAAAACTATGCGGTTTTTTGCGATTTATTCCGAAACTAACCATTTTCCAGTAGTCTTATGTATTACAAAACTTGAAGACAATAAAATTTGCTACATTTATGTCTTTTACGAGAACTCTGTATCTGAAGCGGTTATGAAGATACACGCAAAGAAAAACTTAGGTGAAAATAGCCAAAATCCTGGTATAGTTTACCCAAGATCTTGGTTTAATTACAGCCTACCAAGATTTTTGGTGTTTTACCCAAAATTCTTTGGTATAAAATGAGATTTGGCAAAATAACCAAGGGTTTTGTAATTTAACCCATAAAACAAATCTCTCTTGTTGATATGGAATCTCTTTCTGTTTCTTGCTTAGTGTGTGTTCATAGAATTTAATATATGTAACTAATGAGCGGAAATTGTTTTAGTGTGATGACTTTAAAAATTAAGAGATGCGTGTTTGTTTCTGATAGTTTCTATATTGAATATTCGTATGGAGGAAATGTTTTATGACGACCAATATGATGCGAAATGAAAATAATTTATTTTGAATGATTTTTCTTACAAAAACTTCGAACGAATGAATTCTCTCGGCGAATGTTGTTGTGTTACCTCGAAAAAATACTATTCCCGTTTAGTATTTTTCGAAAATGGGGAAAAATTATCGAAATCTGAAAAAAATGGGCATAAAAAATATTTCAAAAAAGCATTTCAACTAATGTCTAAACTAAGAAATGCTTTCCCAAAACTGATTTTTTGCATCAGTTTTATGAAAAATTATTGGAATCGCTTTAAAATCGAGTTTTTAGAACTGGCAAATCGACTAACAAAATCGTCGCCATTTTTTCGTCATGCACAAGTGTGGCGCAGTTCTACTAGTAGTCTAATTACCTGCTGCAGGCATCCAAACATTAACAGCAGGGAATTGTTTACTATAACCCTGGCCTTGGGTAAATTTTGGGAAATAGTTTGCACAAAATCTTGGATGAATCTACCAATGTTTTTTAGTTATTTTCCCAAATTTTTTACGCTGGTATTTCAACCAATTTTTTCGATAATTTAACCAAAAAAAATTAGATAACCAAAATTTCATACAAAACTCATTTACCAAAGACGCCTTGGGTAATATCCCTATGTATATTTTTTTCCGTGTATGCTGGTATTTCCAAAAAATTACTTTTTTGCGAATATCTCGAAAACTAACGGGTTTTTGGTGGTTCAACGTATAAGAAGAATTAAAACCGTGTTAGTCCTACCTGGGTGCGCTCCACCCACAGTAGAGCATCCGCCAGGTGGCTAAATTATTTAATAAATTTAACTTTTTCAAAACATCGGAAAAACATCGAGGTATCGATGTTTTCAGGACGATGTTTTTTGACATTGATGTCGCCTTAAAAATAACATCGATTTTCGATATGTCGAGGTTTTATGAACGATGTTGCATCCCTAATCTCTACCCTTCTCAACATATTTCAAAAAATCTAAGTTTTTTGAAAATTTCTCGGAAATTGTGCGGTTGTGAGAAAAAATGCGTGTAACAATATTTAAAGGAAATAAAATTTCCTGCATTTTTACAAACCAGAGGTTTTTATACATCTTTAACAGTTCTCAAGGTATTTGAAAAAATATGTAAAAAATATTTTTTCCCAAACTACATATTGCAGATTTAAGTTTTGTGTTAATCACAACTGATATTTTTTCAAAATATTTGCAGAAATAATTTCTGGATTTTTTTAAATATGAGAAATCAAATTATTCTTTCTCTTTGCTGAAGTTTACCCTGGAAAAATATTAAATATTATGTAGATGTATCTGAATTTTATTAAACTTTCCTTTCAGCCCCACCCAAAAAAATTTAATTTGCGATAATCTTTGCGAGCTTCTCTTTGTAGGCATTTTTCTGAAATATGATGGACGCTTTTTTCATATTCTTCAGACAGGTATGAACCATTAAAATGAAACTGAGCTTCCATTAAGTTTACGTTGCAGAATTTTTCCGCAATTTGCGTTTATTGCACAAAATTGACACACATCTGAATTGAGAATATTCGATGCAAAAACGATCAAGATTATGGTATTCGGAATGCATAAAAACACGCATAAAATGTTGATAACTTAGTTTTGTTGTTCATTTAACCAATTTGTCCAAACAAACATCTGTGGCTATTTCTCCACATGTAAACACATTGCGATGAGCCGCATTGAGCCAAAACGGAGACCGAAGACCACTTAGGCAAGCCAAGTCTCAAGTTCATGTAAATTTTTATGGTTTGTTCGAAATTACCCCGCAGAGCCACCACAAACCATCTTTATATCACGTCGTCTGTCTCGTATATGGCGTAACATTAAATGTACAAGTAGTTGCAAAATTCATGCTAATATAATGCAATTATGATTTCGGTGCAAGCGGACGTTGAATTTTTGTTTGTAGGCATGTCGTCGCCTGTAAACCATCCGCGATTATCTTAAGTGCTGGCCAGGCGTCCAGATTGGTCATAATTGATTATTGTCATTAGGCCAAGAAGACAAGAAGAACCGAAACCCATACCCACTTCATCTCTTCCGCCCTATCCGGCAAATGAAGTCCAAAATTTCCAAACCACTATCCGTCCAAAGTGTGTGCCATGCCATGGAAGTGATGGCATCACAGTCTAAACAGAATTTCCTGTTCTGAATTTCAATTCAGTCCGGCTTGCTTGGCGGCTGCAATTTACCACAACAACTGCTGCAATTTCAAATGTGCAACCTGCAAGTGCCATTCATCGGTAAACGAAGCTGGAGAGACAGTTTCCGCCCTCCCTGCGTACCTCTATCCAAATCAAAATCATTGCACCTTCAAAGGTATCCAGAAGATATGCCCTCATCCTGCTGCAAATTTAACTTCAGGTGCAGGCGGTCATCTAATCACGTTTACCAACAAAATCTTGCCTGTTTTGCGTAATTTAATTACAGCAATTTACAATTGGTCAACTCCATCGGCACGGTCACCTCTTGCAAAGGGCCCCAGGGTCGGCTCCTCTCCGAATCCCCCTCAAAAAATCATCAGTAGTATTTCGCACTATTTTGATTTAAACCACCTTCTGACCAACGGGCCCTCATCGGCCCACACCGGGATACAAACTTGCCGCGGCGATTATTCAAATTGAACAGAAAAGTTGCCGTGCTATAGACGAGAATTAGCTGAAGGGCGATGGTGCCGGAAAGGTACGGAAGTTGTACTGCGAAGAGCCGTTAATTGATTTACGTGACCAGCGATTTTTCCGTTTGTCTGAAATTCAGTGTGGCGGCGGCAAACACAGGTAATCATCAATTGCTGCCAGCACTCACCTATCCACTGGCCACGATCTACTAGCCGCTAGTCGATTAGTTTACAGACCACCGCTTTGCATGTTTCGATTTTAACGGAAAGTCTGATAACAGGTTGGTAAAGTGTAAACAATTAGAACGTATCTATGTTGATGAGATTGCACGAATAGGTGATATGGTCACGAAATCATATATCTATCTATAAACTATGCTAATACCAGCTGATTATAGTGCAATTAGAGCTTGCAATCAGATAAACAAACAAAAATTGCTGTTTTAAAAACAATTTCTTTTTGAAATTTCGCTTGAAAGATACCACTTCATTTTTGTAGAATTTCCAAAGAGTAAAAACATTTTTCTTTCCGCTAAATAAGTTAAAGAAATTTTGACTAAATAAATTTCTGTTGACTAGGTTAGATCTGTTTTGGCTATAACATGAAAGTGTTATAAAATTCCACTTTGGTTACAAAGCAGAGTTCTGGTAAAGATGTGAGCATATTATCCAAGTCAGCAGACGTATTTTTAAAAGCAATTTTTAAAATTTTTTTATTACATAAAATGTAATGAAAAAAAATTGAAAAAAGCTTCTATTTAAAACAAATGTACTAAAATGGAAAAAAATTGAGCGCTGTGTAGAAACAGAAAAGAGACAAATATTTTTTTATGCTTTTATCTTATTTTTATTTCTGATAAAGAGAGCGCAAAAAACTATTTTTTTCCTTTTTAGAACATTTTTTAAACGAAAGCTTTTTTTCAATTTTTTTAAAATTTTTTGTTTTATTTTATACTTTTTAATCATTTTGTGTTTAGTTGGTATCACTGAAAATTAAAAATAACGACTGTTTTTACCTTTGAGATATCCTTACGGACTTTTTTTGACTTTAGAATCAGATTCGGCGACTCCAAAAACCCCCAGGTGAGATTTTTCCCGGAAAATTTGAGGAAAAGGGTAACCACGTTATTATTAGAGGTCTTACCAATGTATCGGGTCTTTCAACAAGGACATAACAATTTTGTATTTAAATAAAACACAGAATAATTGAGATATCGGGATGAAATTTATTCCAGGTGTAGTGGACATGTTACATTTAAGTATAAAATTCGATGTCGTTCATATGGTCACCGCGAGCACGTTTGTTGATTGATTCTTTGGAGCCAATTTTCCACCCCTCTTCCACACATATCGGACGGAACGTTGGCAATTTCGCGATCGATATTGTTCCTGAGCTCCTCTAACGTTGTTGGCTTGTTGGCATAAACCAACGATTTAACATAACCCCATAAAAAGAAATCCAACGGCGTTAAATCGCCTGAGCGAGGTGGCCATTCGACCGGACCATTTCTCGAAATTACACGATTGCGACCACCGACTCAGAATGTCGGTAGTAAGTTTTAATAATTTCCAAACGTTGCTCGTTCGTGTACATCACCATGATAAAAATGTAAACCTTGACTGACGTTTTAGCATTGCCAGATCATAAAAAAAGTTTTAGGGTGCGTTTTTATTAAAATACAAAATTGTTATTTCCTTGTTGAAAGATCCTTTACTTACAATTTCAAGTCAATCAGATGAGTCGAAAGTTCGTCAAAATTAGATTACAAGATTTGAGCCCGACAAACAGGCAGCTTTTAATACAAAGCTTTTAATACAATAATTTTATCATCGCCTTTTTTCGCCTACCATTCGATGCTTATTGATTTACATCATGATAAAGAAAAATCTCAATATAACCAAAGATTACTAAAATTTCGAAATATTTAAATTTCCTAATAACGGTATCAGTAAAATTTCTCTGGATATTATTCTTACTAAAAATAGAATTCCAAACAAAATTTAGCACAAACAACATTTCTATTGGGAACGGATTATAAGGTGTGAACAAGATAAATTCCTTTTTAAATTTTCATAAATGTTTATCTTTCCCAAATTTGACATAATGACTGCTTTTTAGCCCACATTTTATACCAAACCGCAACAATAAAATGAAATTTATGGTGTCAGAAATTTTATAAATCATAAAAAAAGATGTTCCATAGTTTAAAATGATTTTATACCTGCTCGTAAGGGTTTAACTTTATTTGGTTTTTATTTATGTAAAAAATTAAGAATTCACTAATTAAACAAAGCGACTGAAAATCAGTGAAAAATGGATGATTCTTTTAAATTGCAGAACGATGCATTTATCAGAAACAATTTGTGTAATTAGCACAAATGAAGCGCTAAAACAAATCTTGGTTGGCATTTCAAGTTATCAAATTCTGTTTGTAAACTATGACCTCGATTTCCCGCTAAAAGTTTACCAACCTACCATTGGAGCCATCAAGGCTGTAATAACCAAGATTTATTATTATTCTTGAGTCACAACGCGTGGTAGTGGGAAGTAAAAGTTAAAGTGAGTCATATGAAGGAATTGGTAAAACATCTACGGGTTCATTCATCTTCAAAGTTAGTTAATTCGGGGAAAATCATCGAAATTTTGATGAAAACTTTTTTTAATTCCTTGTCTAATTTAGTATAATTGTTAAATGATAATTAAATAACTTAGAGTCGATCACACACCGAAACGGAGTTTGAAGGAGTCCGTAACTTTTCGGAGAAAATCGAACTCCGGGCTAGGGAGGTTACAACAGTTCCCTGTGGGTGGTAACAATTTTTCGGTGCTAAACCAATTTATTCTATGAGTCAAAAAACAAATAGATATCACCTCACAAATGCTTGTTTTTTACAAGCAGGATTTCAGGTGTTTTGTTAATATTTGTTGTTGAAGACTCATCTTGCATGTCTCTACCAGGACTCGAACATGGAACTTCTTGATTTGTAAACCATTCGTCTTCCCAATAAGCTATTCAAGCCAATTGGAAAGCCTCTTCTAGATGTGAGTATCCTTTACAATGGAAATAAGATATCTGTATGTCGGTCTGTCCGTTTTACATATTAAATAACTCAAGAACACGTTGAGCTAGCGAATGCAATTTGTTTCATAAATGAATACTACAAAATTCATAGTTTTTTATCTACTTTTGGAATAACAAATTTTTCGAAAAAATACAGTGGTACCTTTCCGGCTCCCTTGTCACTGCGACCTCAAGATCTATTGTGACTCAAAATCCTGAAACTATAAAACCTAAAACTATAACTCCATCAAAAATTAAAACTTTGATCTTAAAAAAACAGTTTTTCCAGCTCACCACACAAAAGATCTAGTTTCTCTTTCTTTGTCAAACTAACCCAAATATCAACGTAATTATGATGATTATGTAATACATAAATTCTCGTAAAAACCATAAAAGTTATGCAATTTCTTGCAAATCACACATAATTACATGGAATTAGATTTTACCTACATACGAAAAATTAAAAGCCGAGATCACCTTGACAGAAATTCAATAGAAAAAATTCGCAATCATTGAATTTCAAGAAGTGCGCACTTCCTCACTATCCACCTTTTCGGAATTGGAGTCTTGAAACCTGAACCAACAATCATTCAAAAAATATGATTTTGAATTGAAATATGTTTGCAATTATCCCCAATAATCCTATTATTCAGAAGCATGTTCAGTATACACCCAAAAAATAACAAGAACTTAATTGACTCAGCCATTATTACACGACGAGGAACCGTCACGCTTCCAAGAACCGACATCGCCATGGAACAAATCTGTGAAATACTTACGACAGACCTAACAATACGATGCTTGATTGCCATGTTCGGAGTGGAACTGTATGTGATGCGGCGGATTCTTCTGATAGTGCCTACCTGAAGCTTATAAACTTCGTATGACATAAAGTCTCCCTCATAAACTGTGCCCATGAGCCATGGGCGCACCTATCCCATCCCGAGATCACGGCAATCAGAGTGAACATCTCCCACGTGCTTCCGGAGATGACACCTCGCATCATCGTCGATAGATTTTTCCAAACTTTTGGCATCTAAAGTCGGACCGAGATTTATCCGTTCGATATTCCCGAAGTGGAGATTTCTAATGAAGTAAATCTGAGCAACATAATTGGTCTAAATTTATCTCTTTTGTTTGTTCGTTACACGTTAATCGTAGCTGAAATGTTGGCCATGTAACCGATCTACCTGAACCAATGTACGAATTTTCTGTACAGAAAAACCCGAAATGAAGTACCAGAGTTAAACTAATGGGAGCAATATTTCGTGAAGAGTTGGAAAACTTGCCAGAGCTTAACAAGCAAACCACATGATTTCTAACAAATGGTTGCTGTTTCCTCTGACCTCTCTAGTTAGAAGGTATTTTTTTAGATTTCAGCGCAATCGGTCGAATGGTTTTTCAATTTAGCTTTTGAAAGCAAGTCCGGACAGGCTTGTTTTTCCTCTAAATTTTTTAACATTATTAAAAACTAATGGTTTTTCCTATATAAAATTATGGAATAAAATAAATGCTAAACTCAACATTCCTGAAAACCTATGCTGGCCGTCAGTGCGGTAGCAAAGTTTGAATCTTTTTCTTAAAAAATCAATTAAAAAATGTTATCCAAATTCAATATCTTTTGGCTGCTTTAAATGATCCCACTGTACAACCGTTTATATCTTTCACAAATTGAAAAGCTCTAACCATCAGGTAACACAGCAGTCTATATACTCATGTAGAAAAAAAACTCGTGCCTTTATGAGCAAAAAAATCAAATTTTTGAGGAAATCCGCAGACGTCAATCACTCACAGATCGTATGCCCACAAGGAAAAAAAGCCACCATCAAGAAATAAAAATAATCTTAACCTTTGAGTTCGTTATTAATTTCATTTTTTTCAGCTTGGTGCACAATGAACATAATATACGCAACTTTTAATACAGAGTTCTCAGCATGAAGCCCCGAATTTGAGGTGTAGACGAAGCAGCAGGTTTTTGGGTGCGAATTCTTCTTACCTTTCAGGTGTGAGGACGGACGCCACAAAACTTGTTCTTGCCATTCCGAAGAATCCCAAAGATTTTATTCCAGGTGATATAAATCTGAACGTGAACTCATTTCTCTGAAGTGACAGGAACCCTTTTGTTGCCTAATTGTTGTTCGAATTCCTTTAACTTTTGATCTGTTAGTCAGATTGGCAACACGTGCCAATTTATTCGGGATTTTTCTGGATGATGACGTTAAATGCTGATGAATGTCGTTGATTCAATTGTTAAATTGTTAACTAGATATTATGGACGTTGAATTCATCCAAGCGTATAGGAAATTCAGGGACGCGGATGTTTACTGTTTGGGAGAATAATTTAATTATCATTTCACAGTTGTGTGCATTTGAATTTTCAACACTCGCTTAGGTAACCAGTCATGGAAACACTTTTGTGCATATATGGAAATTCATATGTTTAACGTATATTTACAAAAAAAAAATTTATTACTACCATTGTTTTCATTTCTCTTCATTCATTTTTCAAGGGGAAAAATTAGCAAAATTCTAATATTTAATCATTCAAATGATGCCATAGCAAATGGTTTTTTTATCTGCTTGGTTAAACAATTATCGCTTAATGTTACTCTGTTACATTATATTTACAAAAATTAAAAAAAAACACCTAAATTTTTGAAATGTTTACTTTTTAACGCGAAATTAAAATCAAAAAAAAATCAAGACTTAAAAACTTATAAAACATCAGGACTTCCCGTTTCGAAGTTTGAAATCCTAACATCAAATTCGTGACAACCTCCTAGTGCCAGTTTTTCGGAGGAAAAATTCGAAAAGAATATTTGCGTTTTCCTTACAGAACCTTCCGTTTCAAAAAATGAAATTCCGACACCAGATTCGTACTCAGCGACTCCGAATACCCCTAATGTCAGTTTTCCGACAAAAGTGGAAAATTATATTTGCGTTATCCTTGCAGAACCTTCCGTTTTGAATTTTGTTAACCCGTTTCTTAGCGAGGACTTATTAGTGGTTAGGGAAATACTGTGATGAGTAAGTGAGTGATTGGCTTTTAAAGATACAGTAGAATCCCGATATTTCGTACCCCGATAATTCGTATATCCCGCTAATTCGTATGAATTTGCTGGTCCCTTGAAATACGAATTATCGGGATTCTACTGTATTTATATAAAGATTTTCACACATCCTTAGTACTCGAGACCGATTTAATTCCTTTTTTAATCGGAATCTGTTGTAATGTACATTCTAAATAACCACGATTTTTTTTTTTTGCTTTTAAAAATTCAAAGAGAATTACCCAAGAGAATTAACACGCGACTGTAAAGTCTGTCAGTAGCACAGACTCCAAATGTCAAATTACTGAATTAGAAGACATTTAGCTAACTGGCAGTCAGTGCATTTACACGAGACTGTGTCAGTGACTGTGTCAGCTCTACAGACGCGTGTAAGGGCCGGGTTACACAGCCTTTACACGCGTCTGTAGAGCTGACACAGTCACTGACACAGTCTCGTGTAAATGCTTACTGGCACTGACAAGTCTGTACTGACGGGACATTTTTGTAGTCAGTACAGACATGCCAGTAATTTGACATTTCAGACATCTAAGATGGCGGAAAATGAAGTATTTGAGGTAAATCTATTAAATTATTATGAATTCACTGTTTTTAATTCTTTTTTTACTTTTAGAACTCTCAGACTGGGGAAAGAAGACTAACTAGGAACGAGATAATTAAAATAATGAAGCATACGAGCAAAATTCATGCCTCTGAAATACGAGGGACTGTAGCTGTGTTACAAACGGAGTCATTTTGAAAATGAACTGGCTGCCAGTTCGCTAAATGTCTTCTAATTCGTTGTCAGTAATTTGACATTTGGAGTCTGTGCTACTGACAGACTTTATAGTCGCGTGTAAAGGCTGGGTTAGATACCAACTAAACGTCATCATAAAAGCACGCACCAGAGCTTAAAACGGATAGAGAATCTAACCACTAATCAGTAGAGACCCTGTATTCCAGAGAAGTCAATCGGTAATCTAAAATCAGGACGAAAACTGTGAATTCTTACGAATTCTTACAAATAAAAACTGTGAATTCTTACGAATTCTTACAAATAAAAACTGTGAATTCTTACAAATTATTTTCACAATGTTTTCAACAACAAAAATCCGATTGCGGTAAGTATATTCTTTTTACAGTTTTTGCATATCCTTTATACAGTTTTTGCTTGGGAAAATTACCATTAGGAGGCGCCTTCAGGCCGCTGATGACGATTCTAATGCCCGAAATTTTTACCCGAAGGTCCTTTTGAAAAAAACGAATGCGGTATTAGAGATGACATTTTTTTGTCAGCGATAATCTAAAATCTACTGATTCAGACAATATTTATCAAATTTAAATTGAAGTGTTTGGACTTTTGTTTAAAAAATGAAACTATGTTAAACTGTGATAACAGGATCATTTGCAGAGAAACATTTTGTTGGTAATTTGCCGTTTGGAATACCTGCGGCATTATTAACTTTAAACGGAAAGAAATAGTTTTTGATGCAGCCATTATATAAAATCGTTTAACCTGATTGACTGACTGACTGACTCATCAACGCCCAGCCCAAACTTCTGAAGCTAGAAACTTGAAACTTTCACAGTATGTCCCAAAACCATCACGTAGGCGCTCACTAAGGCGGGGTTTTCCGAAATTTTACCGCTAAGGGGGTAAAGGGGGTTTGGATGCTTTTAAAGGCCGCCCTCCATTACCATAACTTCGGCAACTGCAAAAAAATAGAGACACGTTTATGTGAAGATACGTTGACGAGAAAGGGGGATAAGAATCAACTGCAAAAATTTGTCGGCAACTGCAAGAATAATTTCCCCTGTTTTTTTATGGCGATTTTATGGCGATTTCTACTACAATCACACACAGGCCCGGCTCAACCTAATATGCAGACCATGCAAGGCATGGGGGCGCCGATCTAAAGGGCGCTATTCCTCTTTCGATTTAAATAATTATATATTTTCCATTTTTTATATTTGTGTAAACAAAAATTTTTCAAAAAAAATTTCTGTGTTTAATTTATTAAAAAAAAATATTTGAAAACTCTAAATACAAATTAAAATATTTTTTGTGATCTATATTTTATTCGAATTTGCTAGAAAATATATTCGTGAAAGTAACTGTTGCTTTAAGTTGGCCCTCCATTACCATGACTTTTCCCAACTGCAAAAAAATAGAGACACAATTACGTGAAGATACTTTGGCGAGAAAGGGAGATAAGAATCAACTGCAAAAATTTGTCGGCAACTGCAAAAATAATTTCCCCTCTTTTTTTATGGCGATTTTATGGTTGCAGTTGACGGACTTGAACTTTTTTATACCGATTTCTACTACAATCACACATTGTCCCTGTAAGTGAATAGTGAGCACAGACACATACAATGTGCTATTATAGCGTAGCTGTCATTTTTCATGTAGTTCAAACACACACATGCAGCTGTATAGCTTTATTTCTATGCTAATTTGAACCTTATATTCATAGCATAAGGTTTGATATGATTGCTATAAAGTTGTTAAACTGGAAGGGAAAGCGTTTATACTTGTATTCAGTCATTCCTCTTTAGATCTATATAAGTCTATCTTGCTCTAGTTTTCTGCATTTTTTTGCAGTTACAGAAGTCATGGTAATGGAGATCCTCCTTTACGAATATTTTTGAGTCTTCCAGTTTCAGTTGCAAGTGGTGAGAGATAATTTTCGAAATTAAAAATATTAAAAATTATCTGAGATCAAGTATTTCGCAGGAGCGATTGGTAGGGCTATCGATGATAGCAATTGAAAGAGATATTTGTGAAAAAATGGACACAAATGAAATAATTGAAGAATTCGCAAACTTAAAAGCAAGAAAAGTAAAATTTTAGAAACTTAAATAAATAAAATTCTTAACTTTTTTTATACTTTATGTTGAACTATTATAATTCTTTGAAATTGTAATTATTTTATTTGTATGAATTATTTTACATAAAACGTTTTGTGCCTTTAAATTTATTTACTTATCTCCCATATGTACACTTTTTTTAAATTCAAACAAAAAGGGCGCAAAAAAAAAACTTGCATAGGGCGCATAGAACCATAGAGCCGGCGCTGATCACACATTGTCCCTGTAAGTGAATAGTAAGCGCGGACACATTCAAACTGTTATTATAGCGTAATGTCATTTTAAAAGCTTTTTTTCCTTCGCATGCATAGTCAAAAGCTTTGTTACCATGCCAATTTGAACATTATATTCATAGCATAAGGTTTGATATGATTGCTATAAAATTGTAAAACTGGAAGGGATAGCGTTTAACTTGTATTCAGTCATTCCTTTTTAGATCTACATAAGTCTATCTTGCTCTAGTTTTCTGCATTTTTTTGCAGTTACAGAAGTCATGGTAATGGAGGAAAGCCTTAAACCGTAATTTTCGTCAATGATCACAAATCCGCTGTTAGCTTTTCAAAATTCTCAACGGAGAGTCCTGCAAGGATAAGATTTTTCTCAAAAGTTTTTAAGTTCGTTCCGGGTTTCTTCGTATTCTAAAACTTATACAAAAAATCCGGCAACGACGGGTATGCAAGCTAGTCATATTATAATTACTGCAAATATATTTTGTTTGCGATAAATATATTGCTGTTGCTCAGAGCTGGGCAAAATACTCAATACTCAAGTATCAGTACCAGTATATGATAATGATACTTTTAACCGCATTTCAGTATCAGTACAAAAAGTACTGGTACTGAGATTTCAGTACCAGTAAATTTTGTACTGGTATTGCTCTGACTGAGCAGTACAAAAATACCAACATCGGTACTGGTACTGAAACTCCAGTACCAGTGCTATATACTTGAAAAATATCAGTACTTTCGCGAAAAATACTTGAAAAAATTCCAGTACTTTTGCAAAAGTACTTGAAAAAATTCCAGTACTTTTGCAAAAGTACTTGAAAAAATTCCAGTACTTTTGCAAAAGTACTTGAAAAAGTATAAAAAGTACTGGTACTGCAAAACTCAAAACCAGTACAAAAAGTACTGGTACTGCAAAAACCAATACCAGTACAAAAAGTACTGGTATTGCAAAAAACCAGTACAAAAATACAAACATTGTAAAAAACCAGTACCAGTACTTTTTGTACTGGGACTGGATCCGTGCATCGATTACAAGTACTTCAAGTACTGGTACTGATCGTGCAGTACCAATACTTAAGGTATTGATACTGGTGGCAATCGCAGTACAAGTATATATGTACTGGTACTGCTCGTGTACTGCAGTATCAAATGTACTGAAGTATGCCCAGCTCTGCTGTTGCTATGAACAAAAATTTGTTTACTCCAAACAAAATTCGTTCATCACGAGTACAATTATGTCTATTCCCCTAAATTCCTCTAAATTCCCCTAAATTCCCCTAAGATGATAAGAGAGGGGGAGACGAGGATTATTAATAGCTTCCCAAGGAGCACAAAAGGTCGTAAAGTGGTCGTAGCGACTTTAACATCGACACTTTATGGTCGCGACGACCACTTTTTGACCTTTTGTGCTACTTGGGTTAGGACTTTTGAGCCCACAAAGATCGGTCTTCAAATTTTTGCTTACACAAAATGGTCCTCAAACTTTCTGTCATTTGTAAAAAAAAAAAATATTTGCTAAAAGGGTCTACAAAATTTTTCCACGAGTCACACGTTTTTATATTCGCACTCTAAACAGTTAATACCTAACGAAACCACTATAACCCGGAAGAATTATTAATGTGGGCTAATACAGAAACGAATTATAAAAACTGTTAACACTCCACTTGAATTTTTAAAATGCAAACCAATACCATATAACCATCCTCCATAATAGAAAAATAAATACATTCATAAATTTATTTAAATTGCAATTCTGTCAAATGAAATGACGTGTCTATCAAAAGAGCCGCGTTTTTTATTAGTTGTCTATGGCGCCATAATGGAATTTGATATACACGGTACGACATATGACTGAATATTTGACATTATAGCATGTTTTAAGTCAAAGAATCAAATACATGGTAATTTAACAAATTGAAAATTATACGCATATGCATGTCAACCATTTAACGAAAGCTCATGTTTCACACACAACTATTTGTATTTACTATGGAAAATGTTTAAAAGTTACTGAGATTTTGATGAGATTTTGTTTCAATTATAAAATGTGGTTTTTTTTATGTAAAATTGATTATTATTTTTTTGCCCATTTATTATGCTAAGTTCAAATTCTAAATTTGCAATAAACAAATCTTGACCTAAGTCTGAAAATTCGTGATTATTTGTAATAACTATAAAAGAAATTAAATTAAGCAATGAACAAGATTTTAATTACTTTCCAATTCATAAAATTTGATTGACAGAACTACATCCATATGCCACTTGTGAAGGAAGCCAACAGAAATCCACTACCGAATCACTGAGTTCCATTCAATTAGTCCAAAACTCAATTAAAAAACCAAACATTCGGGATTTAGATGGGATCATTTGTTGTGTGCCAGTGAATTTGAATTTAACTTGTAGTGAAACACTTTTCCCACCACCCTCTTACGAATCCGTAATAAGGGAGTCAACAGAAAAACAGCAACCAAAAAGAGTCAAATGAATAGCACGGGGGAAAAAAAACTGGTATCCCATGGATAGAGAAAAGGAAGAAAACCACAAAATGTGGCCACTGCTTCCCGTTTTATGTTGAAATTTAATATCCCTTGGCTAAGTGTTTTTTCTTCTTTTTTTTTTGAATGGATGCCCATTTACTTATCCATCCAACTTTGCAGAACAACAGCATATACAAAAAAGCGTGGGTAACAGCACATCCCATTTAAGAATTCCCTTCGTCCCATGACCAAAAGTCAAAAACCTATCAAATATCAGACGTTGCTTACTTTTTTTTAGTCAAAGAAAATAAAATTGTCTGATATTTCGCATGGCAATGACGATACGCTTTGAAAGCTAATTTTTCGGCTATATTCGCCACACGTGCTTTTTTGGCAATGTGTGCACACCTGAACGACACAATTAGCGATAGTTTAGTTACCCAAAAAGATAAAATGGTCACTACTACCAAATTCAAACGCGGCATTAGCTTTTAGAAATGATACGAATCATTACGGGTTATTTTCCGTCTCTAACAGTTTATTTAATGCCCAATTAATTAAGTAATATCTATTGACTTCCGATTTGATTACCGAAAATGATATCTGGGGCCCAGCCCAAAAAATCGCTGAATCGCCAAAGAATTCCAGTGATATTATGTGCAGGTGGTCAGGTGTACGCGCGACAATTCTTAAACTTTTACTGCAAACTTTGTCCACCTGAAATCGATTTTCAAATCGCAATTCCAAAGAAGTTCATCATCCAAAGGTGAACAAATCACGGCAAGAACTAGGGAAAAGTCAGCAGTTTCGGGTCACAAGAAAATAAAAATGAGAAAAGATATTGATTTCTGCATGCCCGTCCGTCTGTCTGTCTCTGTCTGTCCGTCTGTATCTGTCTGTCCGAAAACACTAAACTTTCGAAAAGATTTTGACTAGTTGCGTTTCTAGTAAATGGGTAGGCTGGAATGGTCAAAATTGGATCATTCCTCCCCTTCCCCCTCCTCCCCTTCCCCCTCCTCCCCTTCCCCCTCCTCCCCTTCCCCCTCCTCCCCTTCCCCCTCCTCCCATCATATAACCGAACCAGTTTTTTAGGATTTTCTCGAAAACGGTGAGTCGTCTTCAAAAATTTATAAAGGTAAAATGTGTTGAGAATATGATTTGACATAATTTGCATTTACATAAAAATTCAGTGGGATCATACAAATTAAATTTTTCCGTGTTCTCGAAAACGGTGCATAGTTTCGAAAAATTTATAAAGACAAAATGCAAAATAAGAAATCTTCTAAACTCCACAAAACATCAGATTTTTTTTTTCAAATTAAACGCAGTATTTTAAGAAAGCCATAAGAATAACCATATTTTCAATTATGAAATATTTACAACTATAATAGTTGATTTCAATAAGAAAAATAGTGAAACTACTGAGTAGTAAAATTTAGTGTTTTGTGGACAAATTGACTATTTTTGTAAATGAAATTAACATTTTAGTTGTATTCCCGATTCCCCAATATAAAATAGCTATATTTACTATTTTTTGCTCTGCGTGTGAGTACTTGAATCGGAATTATGATAAACAATTTGGCCTCAAAAACAATGTAGGTACTTTAAATTTCGTTCTTTGAGGGATAATTAATTAAGAGTTTTTATTTTCAGAAGGGTCGCCCACTTTTATTGCAAAATTTTCAGACGGATGGTGTTTTTCTAAGGTCTCACTTATCGTATCAAAATATTATCCAAATTTTTAAAAAGGTGCGTAAGTTATAAAAAAAAATCCGAAATTTGTTAGTTGATCCAATACCCGATATTTTCCCCTAAAATCAATTCGATATTCCGAATTCAAAGACAAGATAGATCACACGACCGACGTCAGAAAGGTAAGCAAGGCGTCCCATTTGACTTTATTTGCCGAGCCATTTCAGTTGAGTAGATTTTCTTGGTTTATTTTGCGGTTCTGCTGATGGATGTGCAGAATTTTAAATTAGTCCGGCGACAAGCGAACAAGCAAACAAACAACAAGCTCTAAAGTCGTCAGTCAAGTGAATCTGGCAAATTCTCAGGTAAAGAGAGGTCTCAAGGTAGCTCCATGTATACATCAGATACCCACAGATAAATTGAAAAAAAAAACTATTGTCTAGATTTACATAGATTTGTTGTTTTTTCCGTTTTTTTTTTTTTCTTTTTTGTTCATGATTCACCCCTGACTCCTTTCACTCCTCCAGAATTAAGGGCAAAATTGCAGGGATAATATGTGTGCCAAATGATTTAGGAGCTGGCCCAGTCAACCCCAGTCCGATCCCAGCCCCCTACGCAGAACTCAATGAAATTGATTGGATGGCAGGCGATGCCAGCCAGAAGAGAAATGGGAAATCAAAGAAAAATTATTACCTGATGAACTTGATAGGGGAAGAAATGTCAAGTTACCTTTGCAATTTATGGTTTCGCCACTATACTTGTATGCCTATCGAACTTCTTACCTTTGGCACAGGATGTCAAATACACGGCAGAAGCAGAAACAATTGTTCGGTTTGAAAGTTTACCATCCGATTATAATGTGGGCGGAGGGGTTACCTGAAGTCAAAATTGACAGGTTTATTGGCTATTGATTTGTCCCTCAACCCCAAAGATTTTCACTGTGATACCTACTGCGATATCACAAATTTCCTATATGAATTCCATTAGATTGATGGGGCGTGGAATGTTTGGTAGTGGGTGGACGGTGGGCTAAGGGTAGAAAACGGCATTAGTTAGAGGTTGCAAATCGAAATTTCGACTGAAAGTTCGGTGGTTTTCTGGATTATCGTTTTTTTTTCGTGTACGTGCGGCGGCGTTGACAGAATTAATTCGGTCTGTTCTTTTTTGTCAACATTATCCATTTTGATAGCATATTTGTTATTATCGTTGAGCTCCATTCCGACATATTTACGTGTACATTCATAGCCACCGATTAGATTTATATACAAAAATACATATCGAAATTGTCGTTTTCCAATTACTGGAATAATATTCCTATATACAAATATAATTTTTCTTTGTTTTCCTGATAAAATACCTGCTATTGACATTGGTAAATATTTTCTTTTATCATTATTGTAACCTGTGAGCTTTAATCTGTTCTACATTTATAATCTGGAATGATTTTTTTAACAAAAGTTAAGCAAAGAATGTCAAATACCTTTTAATGGTTTTACCGAACTTCGAATTTTTTTTAAGTCAATTGAAAAGCTATAAAATCACTAGATGAAGTCAAATGGAAAAAACGAGTACGATTTATGTGTCTTTTTTTATTGTATAAAATTTATAGGTAAATGGCATGAATTTAAATTGCCACATTTTAAATTATTTGAAGATTTTTGTAAATCCAATCATTGATTTTATTGCTGTGGTGATCCAGTATATTTACGAAATGTTTGAGATTACGATAATAAAAGCATAATGTTGTAAAATTGTCGTTAGATTCAACTCCTATATTATATACAAGTATGATTACAGAAACGGTTCGAAATATAATTTCTCATAATTTTTCCATGCATAGCTTTCCAATTCGAGCGACTTCATTATTCCATACTGTTAATGATCTGTTGCTTATAAATTTAGACTTACTAATTCCACATTTAAAATCTGTTTCGTTCCATTGCTGTTTTGAACGAAATGCCAAATCAGAAATGAGCGCCGCTGGCGAAATATTTTAAACAGAATGCGGCGCAATTATTTAAATCAAGAGCTCACAGTGTTAAACAAAGATTAACTTATTTTTTAGGGCTCTTTACATTTTATAAATAACTGCAACACACATCGTAAAAATATCAATAAAAAGAAATGATCCGCAGGTCAATTTTTTTAAGCGATACCTGCGCTCATTGTCGCAAATTGTTGAAAAAATGCAGTGCATGTAATTTTGAACAACCCCTATCCGAAATAGAGTACGTTTTACGTATTTAGAAATCGTCTTTTTCCCACCGTTTGATAAATTACGACACTAAAAGTTTAGTTTCCGGGACGCCGGAAAACATGCCTAAAGGGGCTTTCCATAAAACTATGATAGGAGGATGATAGAAGGAGTCTGCGGTAGTGTAACGACGGTACTAAACGCTTTATAAAAAGATAAGAAAAGCTACTATTGCCAAGGGCCAAACGTTAAATACTCTATATGAGAATAGACATTTAAAAAAAATCCACTTGTGTGGGAGAGGGGGAAAGGAGTGGTTCGATTGAAATTTTTGTGTATGAACAGTATGTAGAATCATATTCTAAACACATTGCACCTCTATAAATTTGTCAATACGACTCACCGTTTTCGATATACGGACTCACCGTTTTCGAGAAAATGGTAAAAAACGGTTGTGTTTGTATGGGGGAGGGGAGAAGGAATGGTCCGATTTTCCCAGTTCAATAACCTAACCTTTCTATTTACTAACGACGCAACGCTACAAAATTCCAATTCTTTCGAATGTTACAGACAGACAGACAGACGGACGGAAATGCGGAAATCGAAATTTTTCGTTATACCAAACGTAGTTCAGAAACCGTTATTGACTTTTCTGTGAGCTATATGCGATTAAATTTGACATCTAAGGAAAAAAAATTATGAAAATCGATGGGAGGGAAAATATTTTCGCAGAGCTTAGTTGTGCTGTGGAAATTTTAATTTGGATGTTCTCCTGTAACTTTTGAACCCATCAACGAAGAACATTAAACCAAATTACGTTGGATTACCTACTCGGGATAGTGCGGATATTTTTAACCATGTTTTGTAGATTTTTGTTTAAACTATACATTTTTTTTAAAAAAGCTCAGATAAAATCCTATATTTAAGCAAACCCGTCACTAAAGCAAAATTTTTAGAAGCAAATAAGTTTTGAGAAAATTGAAATATTTCCCCTGCCGAAGAGTACAGTTTTCCCGAGCCGCAGGTTGTCAACAAAAATTTTATTTTTGGTGATAAAACCCTACACCCTAACTATATTTCAGGCGACTCTAAAACCAATCGGGTCAAATTGCCCGGTATTAAAAAAATATTATGACATCCAATTTTTACGACCACTAAATACAAATCTATAGATATGTGAATGTAAATTCAAAAACAGATCAACTAACCTCTTTCGGCACTCATAGGAAATAGAGCATTAATTTATTTATAATAATTTCTTCCAAGTTCCTACTTAACAACCAAAGACTCAACATAAAAGAACGCTTATCTCGAACACAAGACTTAACTTTCCACTTAACGATCCAATTCCGATAGTCCACAGGAATTAAATCGCATCACATGTTTGTAATTTCATCATCAAATTGTGTTTTATTGCACATTTAGCTAGAAATAGTTTTCCACTATTCAATCTAGAATCTGATTCAATTAATTAAAAGTTCCATAATAATAATTACGAGTATTTACTCAACATCTCAATCATAAATGGACAAGTGAATTTCCCAGAAATTTATGCTTAGTCAACGCAAATGACTGCAAGAACAAAATCTAAATACAGAGAACGCAATGCGCTTAATTTCGATGGAATTAGACCAGTCATAAATTCAATGTCGAAAATGATTCAAATAACTCAAAATAATTCATCATTTGGAAGGTCACAATTTAATTGGCAGATGTTTGCATGCAAACCTGAAACACCATTAAGCTTGCTTAAATCTTCCAAGTTTAACCTTCTAATTGCTTTAATGTGTAATTGAAGACCTATGATAGTTTTAAGACCGTTCTTGTAATTAACTTAAGTTTCACAGCATCATATTTACGGTAGAATTAGATTTTAAATCAAATTGAAACGCTTTAAGTTCATCTCCTTAGATTCACAGCACACAGAGATGTTTCAGAATATTCCAAACAATTTCCAACTACCGGGAATAAAGTTTTATGTCTGTTGAAAACGTTTGATAGACATTCGCTAAACCTCTGGGATGTTTATTTATGCGGTACATAAAATATGTTTAAACCATAAACTTTTTGGATTGTTTACTCTCTTGATGCTCAACTCAATTTACTTTACAAGTAATTTTATCAAAGTAAAGGGCAAAAAACGACGGGGGGAAGAATGGTAAAATACAAAATTTCTAGTGGAGATTCTTTTTGTAGAGCACCAAAAACTCGAATTTAAAATTTTCTAGTCCATACTTTGAGATCGATTCTTAAGCGGTTTAATGGAACGTGTAACGAAAGAATAAAAAGTACTCGTTAAGCTTCTCTATAATGGCAAATTAATTGAAATTTATTCTCAGGAATGGAAAAAATTTGAAGAATTAATTGTTCAGAACAAAAAAATGTGTCTTTCACTTTTTCATTTTATTATCATCATCACGATATAATTATTTTTATTATTGTGGGATGCCATAAAAATAATTCACAAAATTTAGTCCAATGTCATTATTTAAATGCCAAAATTTGATACACAAGAAAAAATTCTTAGTTGAAGTTTTAGTAGGATGAAGAAAAGATTCTCTCTCTCTCGGCGCTACAACTGGTTTCCGGTCTTAACCAGCCGCAATGTCTCTCGCCAGATGTCTCGGTCACGCGCCGATGTCCTCCAGCTTTGCGTCCCAATTCTCTTCGCGTTTTGGTCACCGCCGTCTTGCCATCTGAGGTTGGGTCTTCCTCATGTCCTTGTGGCTAATAACCCAGCGCAGAAGACTTTCCGAGCCGGGTCACTTTCACTCATTCGAGTAAAAATTCGTATCTTAAATTTTGATCGTCGAATCTTAAGCAACGTTTTGTTATGACTAAAATCAATCAATCCGGAATAATATGAGCGGGATAGGGGGTAGCCCACCAACGAAACATCAAATCAAATTGTATACAGAAAAAAATCTTAATTCGGACAAAAACCATTGAAAAAAAAATTTTGTGATTTTTTAAACAAAATTTTTTATATAAAGAGCTACACAGTATCAAGCGAAAATTAACTTATTTTTATGCGCTCCTTACGTTCCATAAGCAATCGCTACGGAAATTGTGAGAATTCCAATAAAGAGACATGTAACACACTCCAAATTTTATCAGGTGCATACACTTTTTGTGGAAAGTTGAAGAAGGAATACGCCGCAGGCGAAAAAAAATATAATTTTGAGCAACTTCCAGTCGAAGTAGAGCACTTTTATTGTTCGTTTTTTCTACCGTTTCATAAATTATAAAACTAAATTGAAAATTCGGGGACGAAATTTTACTTTTCGGGACAACATGCCTAAATCCGGGACTGGTGACCATTCCGGGACCTGTGGTCACACTAGTTATGAGTCAATAAATCGATCAGATTATGAGGTTTTTTAAACGTTTTTATTTAATTTAAAGCTTGTTTTCCATTTGAATAAAATTTTAATAAAATAAGCTCTCTTCCTAAGAGATAAATATTTCTTATGCATAGAATCAAAATCAAATAAATAATTTTAATAGTGTAATAAGTATGACATAACTCTAAGAAAATGCTCATCCAACCTTCCAGCGCTCTTTGCCATTTAAATAAATTTAAAATTGACTTATCTTCGGCGGGATTATTGTTATTATTTTTTCTTGTCTTAAGCTCTTTTTTCTTTCAAATAATAAAGAATGATAAACGTTGCTGGGTTCAAGTAAACGGCATTTTCATTATCTATATTCTAAATACGAATGTCTGATTGAGTTTAATTAAACAAATTACATTCTTAGGAAATACTTTGCATCACAATCTTAATGTTGATGTTGTCTCGTCGTCGCGTCTCTCTCAATGATTTCTTCAAACTTTTCTTCGGTACAGCATTTAGTAATGCTTATTGGGAGTTCAGTTCAATTTCCTAGGAATGCAGATCTAAAGTGTGTGGAGCTGGAGCTTGTACTGAAACTGGGGCTTCAGTGTGGGACAGATAAACTTAATGGGTGGCACTTTGTTCACATTCCTGCTCTACTCCCCGGTATCCTATTAGTAGTAATAGTAAATAGGTGGATCATTAAGTATTTACCGCAACAAAAGAACAGTAAAGGTCTTTCTTACATATACAAAGTCTCCAAAGCTGGGAGTTTGCGGTTTCAGGTGACATAAAGAAAACATTTCGTTTAGCACATTGTGGAGGCCGATGAGATGCGGTTTTGTTTATCAATTGATTTCATGGGAAATTTTCGTTACGGAAATACTTTCAGAAGGTATCTCCATAATAAATAACTGACAGAAACTGAAGGGAATTAAGGCAAGCTTTTTTGTACTTAAACACGTGTTTACAAAGTCAGCCAATTAGTGATGGTGTTTGACTTCATGTGGGGCTCTTGTCTCTTGTATTCACTAATTCGAAACAACACCTCGTGGGGTATTAGAAACAAAGAAGTCTATTTTTGAGCTTAATACCATGAATTTTTCCGATAGGTGTTTTTTTTTTTGTTTTCAAAATATTATGGTTTTAATCCATATGGTGACAATCTGCGATATATTCCTGAATTTGTTTCCACTCATGATATAATAAATCTCAAGATTTTTTTAAAATTAAAAAAGTCGCCG
This sequence comes from Chrysopilus asiliformis, assembly GCA_964034945.1. Taxonomy (NCBI): domain Eukaryota; kingdom Metazoa; phylum Arthropoda; class Insecta; order Diptera; family Rhagionidae; genus Chrysopilus; species Chrysopilus asiliformis. The sequence goes on along the minus strand of OZ035960.1, from coordinate 42,964,907 downwards.
CCCTTTTTCTTAATATTTAAAATTTGATTTCTATAATTTTTACAACGTAGGACCCTATTCTGGCGACTGTCACAAACTTGGTCATAACATTTTCAAGATATAATTCCTCTGTCCTGTTATCTCTCTATCACAGAAAAATCACTAAAAAATTATCATCTTTTGTGTCAAAATCGTTATACAAATTGTGATTTGTGACCGGTCAGAACGCCAGAATATGGGGGTTAGTTTCACTTGGTACTTTCTGGAATCAGAATGCGGGATGCAGTCTATTCAAGAATCGGTCGTTTCGATCATCCAATTCCAGAGGTAGTCAAACTCTCTTTCACCATAAACTACATTTAGAATTTCTCAAGTTCTTATCGTTACGTAAAAATTGGAACAATTAATTGACTAACAATGAAAAAATACACAGCAGGGAAAAAATTTTAAAAACAAATGGACTGATGTATCGTAGGCAGTGTTGTTCCTCTACGCGTAGACTTTAATTGTCTACACTTCAGCGTAGACAATAGCGTAGACAATAGATTTGGGGTAGACATTGGCGTAGACAATGTCGACTTTGCGTAGACAATGTAGACTTTCTCATATCTGTCAAAACAAAGTCATCAGTGAGTCATATAAATAATACTATACTATATAGGAAATGGCCAATTACAAGAAATGGCGAGGCGCTGGTGTCCCTAAAGAGTTAAATTTATATGAAAACTCGCTAACCAGTGCCGCTCGTGCCTTTAGATTGCATGCAAAGAATTAGAATTGCCATTAAAGTTTGCTCCGAAGTTCTCATGTACAGCATTTGGCGATTGCTTCCTGGAAATTATGCTTTATTATGTTAAAATTAATTGAAGAAAATGAGATTTTAAAACTAAATCAGCTATCCTTTATTTTATTAATTGTCTACAATGTCTACGCGTAGAGAATAGACCATTGTCTACAGTAATAGTCTACGCGTAGACAATGGTGTAGTCTACATCACGTAGACTACGTGGCACAACACTGATCGTAGGCAGAAGTTTTTACATATCTAGGGTCAAATATAACCCTCAATTGATCACAAGCCAGAGTCAACCCCCAAAAATTTCAAATTGATCCTGGAGTGGCTTCACGGAAATAAATAATTTTATATGCAGTCATCATATTATAATTAGTGCAAACATATTTTGTTTGAGATAAATATAATATTCTTCCTGCAACCAAAATTTTGTGAACAATTCGTTCACCACTAATATAATTATGTTTATTGTTCTAAATTCCCCAACAAAATTTGGGGCAAACAAAATTTTGGTTGTAGCAAAAATATTATATTTATCACAAACAAAATATGTTTGCAGTAATTATAATATGATGACTGCATTAACAATTATTTCTATCCGTGTAGCTAAGAGTTTTACAAACCCCCGCCCCCGCCTGTACCAACAATTGGGTTTTCCAAAAATTGCTTTCTGTCCTAATAAAGGTTTTAATTTAAAATTTGTTTGCTGACCTTTTGATGACAAAGCAATGAATGCATTTAGCCCACATAACCTACAGAATATTTTATGCCCAATGCGGACACTTTGCGAGACGGTTGTCAATGCGGGAGGACGATTAAAATGCATGACTGTTCCACATAACTTAGGTTCAAATTTTGTAACCTAATTTCGACCCACTTCATCATATCCTATTGATCTGAAGCTTAAGTCAGATGCACGTAAAGCACGTAAATCAGATGACGTTAGAAAAACAAAATGGCGACTTTCAGACAGTACTCATCGTGTAGGGTCTCAAATAGAAGAGCCTAAAAAAAAAATCATAAACACATTGAAAATTTAAGAAAATTTTCTAAATTTGCACAAACAAAATCTTCTGAACTACTGGTTTCCAGTGTTGGACAGATCGATCACAAAGAAAACGTTTCACTCAAGCCACTCCCCTCTACATAATGTGAACTCCCTCTCTTGCTATATCCTAAACTACTGAATGGATTTTTATACCATTTTTAGTGTTGGATAGGTTATCTATCAAGGCAAATTTTTGCCCACTCAGACCACCCCTACATCCTGCGAACTCCTTCTTCAGCTATCGCTGAAACTATTGTATGAGTTTTCCACATATGTTACAAAATAAATGCAAAAACCTTAAGTGTCCGGCGCTAGAAGCATTCACCCTATTCCTTTCTCCCAAGCAGATGGGAAAAATATTTGAAAAAAAAAATGATTTGCAATAGAAATCTTGCATAATTTTTCCATACATCAAAATACTTTTGGATTTGGCGCACTTATACATCAAAATACTTTTCGTATTCAAAAATTTATTATGACCCGAGACACTCCGGGTACTTCCAAGCTAGTATTTTAGTAAATGTAGCTAAACAAAAGAAATCATTTTTGGGTATATTGTGTCAGAAAAAATCTAGACAAAAATATTTACAAATCATGCTTTCAAATTGCTTGATCCAAGAAAAATCACTTTAAAATACATTTTAATAAAAGTTAGTTTTCAAAAATGTTATTTTTATTGAATTCCTGGGTATTCTGGCCTAGCGACCTGATAGTTCTTAGCCAGAACAACTAGTAATTCAACAAATAATTCGGGCGTAAAAACATTATCTGTTTTTTCAGTAAAAAAATTTGATTTGAAAACCAGTGCATAATAAAAGTTCGAATCACTTCATAGATATTTTTTTCATCTAATTAAAATCACACAAAAAAATGTTTACTTCTCATGGCGATAAAAATTACAAAGTAGCGAATTACAGAAATTTGACATTTTAAAAAAAACTGTCATCTTTAACCTTTTTTTTATATTTGATTGTGTTCTATTTTAATTTGTAAGCGATAGTCACGCACAATTTCTATTTAGCTATTTTGACAGTGGCGGATTCGCACATAAGCACAAAAGGCGAGAAAACTGTTTATTTTTACTATGCGTACACTCAGAAAAATGTCCAGGTCAACTTTTTGTCAGGTTAACTCTGACCTTACAGAGGTTTCTGTAAGCCAGCTAGCGGTCAGAGTTAACCTATCTAAGGTCAACTCGTGCAGCTCCCAATGCCCTACTTCACCTGCTGGTGGCTGTATTTCAGAATTTCTCCGACCACAAGTCAACTCAGTTTTACTTGCCCACATGCAGGCGAACGCGCGCCTGCCCGAGGCCAGTTACGCCGTATATAGGTCGTCGAGTTAGCCTCCATTTTTCTGAGTGTAGTATGAAAACGGTGGAAAATCACTACTTTATTAGGGCTTATATTCGGCGACTGGGGCCTTCATCTGTCTGCTGCGGGCTCCATCTGAACGTTGTTGCCTCAAAATTAATTTTTGAGCCTATAAATAGCTCTAAAATCAGAAGATTCATGACAGCATAACCCAGAAATTAGCATCGCCTTGTTTAAAATTAATCATTGGTAAACAAAATTTCGCCTGCGGCGCATTCCTATTTATTTGAGCGCACGAACTTTTTTAAACCTTTAAATTTTAATATGATTCGAAAAAGGATGGACAACTTAAAGCCTCAAATTGTCGTAGGTACCTCAAACTATTCCTGTGCTTTTCTAAATCCGCCTCTGTATTTTGAACTAATGTGAAACGTGATAAGAGAGTATTGACACACATTTCAATTATTTTCGAAAAGCCATTAAAATTTTTGCGTAATCACAAAAAAATTCAAAAATTAATCATATTTTTTTAAAATATGATTAAATAAACCAGAATTATAATTAAAAATGTTATTAAGATATTTCGGAGGTTTTATATAAATCATGGCACTAAAAATTCCTAGCACAGGCTAATTTTAAACGTCGCCTCGGATAATTTTAAAGTAAAACCACAAAAAAAAATCTAAATAAATGGATTCATTTTAATGACAAAAAAGATCTCTTAAAAACCGCCTAACGATCCAAACATCTTTTGTCATGCAATATTAGAGTACGCACTTGAAAATCAATTAATTTAAAGCCTTTTTTTTCAAGGAAGTCATTTGCACTCGGTCTTTCCATTTGCTGTAACTAAAAAGTAAATAAAAACAGACACTAAGCAGACAAAATAACACTCGACTGAATAAACCAACAAAGGTGATATACGACAAAAATACAAAAGAACAGAAAACTACACCGAAGGATAAATCGCCGAAAGAATTAAAAAGAAAACAGCATTAAGCGAAAGGAATCAAAACGAACGAGCATAAAGACAGAGAATTTTCCCAGTTAGTGTCACGGAAAAGTTCAAAGGGGTCACCGATGTGGAAGGTTCACTTTCAAAGACCAGCATGAGTCAAAGGGCCTCCTTTCATGAAAACTGCTAAACTATAAGCCAAACGTTAAAATATCTTTCACACAGTTTGACACAAACATTAGGAATCAAACAGGATAAACTGGTAAACATTGCGGTAGGTCACTTCACAGGGGCGGGCAACGTGATTATTCCCTACACATCTCACTTCAGTCAATCCAATGAAATGCTATTGAATAACACAAAAGACTATCATAATCTTCAAGGAAGTTAACAAGACGAAAATGAGAAGCCCTACGCTTATTGTTAAAGGTTAAAAACCCGAATACAAGGGTCTCCGTACAAGTCACTAGTGACACCTGTTACAACATCGCTTACCTATCTCAGTCCTGTCGCATTATCCTTAACGCCTTTAGTGTATATCCATTTCAAAGTGCTGTTAACTGGTTTTTTTCACATAAAAAACTTCTAACTTTCAACTAACAAGCGAACATAAAAGGACAAACGACAATGAAAACTTCTAACTATAAAACTTCTTCAAGTAATAATAGAACATAATCCCACGTGTCGATGATACACTAATTACAGAACATAATAATAACGATAAAAATTGAAAAGTCACTGAACATGCTCGTAATAAGTCACGATTTTCAATTATCCACCAGTACTTTATGGTCACACAAAAAAAAAACTACGGCAAACTAATTAATCTCAATTAATTGAGAAAAAATGGTCGAAAAGACCCAATCCCAAATCAATAAACGTCGTTAATTATGGGTTAAGTATCTTCCTATCGGGGAGAAAAAAATCAAAATTTTCTATACAAAAAAAAATGTATTGCCGGCTTTTTACGATTACGATATTTTCGTTTTTCAAGTCATTCACCCGGAATTGTGTCGGAATATTCCCGGAGCTACTCGAAGCGATACTCCATCAACTCCAACAGTTGGTCACCTACTAAAGTCCCAGTCCATGTGACTCTGAAAGTCTTCTGAGTTTTCTTTTTCTCGATCATCAGTGAATTCGATCACTGATCATACTTGAGTCAGGGTTCTACATAATATCTGGTATTATGGCAATGTGGTGGTTGAACAATGCGTTGCTATAAAAAAACATCTGAGGGTGGATCTCGATTTGTAACAAGAATGGAAACAAAATTAAATTCGTATATTTTGTATAAAACATCCAAATATTGTTATTTGTGTATGTTTTCAAACTCAAATAATACTTTCTAAAAGACCTTCTCTAAAAAGCCAACAAGAACACTGTTTCTATTTTGGTCGCCACCAACCTTCTTCAGATGCGGCTTAGCAAGCTGTCACACTGCGTTCCAGAGTTTGTGCGGAGGTAAATACAATGACCCACAAGAACGACAGACTTTTGCGAATATTTTCCAATAATTAGGAGTATAAGGGGGGCCTCCTACATTTTTTTAAAAAATTGAAAACTTTTAGCTAAATACAAAAAAAGAAAAAAAAATCCGAAGAAGCCGCTATATGCAGAAAATTTATATAAAAATATAACAAAAACATATAATTGCCAACCTGGCAATTATTGAAAACCCGTATGGTGATTATTCCAATCGGATTTTGATTTATGGTAGTTTTATGTAGAATCATATCCTAAATAACTTTTGTTCTTGCACTTTTTTGATAAGATACACCGTTTTCGAGATATTCGTAAAAAACTTTTTTGTTCGTATACCCCCCCCCCCCTCCCAATGGTTCATTTTTGCCCATTCACGAACTTAGCTTCGCATTTTACGAAACACTGATCCGCGCAAAATTTCAAGTCTCTAGCTCAATCCGTGCGCCCGCAATCCGCGCCACAGACAGACAGACAGACAGACAGACGGACAGACAGACGGACAGACAGACAGACGGACAGACGGACAAACGGACGGACATGCAAAAATTAGTTATTTTTATCATTCTAAACATACTGGAGTAATGCCGTGGGCGAAAATGTTTACCTGTCAAGGTCTAATACACCCTAATATTGAAAGCTAAATAACTTTATTATACTGAATCCAATTTTAGAATTGGGTGAGGAAATCAAATTCAAGTGTAGTTTAGACGAACTTATAACTTTATCTCACAAATCAAAAAATCCTTTTTGCACCACCAAACATTTGTGCAGTCACCCCAGTTTGGGAACCTCCGCTCTAAAAAACATTTAGAGCGGAGATTTCTCAAAAACTAATGGAGCTAAAGCCATGAAATTTTACAGGGATATTTGATCCTGGTGTGGGACGATCCTATCAACTTTTGGTCGAAATCCGCTAACCTAAATGGCAGCATTTTCATTAAAAAAATTTCAAATAGATTTTTGCGAATTGGTTGCAAACTAAAAGTTCTTCGAAAAAACATTGAAATGCAGAATTAAAGGCATTAAAATACTCTACATTTACATCAGATATTTTCAAACAGTCAATTGCCTCTTGCTAGCCTAGAAACATTGTCCACGAACTGAGGCATTTTTTTGGGCCCAAATGTAGTTTACGAGGTGCCACTGTATATTTTGCTTCCACCTGTTGTTAATATGTCAAGCTAAAATTTTGTTTTTTTTAAATTCTAAATACATAAGAATTTCCAATACTATATTTTTAAGTATTTAGAATTGAAAAAAAAAACAAAATTTTAGTTCCAATACTAAAAAATGATGAAAAAAATATGAAAGTGACATTTCTCAAATTCCAACTCTACTGTAAATTTGCCCTCAATCAAACAGAAGTCAATAATAGAAGAAAAGTCAAAAATCTTTTGAGTTCTCTACTCTTTCTCATACAAAAACTCTGAAGATTATGATACAACGAAGTCGTTAAATTGGTTGGCGGAATTTCAACTTGAATCAACTTAGATACTCTCAGATACTCTTGACTTAACGAAAAGATGCAGCAGAATTTGAATATAATGACAAGGGGTCCAACTGATCGTGTGCTATAAAACCTCGGAAAAGATCTTGAGTTGCTCAAAACACTGGCCACCAAAGTACAAGAGAAGGCGAAATCATTCGTGAGTTTCGAGTTTTTATATACTGAAAAGAAGTCGTGGTTGGACTTAGTTGCAACTCAGTTTGAAATCTATCTAAGATCTGATATGATTTGTTTTTCTTTAGCATTGAAAGATCATTTGAATTCCATTTGGACACTGAAGAGACTTTAATCGCTCTTTTATCAAATGATCACTTTTGGTAACCCACGGACTAAAACAGTATGCGGTCGCATTAATGAGACTTCTGTGTGGAATGTCAATTACGACAGTTTCACTTGGTATTTATGGCTTCTCTAAAGAACTGACTTCGAGAAAGGAAATTCGTTATCTGAAAATTACTATCAAAGTGTGTGGTTAACTTTTTTTTATTATAGAATTAACCGCAATATATACTTTTTTGAAATAAATTATTGTTTATTATTTGGAAATTCGAATGCAATCTTATCACAACTTTTGGTATAAAATATTTACTTCAGTAGTACATATCAAACTTTAAATTTTTGTTTTTTGACTTGCCTAAAATGAAATACTTAATCTTTGCCTTTGGCCATAAATAAATAAACATATCAAAGCATTACAAAACGAAACCTTTCAGAATTTAGCAACTTTTTTGTGTAAATAAGTAGAACGACTTACCCAAGTCTTCTTTGTACACCGGGTCTCAATTTTCAAAACATCTATCGATACTTCAGTGTTTGCTTACAATTTGATAAGATTTCTTTGATTAAGTAAAAAATTATCAGCGAATTTTCGACATAATTTAGTTTTAGTTATTATTTTTTTCTATTATTTAGTACTATTCAGAATAAAATATTACTCTGCAATATTTAACTTGGTTTATCACGGAAAATGTAAAAATATTTAGATAAAAAGGGCATGGTCCGGAAAGTCGCTAAAGGGTTGTGAGGAGGGGTAGATTGAGTAAGAGCGAAATATGATAAGTGTAGAACACAGCTGTCGAAATTCAATTGCCACATTGAGTTTTCTACATCAACTTCATTACCAAAAAACGATAACAGCTCTTTAAGATTAGGACTGAAATTTAACTTAAATATCAGTTGTGATCAACACAAAAATTTCCGCAGCAATTTTTAGTTTCAGAAAAAATATGTAAAAAATAGTATTTATTCAAATAACTTGAGAAAAGCAACAATGCAGGAAATTTTAAACTTTTCTTTGAATTTGGTTATATGCATTTTTTTCTCAAAGGCGCATAGTTTCCGAGAATTTTTCAAAAAACTTAATTTTTTGAAATCTGTTGAAAACCGTTAGAGATACCGAAAAACCGTTAAAGCAAAAATGCAAAAAGCTTTTTATCCTTTAAATTTTATTATATTCATTTTTTCCCAAAAGCGCAAAAATTTCGCAAAATTTTCCAAAAGGTGCATTTTACAAAAAAAAAATTGCATGTGGGTACCCGTTATAGTTACCGTTCATAAAATACTACGATTTTCGTAAAATTCACAAAAAAATTCAAGTCGCTAACTCAACGCGTTCTCGAATTATTTAAGATACGTAAAACGGACAGACCGACAGACAGGCATACCGGCAAAAAGATGCTCGGACATCCTCTTAATTTTGACTGAAACGGATTTCGTACTGATCAGAAAGTTCTTATCTACCCCCGTTCTCGAGTCGGTCTCCGTCGTGAATACAATACTTTCCCTTCCTTCTAAAAATCTGAAATGACCAATCAAAGAGAAGAGGTTTGTCTAAATTTTTGTTTGTGTTTAGTTATAAAAGATTTCTTAGTCCTTCGATATGCAAGAAAAATTGCGCCGCAAGCAAAATTTTTATTTAAAAAATCTATACTGGTAGAAATTATTGCGCCAAATAAAATTGTCTGTTTGTCTGTCGATATGTCCTTAAATAACTCGAGAACGTATCTTAAATAACTCGAGAACGTATCTTAAATAACTCGAGAACGTATTTTAGATAACTCGAGAACGTATCTTAAATAACTCGAGAATGTATCTTAAATAACTCGAGAACGTATCTTAAATAACTCGAGAACGTATCTTAAATAACTCGAGAACGTATCTAAATATCTTGAGAACGTATCTAAATATCTTGAGAACGTATCTTAAATAACTCGAGAACGTATCTTAAATAACTCGAGAACGTATCTAAATAACTTGAGAACGTATCTTAAATAACTCGAGAACGTATCTTAAATAACTCGAGAACGTATCTTAAATAACTCGAGAACGTATCTTAAATAACTCGAGAACGTATCTTAAATAACTCGCGAACGTATCTTAAATAACTCGAGAACGTATCTTAAATAACTCGAGAACGTATCTTAAATAACTCGAGAACGTATCTTAAATAACTTGAGAACGTATCTTAAATAACTCGAGAACGTATCTTAAATAACTCGAGAACGTATCTTAAATAACTCGAGAACGTATCTTAAATAACTCGAGAACGTATCTTAAATAACTCGAGAACGTATCTTAAATAACTCGCGAACGTATCTTAAATAACTCGAGAACGTATCTTAAATAACTCGAGAACGTATCTTAAATAACTCGAGAATGTATCTTAAATAACTCGAGAACGTATCTTAAATAACTCGAGAACGTATCTTAAATAACTCGAGAACGTATCTAAATATCTTGAGAACGTATCTAAATATCTTGAGAACGTATCTTAAATAACTCGAGAACGTATCTTAAATAACTCGAGAACGTATCTTAAATAACTCGAGAACGTATCTAAATAACTCGAGAACGTATCTTAAATAACTCGAGAACGTATCTTAAACAACTCGAGAACATATCTTAAATAACTCGAGAACGTATCTTAAATAACTCGAGAACGTATCTTAAATAACTCGAGAACGTATCTTAAATAACTCGAGAACGTATCTTAAATAACTTGAGAACGTATCTTAAATAACTCGAGAACGTATCTTAAATAACTCGAGAACGTATCTTAAATAACTTGAGAACGTATCTAAATAACTTGAGAACGTATCTTAAATAACTCGAGAACGTATCTTAAATAACTCGAGAACGTATCTTAAATAACTCGAGAACGTATCTTAAATAACTCGAGAACGTATCTTAAATAACTCGAGAACGTATCTTAAATAACTCGCGAACGTATCTTAAATAACTCGAGAACGTATCTTAAATAACTCGAGAACGTATCTTAAATAACTCGAGAACGTATTTTAGATAACTCGAGAAGGTATCTTAAATAACTCGAGAATGTATCTTAAATAACTCGAGAATGTATCTTAAATAACTCGAGAACGTATCTTAAATAACTCGAGAACGTATCTTAAATAACTCGAGAACGTATGTAAATATCTTGAGAACGTATCTAAATATCTTGAGAACGTATCTTAAATAACTCGAGAACGTATCTTAAATAACTCGAGAACGTATCTTAAATAACTCGAGAACGTATCTAAATAACTCGAGAACGTATCTTAAATAACTCGAGAACGTATCTTAAATAACTCGAGAACATATCTTAAATAACTCGAGAACGTATCTTAAATAACTCGAGAACGTATCTTAAATAACTCGAGAACGTATCTTAAATAACTTGAGAACGTATCTTAAATAACTCGAGAACGTATCTTAAATAACTCGAGAACGTATCTTAAATAACTCGAGAACGTATCTAAATAACTTGAGAACGTATCTTAAATAACTCGAGAACGTATCTTAAATAACTCGAGAACGTATCTTAAATAACTCGAGAACGTATCTTAAATAACTCGAGAACGTATCTTAAATAACTCGAGAACGTATCTTAAATAACTCGCGAACGTATCTTAAATAACTCGAGAACGTATCTTAAATAACTCGAGAACGTATCTTAAATAACTCGAGAACGTATTTTAGATAACTCGAGAAGGTATCTTAAATAACTCGAGAATGTATCTTAAATAACTCGAGAACGTATCTTAAATAACTCGAGAACGTATCTTAAATAACTCGAAAAAGCGTTTAGCTAGCAGCTTGAAATTTTTTGTGAACGAGTTTTTTTATGAATCATAATTTTCTGTCCACTTTTGCAAAAGTAACGTTAGCTAAAACATTTTTTTGAAATACAGTTTTTTGAAAATCTTGCGAAAACTATGCACTTTTGGGAAAAAATGAATATAACAAAATTTAAAGTATCGGGTCTTTCAATAAGGACATAACAATTTTGTATTTAAATAAAACACAGAATAATTGAGATATCGGGCTGAAATTTATTCCAGGTGTAGTGGACATGTTACATTTAAGTATGAAATTCGATGTCGTTCATATGGCCACCGCGAGCACGTTTGCTGATTGATTCTTTAAAGCCAATTTTCCACCACTCTTCCACACATATCGGCCGGAACGTTGGCTATTTCACGTTCGATATTGTTCCTGAGGTCCTCTAACGTTGTTGGCTTGTTGGCATAAACCAACGACTTAACATAACCCCATAAAAAGAAATCCAACGGCGTTAAATCGCATGAGCGAGGTGGCCATTCGACCGGACCATTTCTCGAGATTACACGATTGCGACCACCGACTCAGAATTTCGGTAGTAAATTTTAATAATTTCCAAACGTTACTCGTTCGTGAACTTCACCATGATAAAAATGTAAACCTTAACCGACGTTTTAGCATTGCCAGATCATAAAAAAGGTTTTAGGGTGCGTTTTTATTAAAATACAAAATTGTCCTTGTTGAAAGTCCCTTTATGTACAATTTTCTATATTTTGGTTTAACAGTTTTTACGTATCTTTAACGGTTCTCGATATATTTGAAAATCGCATTTTTTTCATATTTTTTCGAAATTAAATATTGCAAAGTAAAGTTTTCTGTCGATCATAACTTATATTTTTCAAGTATTGTATTTCGTAAGGTTTTGGCCCACGTGACATTTTGCTGACAAGAACTAAATTTTACAGTTCCCAAAAAACACTTGAATTGTAAAAAAAATCGAATTTTGAAAAAACCAAAACAATTTTTACGAAGTAACTCACCGTTTTTCAAAATTTATCCCGTCATTAATGAACTAATCCCAGATAATTTACAAAGTAAATCCAGTGATGTTGTAAAAATCGAAAATTAAAAAGATTACAAATAAATTATAGGGGTACGCAATTCCTGCATATTTCACTCAGCAAATTACCAGTCAAACACATAGTCAAAGGCAGTACATTGGAAAATACAAAAATAAATCTCCAATTTCGAAACAATTTCCTCACAGCACCGAGGAAAAATTAAAGGTGGAACATTGTTTGATTTTTGTACGCGGATCGGTGGTTCCATTTGGTTCATAGTCGTGTTCACGTTTCATAGGAAATAAAAAGATCTTTGCCCGTTGATGCGTAAACAGACGAGAACCGAATTCACGTAAAAAATCATTAAACTTTCCAAAAATAAGTTCACTTACAACATAACTATGCGGTACCCAAAAATAAAGTGCAAGACAAAAACTGGGTCTTCTCCTACTTCCTCGCTCGACGAGGTCTGGTTTTTCTGAATTGGAAAATTTTTCCACACTTCTCATTTTCCCTCCCGCGCGGCTAATCACAATGACCTGCCTCTGGGATTTTCCGAAAGATATTTATAAAATCAGTTGTCTGTACGGCACAGTATGAATTTTCCCCCTTGTTTTCCACGCAACGTTTCTATATAAGCCAATATAACAGGAAAATATTTTAACTGAGGAAAAATTGGTTTTGTTTTTCGGTGTCTTGTCATGTGTCTCGATTGAGACGAATCCCCTGATCGGAAGTAAATCACCATTAAACATAGATTTTTCTTATGATATTTGTTTTTCTTGCTTTATGCATTTAGAAATTTTGTGCTTTGTTTGGGAAAATTAAAAACACAGCGTGATCCATCGTGGGATCGAGATCAATGGGGAACCTAGCGACGGACCGATGATGCAACTCTGGAGTTCAGACCTAAAACAACAAATGAAGTAAGACGAGTCCTCAAAAGTCCAACATCTTGGTGGTATCCAGACATAAACAAAGGTATAAACAATTTCTTTTTGTTATTATTGCAAGACAAAAATTACAAAATCAGCTAAAATTGTATACAAACGTAGGGAAAATATTATAGAATCCGTTGTTTCTAGTTCTGTGCTTACAGTAGGACCTATATTAAATGGAAATTTTCAAAAACTGATTAAATTTTATAACTTTTTTCAATTTTTTGGATAAAATTAAATATGTGTTTTGTCCTTAACAATAAATATTTTATGAGTTCAACAATTTTGTATCAAGAAAATTATCATCATATCTACATTTCGCAACAAAATATCTGTATGTGTTGCTGATTGATTTTTTTTTTGGAACAGAGACGCTTTAAATTATTGCTGCTTTATTAGCAAAATGTGGATATAATATTTCTCATACATGCAACTAATAATTACTATGGGATATCAAAGTGAAAGAGTTGTGTCTTACCTTCAATCGGCTAATACCCATAAAAATTTTAACAAACTCTTAGACAATCTTCAGGGTCTATACACGCGGAATACTATTTTTTTTCGTTTTTGATACACTCAGAAAAATGTCCAGGTCAACTTTTTGTCAGGTTAACTCTGACCTTACAGAGGTTTCTGTAAGCCAGCTAGCGGTCAGAGTTAACCTATCTAAGGTCAACTCGTGCAGCTCCCAATGCCCTACTTCACCTGCTGGTGGCTTAATTTCAGAATTTCTCCGACCACAGGTCAACTCAGTTTTACTTGCCCACATGCAGGCGAACGCGCGCCTGCCCGAGGCCAATTACGCCGTATGTAGGTCGTCGAGTTAGCCTCCATTTTTCTGAGTGTATATTACAGGTTTTTTAAAAGCTTTTATTTAGCTTGCTTTTTTTGTTTATTTGTTTCTTTGTCTATTCAGGTCAAATCTTTTAATCTAATTTTGACCAACTTCCACTCATTCGATTGACAAGAAAAATAAAATGGCGGCCAATAAATGTAATTTTATTCAAATTTAACTAACGAATTACATCGTATGGGGTCTTGAATGAAAGGGCTTAGAACAATAATCATGAAGCCATATTTCTATCTCGAGAAGAAACACAATGACTGGCACATCACGCAATTTTTTCTAGAAAAAGGCAACCATCGTGTGGAGTCCTAAAAAAATGAGAGTGGCGAAAGACTGACGTCATTATATCGAAAAATAACCGGTTTATGGTGGTTTAATGTATAAAATGAATTGAAGAGAATAATGTTTGCCATAATTTGATCTGTCACCGTTATCCGATATCTTTGACCGTTATCGAGATGTCATTAAAAATTTAAAAAAATAGATTTTGCGAATTGCTTGCAGACTAACGGTTTTTCGAAAAAAAAACAGGTATCAACCGTAATCGATATCTTTTACCGTTATCGAGATATTTCCGATTTTGTGAAATTTCGTCAGATAAATTGTGAAGAAATGTAGATTTTGTGTAAGAAAGTTATGTGCTGTTCACATCAGATATTTTTAAAAACATGTTTTTTTTTATAAACACAAAATTTTTCTAGAAGACTTTTTTTTCACTTTTCAACAGATTTGTTTCGCGTCAATTAAATAAAAAAAATTAAAAAAAAACTTTTGTTGAGAACAAACAAACGGTTTTTTCCGAAAACCTAATAAACAAAATCCCTTTCATATGTTTGAGGTCCAAATATACATCGTTTATAAAAATCATAAGACTGTTATCACGAGCTCTGAAATATTGTCTACTGACATTTTTGGTGTATGGCACGTATCTGACACGGAATAACATACACCTCTAGTGGCAGATGAACTAAAAATACTAGTAGAGTTTTCAAGATTGCCATTTATAGGTACATACTAGCAACCCATTTAAAACTGTAAGTGCAGTCGTCTGTAAGTGAGGAAGAAAATATGGTCCAAAAGCTGAAGTGAGGAGGCGGGGTGTAGTAGAGATATACAGAACGTACTTTGATCCTGGCACTACTGTAATTTTACAAATTCAATCCTTTAAAAAAGACTTCTCTAGCAAAACACGGAAACGTTGAAACAAAAACTCAATCAATGATTGCATGAGCGATAAAGTTTCTAAGAAGAAAAACAAATGCGGGGTTATGCGAAATGTCAAAATTAATGTTGATCATTTCCAATATCTACCAATCGAATGGGTCGTATGGTAAACTATCATGTTATGCTATATTCAATGTATAAACAAAAGGACAAAAACGAAACAGCAAATAGACGATGAAACATAAACCTTTTGTGCTTATAGGGCTTAGAGTCGGGTTCGAAATTACAGTCCAGTGATATTTGTTGAAATGTAAAAACATTCGTAATGGACCAGCTGTTAGACGGGTTAGGAAATCGAGCCAAATCACCAGGAAAAGTCATCGTTTGCGCAACATAATCGGCGTACAAATTTAGAGACTGTAGCGACGCAAACTATAAGTCTCAAAAAAAAAACAAAACAAAAGCATAAAATTGTTAGCATCATGCAGCCTAGCATAGACGAAGATATAGTGATAGATTCGTTGAATAAATCGAAATTCTAAGAATAGTCGATATTTTTGTTATGTGAAAACGTTTCTGTTTATGTTGATACAACAATATGTGACATTAGTTAAGCTAAGATCAAGCAAAGTGAAGCCAACAAATTAATTTTCAGCATGTGCTTCATATGTCACTCTCACTTCAGACTAACTATTATGCTGTGCGACTTATATTGAACAGAAATTTGCATCATGATTGACATGACATGAAAAAATCACAACTTGTCATGTTACCAATGGAAAAATAAATCCACGCGGAAAATATTCATAGTGTCTCGTGACCCATTTGTCTTTAAATTCTCATGTCTGTGAACTTTAAGAAAATTGTAGCTAGATTGATGAATGAAAGGAAACAGTAGGTATTTAATGACTACACACACATAAATATGATGTTTTTGCAAATCAGGAAACATTTCTTATTTTCAACATAACTTGATAAACACTAAATTCGGATAAAATTTTTAAAGCTCATAAAAGCTAACCAAATTAAAATACCTAATAAATCAGATGATAATCTATTTTCAGAGGTAAAACTCATCAACTTGGTATTACATCGAACAAAAACTAGCAAATCTTTACCGAGCTACCATATTTCACGAATTCCAAGACTCAAGCTGAGCAAACGAAATTTTTTTTCGCCATAATTCAATTAAAATATTTGAATGGAATTTAATTTATTTCAACCGCACGGTCGTGTGACATCTGGATCATAAACTTAAGTAAACAGAGGCGAAAAAAGAGACGATACAATAATTTCCCAGGGAATCCGCCTCTGCGGAGGGGCAGAAAAAAAACTCGAGTTTCCTTCATTCGAATCGAATTATTTCAGTTAATCAAATAAAACATTTTAAATGCGAAGCGAACCCCCATAGGAATAGATTGGAATTTAAATTGTTATCCCCTTTCAATGATAGTAGATCGCTAGATAGTAATTCCATTTGAAAATTTTCATCACAGTTAAATTTCCGTAAACTCCCATCTAATTCCAACCACCAATTTCAGCTCCACAATTCCTACAATTCAAATCGAAATCATACTATGATAGGAGTCTCAGTATTAACGGAATTTACTTTGAATTGCTCCTCCGCTTCCTACAGAATCCCAATCCCGGCTGGGATGATAGCCAGAAAACACTTCTGGTACCCCAATTCAGTTGGGTCGCCTCCAAAATGGGAAATTCGAATTTGAGCTCTTAAGACTTGGGGCTAATATTCTACTACTACATTCCCTGCGCATAGTTGGAATTTTGAATTAATTGAATTGGGAACGCGACAGTATACCCGAAGAATCCAAATCTAGATCGACGACAATGAAGGCAGCAAAAAACCATAAACACAACAACTTCCAACATGACATCAGTTTTATCAAGATTTCTGGATATACATAAGATATGAGTACGAATAAAATGAAAACACAGCTTAGTCGTTGTAGGACATTCAGCTAATTCTATACATTTTGAGGCGATAGATATGCGACAGGGCAGCAATTATGAATTCAATAGATTAAGATGTAATCGGTCTAATAATGGCCTTCAACGCCAACCATTCAATCGGGCCTTAATGTGCAGCTTTGCCCATTCATATTTCATCATATCCAGTGACATTTGGCCTGCCAACTTTACTTTCCAGAAAGCATTTGGGTCCCGAGAGTGTTTTTGTTTTGATATACACATTAATTCCACTCAGGGAGGCTAATTGCCGGGAGAAGTGAAAGTTCGGGGATTGGGAATTCAGGGCAATTATTGACAAATTGTACAATAAAATTGTGGACAATTGTTTTAAAGGCAAATGTGAGTTTTTTTTGTAACCAAAATTGTGTGAGTTATAGACTGCATGATAATTCTAAAATACGGACCGAAATCCATTTTGGTATATTTTTCATAAAATGAACGTTTTATAAACTGCTCGGTTTATGAACAAGTACCGGGGGACCGAGCTTTGCTCTGTATACTGTAGAAAATGGATTTGAATTTAAACCGAAAAATGGGGTAAAAGCGGGGTAAATTTGCAAAAACGTCGTAAAATTTCGAAAAAAAAATCAGAATTTAGCTCGCACACCATTTAAGTTGTAAAATCACCCAAAAAACATTAATATTACACTAGAAATAGGGTAATTTTAAACCTTGCGTAAAATTTCGACCAATATTCGTATTTTTACTCTCATTTTGGTGTAAAAACACGCTCGCAAGGTATTTTTGCATTATTGTACGGACAATTTAACCTTAACCTTATAATTCGCATAAAGTTTGTGGCATCGGAGTATAAATACTCGAATCGAGTTTTACTCTACCAAAATCCTGTGTGGCGCCTGCCACATGGCAGACATACCCGGGAAATTTGGATGTGAAAACATCCGCAAAAATAATATAATATTTTTGTTTTTGCAGACCGTATAAGCCGAGAAATTCTAATACCATTTTCGGTGTAATTTTAAACAAAAAATGTCGTAAAATTACACTTTTAAGAGGCGGTTTTGCTACCGAATAGGAGGAAAATTACAACAAAAATGTGGTAATTTTAAACATCCATGTCGTAAAATTACACCCGTATTGTACTTTTACTTCTTATTTAGCTTAAAGTTCCCCCGTAAAAGAGGCTTTTGTACGCCACAAAATGAGTAAAAATGCATATCTTTTAAGCCATTACGACTCGGTGTAATTTTACCCCTATTATCGTAGGAAAATTGTTTCCTACGATAATAGGGGTAAAATTACAATAAAATTTTCTAGAGTGTAAGGTAAATTAAAGTATGCCGAAAAGTTGCGAAAAATTTAAAATATAGAAATGTGAAGTTCTTACATTTCCATATTTTTCAACAAATTTTCGGGAATTTTTTGGTCGCTTTTTTGAGATGCTTGAATTCAGGGTTGGTTATAATTGTGTAATAAAATTTGCACAAATTGATTTTTGCGTCAGTATGTATTGCGCATAAAAATTTACACCTATAATTTTATACGCATTTTGGTATTGCGCAACAAATTTTTAGACACCAGGCGAGGGGTATCGAGGGGGGGGGGGGGGAATGTCAGGTTTGTAGTGGAAAAATCGAAAGTCCTTAGCCCCCTTAGTAATACTGTAAAGCTTCATTAAGATCGGACTACCCAATTCGAAGATACCAGGCGAGGGGTATCGAGGCGAAATTTCTCAGAGGTGAGACCTATCTTCCTTGTCCCCAAAAATCTCTGACTTCCAAGTTTCGTGAAAATCGTTAAGCAGGTTTTTGAGATCGTTGTGAGACAGACAGACATTCCTCGTATCATAAGGATACAATTACTGAATTTCTTTTGCGTTTAAGGAATGTTTTGATTTATGAAATACGTTTGAATTTCTAAACAATATTATTACCAAATGGCCGCCCAGTCACAAAATAGTTACAATACAAACATCACAATCGATGTTCATAACATATTGCGACTTGTGATCGATCACAACGTCAGAAAAAGGACATTAGTTTCTATTTTTAACAGAAAATTGAATTGTCGTCGGGCTACGAATATGTGCAAAACTCAAATCGATCGGATATATGGGTGTGGGTCAAAATTAGGCTACAAAATTTGAACCAAACAACTGAAACAAAAGAGAGTTTGTGAAATTTTGTCAAATTAGGTCATGAATGACTTTGAATATTTCTAAATGGAGTCTAAGCTAAAAACTTTTAAACCCTTCTACATGTTTATGCAAAACAAGTTGCACGAAAAAATCTTTGTAAAAATTCTCAAATTACTCAATGAAAACAAGTGAAGGAGCAACAAAATTCATTCAAGAACATCCAGAGCTATTGGTTTGGATCGATATCAGATTACCAAAATATTTAAACAAGATGGATATCATTTATAATAGTTTACAATAACAACTGTGAGTAACCGAAACGAAGATCCCACAAGCAGAACAAACGAAATTCAGCCACCCACCACATAAGCCACCAACGAACCAAGCGACCTCAACCTTCCAGCAAGTGTTAATCGGAAATCTGATACTATTCGGATGGCGATAATATTACATACGACAAACGACCTTCAGGTGAACTGCATTTCGAGTCATTTGGGGAACAAATTATCTCTCAGATTACGTTCAAATGTTCCGGAACACTTCCGACAGACACACTGCTGTACGGTTGGCTGGAAATTGTCGAATTATGCGCATCATGCACGTGCATTATGCTGAACTTCCGTCGTCCTCGTTCTTTCACCCCTGAAAAGCCATCTTTTATTGTCGTGGAGCATGGGATAATGTTGCAGAGGGATAGCAAAAGACAGGGAGGATTATGCAAAGTTCTCTCTTCCTATTGGGCTTTGGTGCCCAGTCTTGTTTAATATTTAGGATAGCATAAGTCCTAAATTGGAACCGAGCCGGGATCTATGAGAGGATGTGAATGTTGCTGGCAAATTTATGGCATGAAATTTTGCCCTTGTATTTCTGCTGCACCCACGCGATTCTCGCTTGGTTATTTTCTTAAGTAAGAGGAATTGGCCGCATCTTAGCGACGCCAGCTGAGTGCCTCAACATAGTCAAACATCCCGCCGCGCCCCTCACTTCTAATACCCACAACATAATGTACAGAGTCTTTTTTAAAGTTCATGAGTAATGCTTTTCATTAAAAATTTTAATTTCTCATTCTTCATCCGAAGTCGAAAAGTCGCTGCAAAACATCATAAAGAGGACAGTGGGGGCGCCGACGACCCAATAACATAGCCGACCGTAGTCCATCTACGTAGCCCTCCCCCAACATCAGAACAGTTCCTCGCCCGTCCGCAATGTTGAGCTTTTTCAATCTTTCCGAGTTCATAGACCAACTACTTTTTTTTAAAATAGACCGCAGCTTTTTACAATTGTATGCTTTATGTGTTGAGACTACAGACGACGAAGGCGTCCGTCCAACTCGATAGCAAATGCGAAGGGGTTGTGGGCCGATGATAAGTGGAATTTCAGCGGAAAACTAATTGAACTGCTTTCTGTGTCATAAATTTAGTATTTAGCACGGAAAAGAATTTTATTATGACTTCACTTGGTGCACTGAGACTCGAATCTTGAAAATGTTTATGCAGCATCCGGCGTCTTCTTGCTGAGGTAAGGCCAAATACATACAAATAGAAAATATTCAAGAATTTCGAAGTGACGCTAATAGGCACGTAATTGTCGTTTCACAGTCAAATGAATATCACTGAATGAAATCAGAATGGAAATATGAATGAATGAATATATGGAAAATATTGTATCTTGTATCTGATCCAATAAATTTTCATAGATTTCAATGAACGAAAATGTTTAAACGTTGAACTTAACTCATTAAGTTTAATGGGAAATGTTATTCATTTTATTTAGTGTGGGATGCCTGGCAAATTATGATTTTGTTCATTTGAATGCAGTGTTCAATTCGCATCATGCACAAATTGTTTGTGGGCTTGTAATTTATTGTTCAAAAGATTAACTTCTGTGGTTTTTTGATTAAACAAATTTCATCCACGCATATTTCTAAGTCCCAAATTTAACCTCGAAATTTAAATCAATTTGAACTGATATCATCACTTGAAAACCTTTTAAAATTTTCACCGAAATTTCAAAACAAAATTTGCTACTGCATTTCTTGAATTGAAATTCGGGTCATGATGAATGGCCCAGTCAGAAATCTTTACTGCATGACATATCATATGCTTATTCAAATTATCGTCTTAGAAGACGTACCAGTAAAAATCATTTCTGTACAGAATTAGGAAAATAAAAATTGAAATTTAAACAAAAATAATCCGAAGAAAATACTTTTTTATATTCACGAATGTGTTAAGTAATAGCTGGCCAAAAACCTCATGCTATTTTTCTTGTAAAACCCATGGAAAATTATATAAGCTACACCCATCTTTCGATTTACACGGTAGATACGTTTCTGTGAACCACCGCCCAAAAAAATTGGTGTCAAAAAGGTTAAAAGTTCAGAAAACTTGAAAAACTTGAAATGCGAATTTAGGCTAAAACACACCACTAATGTTTGTGAAAATGTTCTTCAAATACTTATTTCATATTACTAATTTATTTCGTACATATTCCAAACAAAAAAAAATTACGAAAAATTAATCATTTGGTTTAAACACTTTTCATTTAAATCAAATACAAAAATCGTTGGCGCAAGGGGAAATTTTTCATTTGATTCAACTGCTTTTTCGTTGAATATAATTACAAATTTCTCTCAGCGTACCACACAGATTTCCTTAACCTTGAGTAAAGAACGATACAAAATAAACAAACTTAATCAATGTAGATCTGGCAACACTCAATTTTGACGCCTTATCAGGAGATTTCGAATTATGTAAAAATGGAGGAAGCAGGAAAATTGTAAAATTTTTATAAATTGGTCTGAATGTTGTTCGCCTCTAGTGACGAATATCGTTAATTTACCTCAACTCAAGTTTACGAAACCCAGAAAGGTACCTAGGTATACTAACTCTAATAATGTATGGAGAATTTGCGGTTAACAACGCAACTATAGAAAGATAAATTTTTGGGCATCCTTTAACGTCGCTTTCTGCCCATAGCCTCAAAACATATTTTTCAGCCGCCGGATATGTGGACCTAGGCCCGCCGGATGTGTGAGTTCTTTCTGGACAGATTTGTGAAAAAATGTGAATTTTATATTTAACACATGAGTTTTACCGTTGTTACGTAATTTGCCAAGAATTATAATTGTAAACATCGCTCCATACTATTTTCTAAGTTATTGACGCTAGAACTTAGCCCTCGCAATTTTCCATTGGAAACCAAATTTTCAGTCAAATTGAAGAAATCGCCCAGTAAAATCATACAGTTTTTCAAATTGAATTTTCATAAGGGAAAAGGTTCAAATTAAGAGGTACCCGTTTTGTGCAGTATATCTGTAGATCGTAAGTCTCACATAACTCGATACAGTTCCGATTTTAAGCATGTTGCCCTGGCGTTATTGTATTGGCGTTCCTGGAACTAAACTGTGTGTCCCGGATAATTCCATTTAGTGTTAAGATTTATTAAACACTTAAATAATGATTACTAAATATGCAAAACAAACTCTATTTCAGCTGGCATTTGGTGTGAATTATACTTTTTTTTATCCTGCGGCGCATTTTGTCAATAAATTCTCACCTAAAGCATATTTGAAAAAAAAATTTGAAAAAAATCGCCTACATTTTTTGTTAATTGGCATTTTTAAAATTTGAGTTGCATTTATTTATGAAGCCTTAAAAAGTAAATACTTCAAATTCAGTTTGAAAAATTTCGCCTGTGGCGCATTTTTTAATTGAAAAACTCGTTCAAATTTTCGCCTAACTTAAAATCAAATGGGATTTTAAAATTCATATTCAATAAGTCAAAATTCGACAGGTTAATAAATTTTTAAAAATCATTATCTACCCAAAAACCAAGAACGATTTTTTTTTTAATCAAAAAGAATTGTTTTGATTTATTTAAATACAATGTTTACCGCCTGATAATGTCGCCCCCCTATAAATAATTCATTAAATTTTCGAAATGAATCTTATAAAATTATTATGTATCACTTCATCGTGTCAAAGTAAAGTGAAAATCTATTATATCAACAATATATGAATGGTAATCGTGTTAATAACATCGTTTCAATCTTCTATCACATCAAGAACATATAAGTCGTAAATAAATCGTATATTTCCTTTCGGAATTAAGGTAAGATAAGAATCTTACGGTCGCTGTCTTCCATATCATTTGAATAATTTTGTAATTCACTGTCGGCTATTAGTTTCGTTGGTTTTCAAACAAGACCAGGGAGTGCCATTCGAATATCATTTAGTAGACACCTACAAATCCTTGGACCCGTTCGCACTTCCATTTTTGCCGACGTTAAAATTAACACCCTCTTGTTTGGTTATTAATACGAGTAGGTCGCCTTCGGCCTCGTATCCGATAACAGCGCAGCGGATAGTCTCGTTCAGCCCCAATAACAACGCCAAAGGGGATCCCTTGGCCTAACACTAAAATCGACCTTATTCTTACTTAATTTCTTCTTGTTCTTCTTGTTATATCCATTATCTCATATTTTATGCGTCAGACAATTAAGTCAGTTGGTTAATAACCCCATCTAGGGTTAGGGCTCCATTGTCACCGTTCGGTCGGTCGGACGTCGCCACACGCCTTTGGAAGTGGGGCTTTCGAAAAGGGAAAAGTAACGAGCCCCATAAGTCCGCTCCACTATCACACGTGCCCCTGCCCTCCCCCAAATGCCCACCTAGATAAGGCGAAGAATTCATGAATCATGTGTTTTGTGTTGCAAGCGGCAGCAGGTTACAGGCATTCGCCATGACAAAGGGACAAGACACCTAGTGCCACTATTAATAATTCTGCCCATAGAATATCCCACTATATGCTCTTGCAATTATTCTAGTTCCAACTTTAAGACCTACACTATCTATACTTGTACGTAGTATCTATCGCATACATTAATCCGTGAATAGTTTAGATGCTCGCATGTATACCTTTGTGAGGAGGTTGACTTTGTGTGGATGCTAGATGATGCGGCCTGTTCTTGGGGTGCGTTCATTTATGGAGATTTTCTTAATTGAAATGCTAGTGACAAGACGATTGTAGTGACATAAATCTGTTGAAACTTTAATCAAAAGGGAAATTCAGTGAATAAACGAATGAGGTTTGATTACTCCCGGAGGGCAAAACGCGTAAGGGCAAATGAATCGTTGCAGACACGAAAATTCTTCACAAAGATACTGGATTCAGATGTTGATGATAGAAATGGTTTTAAACTCATTAGTGACGGCACAAGTTATGTAAGCCTTAATTAAAATATTATTTTATGATGAAAACTAGAAACCCAATGAGCTAAGAAGCTTATCATAAATTTATTTACAGAAATTTTATGGTATAAATAAAATGAAGACATGGTTTCGCTACTATGTTGTATTAATTAGGGATAACAAAATATTAAAATCCTTGTTTCTGTAAGTATTAACGACGAAAATCTTGATATTTAACTAAAAACACATCAAAAGTTTAATTTCAAAGGTCTCTGAGATCAAATTATTTAACTAATAAGAAAAGTCTACTTGTAAATTGACAAAATTCAAAACTATTGAATATGTAAGTATTCATGTAAGCACCACATGATATAATATTTACACTAAAGCTCATTCCTTATCTATTTTGAGGCTGTGTTTACAGATCAGTGGTTCGCGATCCTTTTGAGAGTCGCCAAAGATTTTCAGGGGAATCAAAATTTTTAGTAGGAAAATAAATTTATAAAATTAGATTTTTATAATTTTAGAACAGTACGAGAGACATTGCGACAAACCAAAACCGGAAACCGGTTGTAGTGCTTGAGAACCGTTAGAGATACGGGAAAACCGTTGAAGTAAAAATGTAAAAAAAAATTTATTTCCTTTAAATTTTGTTATTATCAGTTTTTCCCAAAAGTGCATAAGTTTCGACAAACCTTCAAAAAACTGTATTTTTTCAAAAATATAATTGTATGATAGGTACCCGTTTTTTCACTTTGCATAAATGACAATTTTCACATGCGGCGCATTTCTCTAAATAAGTCTAAATAAGTTCAATCGGTTTAGTGGTTCTCGCGTTATAGGTGAACACCCAAATACACAAAAAAAATTTTGATGACAAATGGTCTTTCAACAAGGACATAACAATTTCGTATTTTAATAAAAACGCACCCTAAAACTTTTTTTATGATCTGCAATGCTCAAACGTCAGTCAAGGTTTACAATTTTATCATGATGAAGTTCACGAACGAGCAATGTTTGAAAATTTTTAAAACTTACTACCGAAATTCTGAGTCGGTGGTCGCAATCGTGTAATCTCGAGAAATGGTCCGGTCGAATGGCCACCTCGCTCATGCGATTTAACGCCGTTGGATTTCTTTTATGGGGTTATGTTAAGTCGTTAGTTTATGCCAACAAGCCAACATCGTTAGAGGAGCTCAGGAACAATATCGAACGCGAAATTGCCAATGTTCCGGCCGATATGTGTGGAAGAGTGGTGGAAAATTGGCTCCAAAGAATCAATCAGCAAACGTGCTCGCGGTGGCCATATGAACGACATCGAATTTCATACTTAAATGTAACATGTCCACTACACCTGGAATAAATTTCAGCCCGATATCTCAATTATTCTGTGTTTTATTTAAATACAAAATTGTTATGTCCTTGTTGAAAGACCCGATATTATTATGGCGTGGATTTTAGACCCCAAAACTGGTTTACTTTCTTCCTGCCGTCTCTGTTCTTGAAAACCGCAAAAAAAAAATTTGGCGGTTGGCCAAGGGGAACAGGGAGAACTGCATGAAAAAAGAATCGCTTTCTCTGCTTGCATCAGGAATTTTTAGAACATTAACGGAGAGAAATTTTTTGGTTGATTCAACTACGTTTCATAATAAACCAACAATATAAAAAACATGGTGAGATCAACTACAAACGTGATTGAATAAACTATGCAGGTAAATCAACGAATCTTGCAACTCATTATTGATTTTAAAAAAATAAAAAATTACGAAAATTTTTGAATTTAACACAAACGTAGTTGATTTGAATACGGATTCATGATACATTTTAAATAGTGAAGCAATATTTCATACCTCTGTCCGCCCACCAATCCGCGCCCTGGCGCCTTGGGGCCCAAGCTTCATTGTGTCGAGTAAAACCATAATTCAGAAATCATTAAATTATAAAACACAAACAGTGTAACCGCACTGGTTGGCTGAGCACATTGTTGCCTTGCCATATGATTCTCATGTGGTTTGAAGGACTCGGGGTATAAGTATACAAGTCGAGTTCTTAGGTCGCGTACGCACTGGAAGCCGCGAACAATTCGACGAGACGTTCACATCAAAGTTTTCTTCATGTTTGTCGATGCCCCCGCCCCCAGAAATTCTGCTTATTTTTATTTAACAGGGGACGTGACCGATTTTTACGAAGTTTACGATAAACTTGATCGCGAATTGACAATGGACGTGATCATTTAATCACGCAAAGTAAATTACATAAAATACTAAATTATATATACAAAGTATCAGAAGCCACAGACTCAAAAAGAATCGAAAGTTGAAAATTTTCTCGAGAAATTTTCAACTTAAATTACTTAATAACGGTCGAGAGAATGCATAATAATTAAAATTTCTCGTAACACAACAATGTTTCTGAGCCTTAAATTTCATGATATATGTTGATTTCATGTTTCCAAATTTTTCTGCCTGGCAAATAGTCTACGAATGAAATCATTAAAAACAAAAGCACTTTAATGTTTGATGACCCAACATAAAATGTTTATAAATCGTACAATCACAATACTATGTTGTGTCAACCATCAAACCGCCTACCCGCTCAAAATTAAACGTTAGACATTATGCATGCGATTTGAATATAGATACGAGTATCTTAATCGAGGGACGCGTTATCTAAGTCATTCTATATCGTTTTTCGCTCGTTATGCCGTTTATGATAGTCGAAAAAAAATTTGGCTTCTGCTTTTTCGTAAAAATACCAATTTTCCTTCCGATAGCGAACTTGGATGGAAATTATTTACACCCACACCAAAACTTATATGATTTCACATTCAAATATGGTTACGTAGCCGCGTATGAGAAATGTGTGTGCAACTTTCTGTAGGATTGTAAAATATGTTCACCATTAGAGTATCATAAATAACGTGAAGTTGGAAAATTTGAGAAAGAAAATCATGTCGGGAGCTCATTTACAACTCGTCAAGATAAACAACCCGAAAGTTTGATGGGTTCGTGTCGGTCGGGTTGTGATGCGGTTGGGTTGTAAAAGTTCGCTTTTCATTCATGAAAATGCTTTCAGACAATGTATCTATAGATGCTAGGATGTTAATATAGATACAAAATTTAGCAGACACGATCGTATAATGGATACTGGCTGCCATGTGCATGAATTCGGAATGGATACATTTAAAAGTTACTTACATCACATCGTAAAATTGTACAATTTTACTACAAAGTACTGTTCTCGACAGACGACAAAAGTTCATAAAAATCTGGTAAACTACGTTTTTTTTACTGACTCAGAGGAAAAGAAATCATAGCGAAAAAGACATTATTGTTGTTGATGTTTTTTTGTTGTTGTTACTTACCATTTGTTGTTGGTTTTTGGGCTTTTTTATGAGATCAGGTACTTTAAATGATGTCACAGCCTCGATAACATCTGCTAATAGTAAGCCATCGCGACAATCTGCTGATAAGTCAGTGACTTTCTTTTTCGATTTAGCTCTTTCGAGGTAGTAATTAGCCCAATCTGTGTAAATCTGTAAAAAAAAGTAATGAAATTAGTAAATAATGTTATCAATTAGATAATAAAAAATTATAATGTCTTTAAGAATTCAAAAAGTGAGCTGTATTTCCGGAAAATTTCAAATTAGAAATTTTTAAAATTTTAAGAACAATCTTTAACTTTTATTCGGTT
Organism: Chrysopilus asiliformis; assembly: GCA_964034945.1. Classification (NCBI taxonomy): domain Eukaryota; kingdom Metazoa; phylum Arthropoda; class Insecta; order Diptera; family Rhagionidae; genus Chrysopilus; species Chrysopilus asiliformis. The sequence goes on along the minus strand of OZ035960.1, from coordinate 42,936,786 downwards.
ACAATCGAGAATGAAAAAAGTTTGTTGTCCGCGTGCTGCGATTTGGGAATTTTGCAACAGATGTTCTGGTATAACTAAGGAAAGCATGCCCCCATTATTTTGAGAAGGAAGGTTCGAAGTCTTGGAGGCTTCCGAAAATCGATATGCTAAAAAAAGGTCGTCCAATATTCGGTCGAAAAAGAAAGATTTTGAAGCTTTTACTGTTTAGTAGGCCTCATACCAATTTTTATTGAGGGTATTTTCTCAAAAAACACACACACCGGATTTCTAGTAAATACTACAAGCAAATTCTAATAAACGAATGATTTTCAATTTAGCGTTGTTGAAACAGAATTAGAAAAGCTTCATTTTTATCTGCACGTAGAGAAAAAAAATAAAAATATTAACTATTTTTTGTTCAAATCGGAATTTAATCACAAAAGAGTAAATTTTACTATCAAGTAGTTAAATTTATTATAAAAATAATTGTTTTTACTATTTTTGTAATTGAAATAAACTATTTTAGTTTTATTGCAGATTCTAATTATTTTTCCTCAGTGTTTATGACTTACCACTTCGTTTTTGTGTTTCTTAAAATTCTTAAGAAAAAAATTTTTTTTAAACAACGATGTGTACAAAATGATTTAAAGATTACAAAATTTGGAGCTTCAATAATTTCGAATTTCTTGAAGAGTTTTTGCTGAAATTAAAAAAATCGAAGTGAAAAATTTTAATCAGAAATGTAACTTTTTGTTATTCGCTTTCAAAAGGTCTAAGTAGATGTCAATAAAAAAAATCCACACATTTAGAGAGGATTGTGCGATAGTGTGCGAGTACTACTAAACTCAATTCAAAAAATCGCTTACAACGTAACGAAAGAGGGGAAAAAGGATTCGAAATGAAAAACCTAGCGAAACCTTACCCTTGGAGCACAATGAACGCAACCAAGCCGCAACTATCACGCATCCAAATGTCACTTACGAGTTTATTTCACAGAAATGCTTTTGAGTGAGCACAGTGAACGCATTGAAAGCAACAATCGACGCAAAAGTTGCCAAACTTTGAACTTTAACGCAACAAGTCTGCGTTGACAGTTAATAAAGTGAGGTTGGGAAAATGTCGTTCGAGGAAAAATTGATAGCCTTAGTGCAATAACATACAAATAACAAAGATAAAGACCAACAAAGCAATTTATCGCTTCAAAATTATCCATTTGTTATATATTTTTCCACTTTAGTTCACTTTTAATTTTTCTGTGTTTGTCTCACAACGAAACAGACGACGCTTCTATTGTGCTCAACCGCTCCTGAACTGCATTGCGTGACAGTTCGAAGCGTCCTTAGTTGCGGCTTGGTTGCGTTCATTGTGCCCCAATGGTAAGTAATGGGCAGCTCAGAGTGCAAAAATCTCTACCGATTCCTGTTTGTACCTTCTGGGACAAAGGTGCCCGAACGGAATTGAATTTTGAAAAAAATATATGTGTTATCCTAGCGTGTTATCCTATTGAATATTTGGTCTAACCTATCTGTCACCCCTCTCAGAAAAAAGCATAAGCGACAGCCCAATTTTTTCACCATATGCAAATATGTATACTTAAGCACCATTTAAAATTACTTTCAAAGTATTTTATTTGTTTATCATATTTTACTACATTCAAATTTCTCGCTTGTCTTTGATGGCAATTTTTTCAATTTCCAAATTTTTTTAAAACTAATTTTTAATTTCAAGACCATGGACCATAGGCACAAAAATGAGCAAATGCTTATGCAAATTCTCAAATTTTAGTAAACAAGAGTGAGTCAATGTTGTACTTTGGAAGAAAGTGTTTATTGTCAAACTATAAACAAGCCTGTTTGCCCACTTTTACTCATAAAGACTTGAAAATTTGCTCCAAACAATGGAGTATAAGCATAAGCTCATTTTTATGCATACGGCCCAATGTGTAACGAAATAAAAACGTTATAACGTAACGAAATGAAACTTTTTATTGTAACAAAGCGAAATAACGTAACTAAAGAAAATTTGAATTTCGTTAAATAACGAAATGTATAACGTTACGAGTTTTTTTCGTTTGCCATCCCGGAATTTAAGATAAACGGAACTAATTTCCGTATAATTTCTTGGTCAGTCTTATCAAACTTCTCAAGAACTTTCAAAAATGAAATCAATTAACTTTTTTTCCCACAATTAAATGCACAAATCAATGAATTGATATAAAATGTGATGCAATTGATCCAATTTGGTCGACCTAAATTGAATCTTCAATTCGACAACAGAAGAAGTTCTATTTTAAAACAAACAAAACAAACATTTCCCTCAATAATCTTCATTTTCCAGATATAAAGATGGTGTAACAAATAATAACCACTTATTACATCCCATCAATATTGTGGTGACTTACGGCAGGCGCTGTTCGTTGTAATAAAAAGCAGATGTGCCCTCTCATATATTTGCAGCACATCTACAGTAGTTCTCGGTTTTTATCTGGGTCAATTAAAACGCGATTACATCGGGGGATTCAAGTGCGATTCCAAACCAATTCCGGCCGTTTCGGTTTCAATTAAATTACCACCAGCAGTTAAAGCAAAATTAGGCTGCATCCATACAACCACCCTTGAATGTAAGTTTACGGTTGAGCACGTGCGAGCCCGATATCGTTATTTGCGGTCGGATGCAATTTTATTTAACGCGTAATCGTATCCACTTGGTTTTCCCATTTTTTTTCTCTATCTATTTTTTCAAAACCTTTTAGAACTTTTTAGAAAGAAATTCCGTTCTGATCAGATATGAAATTGCTTTTTAGCTCAATTAATAAAACGTGCATCTGGTTAACCAGCAATCTGAATGTTTATCGCGCTGCAGCGAATGTTTTTTTCATGCATGCTTAATTTTTTTATTCACATCCGAAGCATCAAGATAAAAGGGTGTATGAGAGTCGAAAGGGGGACGCATTTAGGGTATTTCAAAGGAGCATAAATCAAATCCATTTGATGCTTTACTTCAGCGTTGGAGCACAATTTCATTTTATGAATGAACTCGCTGTGAGCCCATCTTCCGATCAGAAAACACTTGAAAATGTTTAGCATTCAATCATGCTGTTATCTTCCTTCTATACATTTATGTTGAACATAATTTTATGCTGGTATTGCCTTTCAATTTTTCCCTAATCAATATCAATCATTACATGTTCAATTGGTATTTTCTATCTTTAAACTTTTTTCCCTATTGTTTCCGATTCGAAAAAAGTTGTAAATCATTAATTTTTGGTGGCAGACATGATTAATAACTGCTTTTATTATGCATTTAAATTAATAATTATATGAATTTCATTTTTCTACATGGGTAAATAAATATGGGAGGAAATATCTCAGCTCTATCTGAAAATAGTTCACCAGCTTTATTTGAGTTAATTTCCTTGATCGATTTTTTTTACATTTCAAGCTATATTTATTTTGGGTTAATCCGAAACTAGATTAGCGAAGGGGAAAGGGGTGGGGGGGGGGGGGTATAGCTGACAAGGTACAACAAATTTTACATATGGAAAAAATTGATTAGGACGAAAATCAATGAAAAGCAATTCAGTGATGTGCGCCGCAGACGAATTTTTTTTAACGAAATGCGGCGCAACGGTTTCAAGCGCAATGGTTTCAAGTAAACAATCGCAATGGAAATTGTGAAAATACCAAGAGAAATACATCTCAGGACAAAATGTTTTGCCCTTTCTGGAAAATTGTCAAAAAATGCGCTGCTGGCAAAAAAACATCTAATTGGGAGAAATACTCGTTTTTTCTACCGTTTGGTAAATTATAACACTAATTTGAAAAATCGGGGACAAAAGTTGAGTTTCCCGGACCCCGGGACAACATGCCCAAATCAGGGACTGTCCCAATCAAAATAGAATTAATTCCAAAGAGAATTAATTCTAAAAAGAATTCTAAAAAGAATTAATTCTAAAGAGAATTAATTCTATTTCGATTTCGATGGCTATTTTTTAAAAGATTTTATTTAGCTTGTCTTCGTATTTGTCTGTCAGGGTCAAATCTTGCAATTTAATTTTGACACACTTCCGCTCATCCGATTGACTTGAAATCTGGCACACATACGTAAGTCCGACAACAATACGATATTTTCACTACTTCGTCCTTGTAAGGATCAGGAAAGTTCCTATGAGGATAACGTGATTATCCTTTTTCCCAAATTTTTCGGAAAAAACCTCATCTGGGGGTTTTTGAGGTCGCTGAATCCGATTATAGCATTAAAAAAATCTGTGAGGATAACCGAAGGTCCTGCAAGGGTAACGTCATTATCATTTTCCTTAAATTTTCCGAAAAAAATCATCCGGGTGCTTTTGGGATTGCTGAATCCGATTCTGGAGTTAAAAAGTCCGTAAAAATATCTCAGAGGCATCAAGGATATGTATTCGAAGACTAAAAAGTGTAAACAAGAGGCAAGAGTTTAGTTTCCGGGAGGCCTGGACAAAATGTCTAACAGTCGCGGTCATTTCGGAATGTATGGCTATTAACACGTTGAACGCCACGTGCCCACCGGTGGTCATCCTTTGAATTGTACAGTAGACCGCGTGCTTACGAGTGGGTATTCCTTGGGTAAGATTCTGGGACCAACAATTTTTTAAATTTTTTTTATTGATTTATTGCAAGTAGGGCTGACCGGGCTTAGTTGGCTATAGGGGTAAGTAGACTCATTGCGGTTAAGTCAACCACGGTTGAAAACAAACCTGCGTGAATTGAACTGTTTATTCAGTCGACTGACAGCTATCAGTGAACCTACGTCGTTAGACCACAGTGCTCTTGGAACGAACTGTGAGGGGAAAAAACGAAATTTCAAGGGTGTGAGTAATTTTTTTTCTTGTTAATTAAATTGTTTTGTAGCTTACACTTTCATTGTATTGAACTCGTCAGTGATTTCAAGTGAAAATTTATGTATGAGTTAACAAGTTAGTGAAGCATTTTCTGACCCATACTTTTTCATTTTTTTTCACGAGTGTGTTAAAAATAAAATGGCGGCTTGGGGCTAGTTGACTCACAGTATACTGGGGTTAAATGACTCGATATGAATTACCTATATTTTTTTGTTAATTAATTTTATTTTTTTAAATTAGATGAAATTTACACCCCGATTGCGAGTGTCATGTCGTTTTCGACAAGAGTCGTTTTACGTGTTGTTGTTAGTGTTTTTCTACCAACAACAACACGTAAAACGACTCTTGTTGAAAACGACACGACACTCGCAATCAGGGTGTTAATTTATGTTAATCTGAAATGTTATTAATTTTTTAAAGAATATATTTTTTCAGAATTAATATAGTTTTCTAATATGTTCCAACACATTTTCCCCATAAAAAGTATAGAGTCAAATAACCCCGTTCACAGAGTCAACAAACGGGGTTAGTCGACTCATCGAACAACTTTTTTTAAAACGAAAAAAAATATTTGAAACACTTATAATTAGTCAAAATAAAAGATTGACTAAGAAACACAATTGAATAAACCAACCAAAAACGTCTTTACTGCACCTGAAATAATTACAGTAAAACCTCTATAAAGTAGATTATAAAAAGTGGGTCTACTAGCCCCGGTCTACCCTACAACCAATTCCAAGTAAAATAGGTTTACAGCTTGGGACCAAACTTAATATTTCTCAAAGCTAAATATATGTAAAAGGTTCCCACTGGTGGTCACGATGTCTCGAAATGAAACAAGTAGTGTGTCCACGGGTGGTCACGTTGTCCCACCATCGACATCCAATAATGCCCACCGGTGGTCACTTGGTCCTCTGTTGGAAAATTAAAATGCTCACCAGTGGGCACGTGGCGCTCAACGTGTTAAGGGTTCTGTGAAACATCTAAGCAGATTTTCATTTTTAACCAATGTCTAATAAGAAATAGTTATGTATTCGATGTGCTGTTTACAAAATCTGTAGGCGGAGTTTAAATGATTTCAGCAGTAAAGGGTTTCATTTTTTTTTGTTTCTCGTTTATTATTTGCATCAACCTGATTCGAATTACAAAAGTTTTTATATCAAATGAATGAAATATTAAAGCAATTGTTTTTTCCAGTCTGCCCGTAGATCCCGTGGCTTCTAACATTATAGCTCGCACGCATCTTTTTCATCCACGTGTAATTTTTTCTTTGAGATAATTACAACAGACATTCGAAAAAGAGATCATAAAACCTCTATACTATTCAATGTAAGCATTCCATTATTCTATTTTTTATGCACCATATAAAAAGTCCCTTTCAAAAAATTGGACTCCTCTGTGCACGCTAAAAGCACTAAGCTCCAATGACTGTGGGGAATGATTTATTTCTCGGGAGATTAGCTTTATGTCACTCGTAGGTTTATGACTCCTCAGTAAACCTTCAAAATGAACGGAAATATTCCAAAAGACTCCAAATTCTATTTCGATTTCGATTTTAGTATAAATGTAACAATGAAAAGAAATTCCCTAATTTCACCTGTTATGTATAAAGATCTGCTAAAACTCGGTTTTATTTGTTTTTTATGCAACAATACGCTATTACGAGGATAATACGTTTCATGACAACTCGGTTCCAAACAGTAGACTACGAAATGGTACTGCAGTGTAGTTTTCGATTTTTTTTTGTAATTTTAGTATCACTACGAATTATTTCCAAATGATTTTAATTTAATCAGATAGAAATTTGAAAACAAAAGCCCGAAATGAGTTGAACTTTGTTAATTTCGAGCTAATAAAACACACACAATACTATATTATTAAACAAATATAAATGTGTTATTAATCGATAGATTTTACCTTGGCATAGTCGTAAATAGGGCCAGACGACACATTGTCATTTGATCCTTGCGCGCTTACGCATCGTCCTAACATCTCAACGAGAACCTTCTTTCGAATTCCTATTTAATTTTCATATTGAAAAAATCACAATTATTAACACGACAACGAAAACAATTTTCTCAAAATCACATCTTGGTTTCATGTTTACTAAAAAGCTTCCCTTCTTATCTAAAATCGCTTAGCGTTATCACTGGCGTTTTAATGCGCTGAATATTTTGTAAGTGACTGTTCGGATAATAGTCTCTCCTGTGTGGTACCTTCAATTCAATTTATTTTCGAAAAAAAAACCCAAAGGCATATCGCCCTTAAATGACTCCTTGAGCCGTGTCACGGAGTGTTTATTCAACCCCCGGTCATAAACAAATATTGGATGAGTTCACTGTGAACGTCGGTCGTTGGTTCAATTCAGCCCTTAGTCCTTGATTCGTTCCTTCCTGCTTGTCGTACACATGAATATTCTTTGGTATTCGCATTAGAGGCAACATAGAAGAGTTTTTTTTTCTATTCCATGATGTCCTTATAGTGTATTATCATACATTTATATTTATATATATCAGCCCTACTTGGCCCTACCCAGTGTCATTTCTTTGAGTCTATCAACATTTTTTTTCAATTTCGGGAAAAACCGTCATCGACTCCGCTGCTAAGCAATAAATTAAGGGTTGATGGCGATGGATTTTTCCAGCACATTGAGATAGAGTTAACTGAATTCTAAAAGTGAAAACTTTGCAATTTTTCGCCGATTTCCACAACCTGACAAAAGCTACAATGTATTTTCACTAACATCATATCGCCTTATCGATTCAGAAGACTCCTAACATTATTCGTATTAAAAAAAAAAGTTTGACTATCGAATTCACCCGAAATTGAATCGAAATAGCCACCCCCTTCCATTCTTGGAGATATTTTATAAACACAACTAACATGCGAAGATGTTGGAGTAGAAAAGGTTAAGAAAGTTAACCAAAATTTACCAAGTGGACAACATCATCTCCGCTGGGGAATGTTTACAAGTTTCTGGTATGTTTTGAGAAAATGTCTTCCGCCTTCATTTGTGAGTGGATACGATTCTAGTCCTTAGATATTTGAACGATGTGCTTTCAGTCTGCTAAAAGGGTTTATTGGTTTTTCTTTATTAGAAAAATTCCTAGAATAGCTGAAAAATGAAAAGCCACTCAAATTGTGGAACAGATACTCAATGGATAAAAGTATCTGCGATTATTGTCGTTTAGCTTTGACATAAAGTTTTATTGAATTTCATTTGGCTCTAGACCAAAGGAATAGAGAGGATATTAGAATCGTAATTTAAACGATTTTTTTCTTTCGTGTTCAGTAAATGTTGATGTCATTAATTTTTTTTATTTACTTGCTTGTGAAAGATTGTATTTTAAGCCTATTGATATTTAACTCGATTGAAATCCGATTATAGGAATGAAAAGCCGCTTTAACCTCTTAATAAAAGATATTTTGTTTCTTATGAAAAAAATGTATTATGGAATGTGAGGTATTTTAGACAGAAATTCTAGACATTCAAAAACTTCAAAAGATTTTTTCGAACCTTTATATAGTTTTAATAGACGTATATTAAAATATGTTTGTCAATAAAAAATATTTATATTTTTTTTAAAATAATTTTGTATAAATTGACAAGAATTGATTTTTGTTTAGATTTGATCAGAAGGCCTCACTACATACTCATTTTTATACCCGTATGGTGAAACCAAAGGGTGTGTCTGTACCCCAGAGGTAAACTGTCGTAACTGACATTTTGCAAATTTTATAGGAGAGCCTTTTAGTTCGGAATTGAAAACTTTTTATTGTGTATGATTTTCGGTAATTATTTGAAACTTTTGTAGTTTATTTTATTTTAGGACATTGTTTAAACAAAATATTAGTTGATATAATATATACGTCCCCACAATGTAGTTACAACAATAACCCCAAAATCGCGGTTTTGGCAGTTACGACAGTTTACCTCTGGGGTACAGATATTAACTTTGCCTTGCCGTTTGTAACGCCAAGATCCCGTCATCACACAAAAAAATGAATTACACCAGTGTGTTTAGAATGATAAAAAAAATTGAATTTTGCATGTCCGTCCGTCTGTCTGTCCGTCTGTCCGTCTGTCTGTCCATCTGTCCGTCTGTCCGTCTGTCCGTCTGTCCGTCTGTCCGTCTGTCCATCCTAGAGCTAGAGACTTGAAATTTTGCGCAGATCCGTTTTTCGTAAAATGCGAGGCTAAGTTCGTTAATGGGCAAAAATGGACCATTAGGGGGGGGTACCCCCCATACGAACGAAAACGTTTTTTGCTAATATCTCAAAAACGGTGAATTTTATCAAAAAAGTCCAAGAACAAAAGTTATTTAGGATATGATTCTACATAAAACTCCCATACATCAAAATCCAATTGGAATAAACTTTAAAAAATCTTATTGGAAAGTTTGATTTCAAAGTGGAATTTTGGTACAACTGGTCGAATTTTGATACGAATATCACCATACGGGTCTCCAATGATTGCCAGATTGGCAATTATAGCTTTTGTTATGTTTTTCATTGCCGAGGGCAAGTCGATATTCTTTATTAAAATAATGTGAATTTGAAATGATGGAGTTTCATAAGTTAGGTTTTAAGATAATTGATTAATGATTTAAGATCTTTACCAACCAACTCCAGTGACATCTATTAGTTTTCAATGACAAAATCAAAATAATATCTCGAAAAGGGTTTAAGATATTAAATTTTAGTACCAAATAAAAGGTCAGGAATATTTTATATTCAACTTGACAAAAACTAATAGCTATTAATTCAAACACCAACGTCTTGATCACGAATAAGAAATTTTGAATAAAATTTATGGAGTCTCGTAACCAATGGTTTTAGGTAAATCTTGTACGCACTCTAAAATATTTACTGTAAAACAATTTTATTCGACCCGTAAGGGTGAAATTTTTCACTATACTACGTATAAGAAAAATATTTAAACGTATAAGAAAGTGATTTTCTTTTATCAAAGATATTCGTTAATTCTGCAAAAAATTGTATTTTCAGATTGGATTTGTCATCCTTATAATATGGCGATTTGACAATTTGAATAACGACATTTGGTTCCAACTGAAACTTCCTTTATCTCAAATAAAAATCGCCTACCACAAAAAAATGTTATTTCCTTATACAAAAGAATTTCTTATTTCTTAATTTTATTTGTTGTACACCCGATAAAGATGTTTTACAGTCATTAGACCCAAACGAATTCAATTAATTTAAACACCAAAACAGAGATGTTATTTTTAGACCAATTATAAAAAAAAGGGTTTCACAGTCCCATTTTACAACACATTTCAACACAAATGAATCACTTGACAGTCACTCAAGTGAGCACCAAGCAAACAACTTGCCCTCGACGATGGAAAAAGAAGAATCTCCTCTTCCAAATAAACATTTCTATGGAGATGGAAAAGTGTCGAGTGCCAGAATTAGTTTGCGTTAACGATCTTAGCGCTTTCGATATTTTGGCATGTTCAACTAATCAACCAAATGTGACACTTCATGCCTGCTTCCAAGGAACCCAAATGACGCGTGCCCATCTCGTGTGTCGAGCCGATGGCGGTTTTTCCCGCACAGATTCACGGGTGTTTCCTCATGTGTACAACAGAGCATCATAAGGACAACATCAAGCCGACCAACAAAAGCATATAAAACACATAAAACTTGAAAAAAAAACGCATTTTCTTCTGGAAAAATTAAGATAACTTGTAAGAAGCGTCCCAGAACAACACATGTTTTAATTTTCATATACAGGAATTCTTATCTTGAATCTCGTTCATGAAGTGTACAATGAACTCTTCCTTATTAAAAATAATTTATCACATACGTTTCCAGAAGTTAATCAAAACCGTACACAGATATTGTATATCTTGGAAGTTTCACAGAATTTTCCTTATATCCGCACTATCAACACTTTATCAAATTCAAAGAAAAACTTTCGATCAATGGCGAATATCGTAACTGACGAATGATAACTCCTTTTGATCTTTTAAATAACATTGAATGAAATATCGAAAAATACTTTATAGATGGGATTTTCCCGGAAAGAACGCACTAAATTTTCTCGTCGAAGGAAACTATTGACTTGTTTCGCCACGTATTCAAAATTTTGCGTTCCGTAACATTTTCCAACTGAATCACAATACGAAATCGGGTATCGAGAAAGACTTGCGCACGCGTTCGAATGTTGTCAATAGCGGCAAAAGACTGTCCGCGACTTGGAAAATTTAAGTTTCCTTGAGCAATCGGTTCTGTTCTGAGTTTTCCACGACCAAAACCAAAACCACCATCCGGCCCACCATCAGTAGAATGAAAATAAACTTTATTTAGATTTTTCTCTTTTCGTTAGATTTTCTTACAACATTTTCTTCCGTCGGCGTTAGTCGATGTTTTGCTTTTCAAAATTTCCAGCAAAACATTCAAAGCCAGTGGCGTAGATTTTTTGGGGAATTTAATGGAGAACTACATATAAGTCTTTGGAGAAAATTTCGCCTGGTGGTTGCTATATATTACTTGTTTTTCGTCTGCTGCGCCTTTTGAAATTGAAATTTAAGTTGGACATAAGTTGGTCAGTTTCTTTGGTGCAAGTGGCTCTAATTGTAGTTACATATGAGGGGGTCAGAATGACAATGAAGTAAGTCAAGTTGAACTAGTGTTGAGTAATCAAGGGTTTCGTGAATATAATATGTAAAAAACTCCTAATGTTACCCAACCCCATTGCTTACAAGAGTATTATAAGTAATAGTGTAGTTATTACCAATTTATGTCAGGCGAACAAACCATTTTTTTATAGCTGTGAAGTTGTAAAAGCGTAAACTGACTTACTTCACTCTAATTCTAACCCCCTCATTAAGGTGACTATAGCCGGAACAGTCCAGGATTTCGACATATTGACCTACCTCGAAAACTAAACTCCTGTTCCGGCACTGAGGGAAGTCGGGTATGTAGTAGAATCAAGAACCGTCATTTGATTTAACTGATTCTCATTTATACTCCAAAATCAAATGGTTTTTATTTGAATTAAAAGACCAAGTAGTAAAAACAAATACCAAACCATTCATTTTAAATGCAGGTATTTGATTTAAATACATTTAAAATTATTTAAATGAAAAGTATTAAAAACAAAAACCCAATCAGTTAATTTAACTGTCTGACAGAGAGCGGCTTCTTATGACATGCAGTCAAAATAAATAAATGAGCAATTGGGGCTATTAACAATGGCGAATAGAAAAGAGAACGACAAAGATGGCGATATGATTTTGCTGAAAATTATGCCACATTTGAACATGATATTATAAGCCTTTTCGCTATTTTTTCATTAATCTGAATTTAAAGAAAAGAGTTTAAAGGATAAACGATAATATCTTATTCTAGAAATTTTTTGAACTATTTTTTGCGAGACTTCTTAACCTATTTTTTTTTCAAAAATCAATTTTTTGTAAAATATTAATTTTTGAGGTATTCATCAATAGAATTCATCCGTTTGTAAACATCAAATTTCAGAAATTTTTTGTTACTCGTATATTTGCAGTGGAACATAAAATATTTCCACTTTGATATGAATATTGAGTGCTACAAAAGCTAAACATATAAAAACATCCCATCAACATACACTTTATTAATAAGATAATACACAAGAAGAGAATTTACTGCTTTCTTTGGCAAAAAAATGATCATTTGGTTTAAATACTTTTCATTTAAATCAAATACAAAAACCGTTGGCGCAAATTTAGCGATTCCATAAACAAAAGCAAATTATTATACAAACACCAATAAATTTTCTTTATTGGTGTTTGTATCATAATTTGTTTTTGTTTATGGAAGATAAAAAATCAAAAAAAAGGAGGTTATTTTCGCCAGAAACTTCGTAGCTTCAAAAAAAACACTTTAATAGTAACTTTTAAAATCGATCCAGGTGTCGCGGCAAAACAATTTTCAAAAAGGAAAGTAGGTACTTCCGAGTAAAATGAAGAAACATTTTAACAAATTCATTTTATGAGGCATTTACTAATTAAAAGTTTCATTTCTTTTTCTCATTAAATTGTTATGTGCACTCCAAGTTACAAAAATGAAATTTTACCAATAATAAAAGTTTATGAGAACTTTTGCATGCTGACTTACATTCAAACATCATGAAAAGCATAAATTGTTGGAACACGCATAAACTGAAATATCAAAAAAGTTCACGAATAAAATAAAATGTCGTCAAGCACACGAAATACACTTCCGATATGTCGTAAAAAATATTCCTTTTTTGCCCTTTCGATTCTTGCAGTGAATTAAAGGTAAAAACAGGTAAATGTTTAAGCTCGGATACAAAGGTATGAAATTTATACCGAAGGAAACTCGCACATAGTATAGTATGCCAAGTGTATACCAACAAATTTTCACGGGTATTTCAATATTTCATCTCTTGAATTTGCCGGGTTATATTCATTCAGCAATGGAATTATGGAATCACATCTATGAATTTCCCGGCAGCCAGCGATGATGTTGAAAAACGATGAGGACACAGGACGACCCTCTATGCAAACACACTCAGCTAATGGAATTTGAAAGTCTCATTCCCTGAAATAACTTAATATGTTACTTGCACGAATAAAGCTATATCCTGCACGAAAATGTATGAAAAACGAGAAACACATGTACGTACTTGATACGTGTATACGAATTTCATTTCAAATATTTCATTTCTCCCTTTTTGCACCCTTAAAATTTCATACCGATGCACCGGCCGACATCGAGAGAGTTAAATGAACAAAGAACCCAACAATGGTTGTAACCTTTATTTGCTTAACGCAGGGAAACACACAATTAAGCGACCTCATGTCCTTTTTGAAATTTCCACATCTCGCATATGGGGGTTTAAAGTGCTCAAGAAACAAAGTGAGGAATGTGCAGTTTTAAGGAACTTTTTGTGCAGTTTTGTGCAGTTTTGTGCAATTTTAAGGAAATAAACATAAAAAAAGGTACAATTGCCAGGTACCAATCGTCAAATACTCTATATATGAGGGTAAAGTAAATTTTTATGAACAAAATCAATTTATATGGGAGGAAGAAGAAGGATTGGTCCGATTGGATTTTGATGTATGGAACGGTAATGTAAAATCATATTCTAAACACATTTTACCTTTATAAATTTTTCAATACGACTCATCGTTTTCGGGAAAATTGTGGAAAACTGAGGTAGAAAAGAATGGTCCGATTTTTCCCTTTCAAGAGCCTAGTCTTTCCATTTACGACAAACGCAACTGTACAAAATTTCAAGCGTTTAACTCAATCCTTTCGAAAGTTATGGTGTTCACCATTTTTCCGACAACTGGTTTTGAGTCAAAACTTCATCAAAAATTTGTGAGAAAACCGTTAGGGCATTTTATGTCTTCGAGTGAGTGATAGATAATAATTAAAAAAATAGTTTCAGGAAATTCCTCATTAGAAAAAGTAGTTTTTCCTTAGTAAGTAAAAGTAGGATTACTGAAGGACACGTTTTTATCTATATGTGAGGATAGGAACCATTTGCAACACTACTTTTGTGTATTCGGTAATTGAATTTTACACTTAACAAAATAAAACACTAAAATCGATGAGCCGGAAAAGAGTTTTTGCCAAAACTTTCCTCTGCTTCAGAAAATTTCGTAATTTTTTAACGCATCGTAACGCAACGAACTAATCCTGGAATAGAAAAATGAACTACACGGAATGACCAAACATTTTAATTTCCATCCGTCTATCCGCCCGACCGTGAACACCATAACTTTCGAAGAAATTAAGCTAGAGATTTGAAATTTTCTAAGAATCCTTGTTTATGAAAAATAAAAACCTTAGGTTTTGAATGGGTAAAATCAGACTAGTTCTGTCCTCTCTCTCATACAAATCACATAGTTTTTCGTGATTTGTTCAAAAACGGTACGTTGTCTATTGAAAATATGATTTTAAAAAATAATTTAGGGGCTAGACACTTTAGGGTGCTGGGGATATGAAGAGGGGGTGAAAAAACCAAAAATTAGCATGACGTATTTTTGTCAGTGTTGTGCCGCGTAGTCTACGTGATGTAGAATACACCATTGTCTACGCGTGGACTATTACTGTAGACAATCGTCTATTCTCTACGTGTAGACAATGTAGACAATCAATAAAATAAAGGATAGCTGATTTAGTTTTAAAATCTCATTTTCTTCAATTAATTTTAAGATAATAAAGCACAATTTCCAGCAATCGCCAAATGCTGTAGATGAGAACTTCGGAGCAAACTTTAATGGCAATTCTAATTCTATGCATGCAATTTAAGCGGCTTTTTTTTAAATTTTTTTGCAATTGAAATCACATTGAATTCTAAAACCTTTTTGCTTCACACATCTTCCAATATAACGAACCATTTATTTAAAAAAACTGATTCATTTGTATGGGATGGCTTTGCTCATTTGAGAATATCTGTTTAATTTTCTCGAAAAACACATTTGTTTCTAGTATTTAGCTTAAGTCCGTTGAGAGTTGTTGTGTTTACAGATAGACAGAAATCTATACGGAAGTAATTCAAATCAAATAAAGTAAATCAAATACCCCTAGTGGAGTATAAAAAATATTAAAAATAAAAACTACCAAAACAAATTCAAGAATTTATTTTTTGCGCTTATAGGTATTTTTAGGGACACTAGCGCCTCCCCATTTCTTGTAATTAGTCATTTCCTATATAGTATAGTATTAGATATATGACTCATTGATGACTTTGTTTTGACAGATATGAGAAAGTCTACATTGTCTACGCCAATGTCTACATTGTCTACCCCAAATCTATTGTCTACGCTATTGTCTATACTGAAGTGTAGACAATTAAAGTCTATGCGTAGAGGAACAACACTGATTTTTGTTTAATCGAGGTTTTCTTTTATTTTTTTTTGTGAATAAAAGCCCCAACTCTATACCTGCATAATTTAAAAAAATTGGTAAAAATGTATGTTATTTCTTGAGCGTTTTGAGATAAGTGTGACTAATCTTTTTACCTTCACCTTTTGTTATGGACGAAGCTAACACGAAATGGATGGTTTCAAAGTAAATAGTAAAAAAACGAAATTCAAATTTTAAAAATCCCAGAAAACAGAATTTCAACTAAAGTTGATAGCACCGTGAAACGTAACCTTTTAAGATCGAATATTTCTACAGAATTTCATGGAAGCTGAAGTTGTTTCAGAGCAATCAAATCACCAATGACTGGTTTGTCGGGCGTTTTCACCCCTTAACACTTTTCTTAATTTATTTCTACAACACTTCAACAAAACGTTGCAATTTTGTGAAGCGCTGATCTACCATGCGATTAAAGTCGTCATCATCAGGGTGAAAATCTCTCATTTAAATATAAAATATAAGTATCGTTGGCCCTATTGGAATCCACCCCAGGCGATGATCTTGTCCGAAGCTATTTTTGCAATTACAAGTGACGCTTAATGTTTTTGTCCATCCCGAACACACGCTTAGATTGTTTTTTTTTTGTCTCACATACGTAGGGATGCCGTCAAGTCGAGGTAATCTATAAGAAGGCAGCATATGCACCATCACCAACCAATCTAACCGGGAACATTTACTAACCCCCTTTAAAACACCATAATTTACAATATGGGGTCGAATTCAGATGGAAATCGAAATGCTGCATTCAATGACAAGGACGAAGTGGAATTCAGTGAGCAGAATTCAATCTAACGGATGCGTTATGTCTTAGCAAGCGTAAATCCTTGATGGGGTTGATTTCAGTTGCAATTTTTAACAGGGGTTTAGTTCACTTAAGGTTTCTAATCAGTTGGGAAATAAATGTTTTGTGTGCACGTGCTCAATGTTAAGGGAACAACATATTATTTAAATGTGAGGGTGGCAGCTTAGATGGAATGCTGCGGTATTAGAATGGGTGCTGGACTATTGCATGACATTGGGATTTAGGACTTTTTGATTTATGGCCGCAATAAACGCGAGGTGATTCGATTGCGTTTTTAATGGCATTTGTCAGCGAACCCCTTGATTAAAGGAATAAAATTTCGCTCCAGTGTGGAAAAATTTCGTTTTCCGTTCTGATTAAGTTCAGACATACACATTCCTATACATATAAACCACTTCAAAAGTTGATTTCAATTCAAGTAAGTTTTTTCTTTCATGGAACAATCAAAAAAACAACAATGGTATCTAAAGGTAAATTTGAATTTTATTAAGAAAAAAACAGGTGAAATAGATGATTATGAATCATAACTTTCGTAATGAAAGACTTCTTTATTCCTGATAAAGTTGTCGTGACGTGATTAGTCGTCAATGCCACACAGTGGGTTAAACTCCTGTTGAGCTGATTTGCCATACACAAAAGACGAGAAAATATTTTGGGATCAAGATACACGGTAAGCTAATAAACCATTCCAAAATTAGTTAAAATGTATAATTTATAAACTGGGGTTGTTCGTTTATGCTTTTTACCATTTCCAATGTATAACTCTCTATTTGTTTTTATATTTTATGCAAATCTTTCGGATTTATTCTACCAACTGCTGATTACGACGTTACGGTAAAAAACTTATTCCACTAAAAGTTTGTTTGTATTTTGTTCGAATCACGAACACCGAATAAACTAATATTATTTAAATTTCCCTTTTTAAATTCCATGTTGACGTTGAAATATTATTCAAAGATTAAAAAAGATTCCAATGTTCTAGAAAATGTACATTGATCTTAATTATGTTTAAAAATGGATAGGATGTGTAAACACCGCAAAAATTTTTAAAGAACAATAAAGGTACAAATTATAAAAATTCTAAAAATATAACGATTTGTCACGCAGTGAGCTCTCAAAATATAAAAATACTAAAAAAATCACAAAAGATTTTCTTAAAACAATTTTATCAACTATCCGAAGTTGCGGAAAAAATCTGCGAAATCTTTAATCAGTATTGTCTCAATTTTTGTGTTGTTAGATGCATTTCTGATTTATTCAGCGATTCAGGCAATTTGGTGTCTTAAGTAATTTAAATGGAATATAAGTAAGGCGACCATATATCCCGATTCCGCCAGGATAAACCCGGAATCTGGCATCTTGCACGGGTTTCCCGAGAACAAAACTTTGGTCCCGGATTTTCAATTAAGTATTTTAGCGCTTTTGCCTTCATTGCTGGTTATACAATTTCTGTCACCATTATTTATGGAATATAAAGAGTGCGAAAAATCGAGGTTATTTTTGCTTGGGACTGTGTATCTCTTGATTTAAATCTTTGCGCTGCATTTTGGTTAAAAGATTTTGCCTGCGGCGCACATTTATTAATCATTTATCCTTGATTTTCGCCCAAATAAAGATTTACTTTCTACAAAATTTTGTTATTTCGTTGGTGTTCCGATTTAGGCATCAATCTCCCCCACCCTCGCCCCAGCTCTCATCTTGTCCTGGATTTAACAAAAAAATTGTATAGTCATCTTAAATATACGTGACTTTGTTCATTTAATGCCGTGGTTCCCAAACTGGAGGGCGCGCCCCCTTTGGGAGGCGTGGGGCCACGGCCAGGGGGGCGTGAAGCAATTTCAGCCGCGCGGACGGTAGTCGTGAAGAAATTTGAAATTAACATTTCAAGATATTGTTCTCGTCTTGTCTAATAAAAACAAAGCAGCGTTGCAGACTTAATCTGGAAAGCGATCTCCGGTGTGCTCTGTCAAACATCAGAGCTAATATTCAGATTTTAGTGAAAGAAAAACAGTGTCACTCATCCCATTAATTTTCTATTTTTTCAGTTTTTTTTGTAGAAACTAGGGAAATAAATAATTGAAATGGACAGTAAAAGTGTGTGTGGATTTTTAACTCAAAATATTAGAATAGAACCACGGAGGTTTAACAGGTTTTCAAAAAAGGGGGGGCGTCAGCTGTTTGATAAGTGTTCAGGGGGGGGGGGGGGGGGGGGGGGGGGGGGTCAACTGAAAAAGTTTGGGAACCACTGATTTAATGCATGTATATTTTTCCGCAATTTTCCATAGTTGATAAAATAATTTTTAAGAAACCCTTCAGATTTTTTTAAAGCCGTCTATATTTTGAATTTGATTATAGAAACTACACTCAGTAAACAAAAAATGTATTAACTAAAAATCTTACAGATATTAAAGTGCATCCAGGGTTTACTGCAATTGGGCAGCAGAGGTGAAAAATTGTTAGAAACCTCAATTGAAGGATCCCAATCCCACTTTGAAATATAGTGTCACAGATGAATAGATATATACTCAAAATAAAAACATCTTTCTTGTTATACAGAAAAAGCTTAGTTAAAGTTTTTTGGAATGCAAAATTATACCAAATATAATTTATTTCTGTATTGATTAGGTTTTCATTAAAATTCAATGTCGAAAGCCTATTATTCAATTTAACTATAGTCGATAAGAAGATTTCTAATAATTGAAAATTAAAATCCTCTAAAAACATTACCTCAAGCCATAATACGACCATAAGACCCAATAAATGAAGTGCCCCCATCTTCACAACGACATACACAAAAAAAAATCCAACCAGAGTCAACTACTCTAAGCGGATTAATTTGTTGATCCAATTACGAAGCGATTCACTCACCTCTGTGTCCTGGTCTAAAGCTCCTGCCAATTAGATTTGGCACCTTTCCATGTCGTCGTCTGCCAGGACCTGACAAAATTCACAAAACAGAAACATTTTTAGATGCAATTCTCCATGGTTCATTAACGCACTTTCTGGAGTCGGCGTAAATTTTCTTCTATTTTGATGAGGAAAATACGAACTCTATAAGAGAACTACCACTATTAGCCCTCCCCCCTCCCACTGCCTGTCGAGCGAAACATTACCGTACGCACAAATATGTTGTAGAAGATGATTTTGGGACTACCTTATGTTTTCATCTAAAAATACAAGACGTTGCGAATGTGAAAAACGTATTTCTTCTATACATAACGTGTGTAAAGTAGAAACGTCTTGAGATTTAGCAGTCCCCCGTTTTTTTTTTGTACGACCAAATAGACTTAAAGATGCCATTAAACTACGTTGTATATAGAAACGGAAAAGGGCGCCAAAAAACAAGAAATTGAGTAGATTCGTACAAAATAGAAAAACCCTTACGTCTTACATCTTCACCACACCTCGCTATAACGATCAATTTTGGCTCTATAGCGACCATCAGAGTTCGATTCGTATGAAGAGCGTATTCTACGAAAAAAAAGCCTGGTTGCGGCTCCGGGATTGCATCGTGCCGTCTGTTATTGTAAAAGGGAAAATCTAATTATATGACGACCGACGTCTACGAAAACTACAACGACATCGATGGCGAATACGATGACTTTTATTGGAAACGGATTTTCTCGTTTTTCTTTTACAACATCAAATAAAAGGGCTCCCCAATGACGACGAGGATGATGAAAGACTTTACATCACACGGGACTGGCAAGAGAAAAACTAAAGAACCAGTGGCGGCCGATGGAGTTCCCGGTATATAAGTATGGAAGGAGACAGTTTTCCATAGAGGGTTATAAGATGTTTTCCCTTTTTTCTTTCCTCTTAAAATGTGATGACTTGAGATGTAATAGAAGATGAGACATTATTTACAAAGCATACAAAGGCCTTTCGATGATAAGGTGTACTTAGGTATAGGGTAAGTTTTGCAATTCCTGGTAGCTAAAAATTTTTGTTCTTTCCATTTTATTGATTAATCCAGTCCTTTAAAAATTAGTAATTATTGCCATCAGAAGCCAATTATATCTTAATATCATAGACTAGAATTGAAGTCCGTCCTGTGATGGGTAACCGCAATCTCAGTAAGGATTCCATAAGGCCACTACAGACTTGATCACCTTAAATCAGGCGAATAACTTGAAAAGTCGTCGAATCGTTAGTGGCCTGTAACCTTACGGAATTTTTACTAAGATCGCGGTTGCGCGTCACAGGACGAGCTCTGATTCTAGTATGAATTACTGGCGCAAACGCGTTAAGATTGCTTCAAAGGTTCAGAAGATAGCAAAAGAGGGGTTTACACGCAAGGGCAAGGGTAAATTTCAGTGGGCGAAAACTTTCTTTGGGGGAAAACCTACCCAATTGCGAGAACCGTGCCAATTTGCTCTAATGGTGGGGGTAAAAAATATTGGAGAACATTGAATTGACTTTTAGCCTCGAATATGCTTCTCAATACTAACGACATATTTTCGAAAACCGCAATGAAATCGGTACGCTAAGACGAGATTGACACTCGAAATTCAAAACCTTATAGATACGTGTAAGACTATCATAAGCCAAAAAATACCATTTTGCAGAAAATCGATTTTAGTTTATTTTCCAAATTACATTAAAAATACTCGCAAAATATTCGATTTTAAGGTTATGTTCTATAAAGTGAAATAAATTCCAGCGCAAGAAACAATTTGGATGAAATATGCCAAGTAGATATTATTAAATTTACTAAAGATGCCGGTCCACATGAGAGTAAACGCCGGCGAGAACCTCCCGATAGCAGCGACTCGCAAATGGACACGTCTCTGAGAGTCGCTCGCAAAAACTCGCAAAAACTCGCGAGCTATGTAGTTTCTGCGAGCTTTCAAAAGTTATTCTACACTGAACTCTCGGGGAGTTGCTCGCCAGATACGAGTTTGAATTTCGCTAGTAGCTCTCGAGAACTCGCCAAAGCAAGATGTCAAAAAAATCAAGATATTGGTCACCGGAGGAGATTAAAAAGTTAATCGAACTGTATGATGTGAACGAAATTCTGTGGAATGTTAAATGTGACGAATACCGTTGTAGTTTTTTTTTAACGACAACCGGTCCGACAATTTTAATTAAAAACTCTATTTCTGAACTTGTTAACCTAAAAAAATTTCTAAATTGTTGCACGTCTTCAATTTGCAATTCTCTTATTAGACTTTTCTCGGCACCCAAAAGATTTCTCCTTTGAATCCAGGACTTAACCCAGCACTTTTTTTTTGGCTGATTTTGTTTGTCTCTTATTATTAATTAAGATAATCACAGCTGCTGCAACCTTCCTGTAATGTGATGACCAGGGCCCGGATATTTAAGGCAAAAAGGCATTTTGCCTATTTTGCTTTTTTCGTTCATTTTTGTATAATAACTGCCTTTTAGGCATTTTTGCTTATTTTCCCACTTTTTCGACCATTTAGCCTTTTTTTTATGCCTTTTTTAATAGTTCCGATCTTAAAAAGATTTATAAATTCTTTTTAGGGTAATTTAAGTACCCATAAAAATTATCATTATTTTTTTTTTGATTTGGCAATGCCTATATTTATGACAGTTGCGCCAATGTGCGATCAGTTTAGTTTTGGTAGTAAATTGAAATCTTAGAAATGCCAAAAATCACACGAGAAAACCGCCTTATACTCGTGAACCTTGTAAATACATTTGGTAAAGACTGTTTCTCGACAGACGGGTGTTTGCTTTTCTGCAAAATTTGCGAAAAAGTAGTGAATCATTCAAAAAAGTATTTTGTGACACAACACATAAAAATTGCCATACACAAGAATTTATTGCAGAAAGCAAGTTCAAAAAAAGTCGGGTTATTCAAAAATGCAATCAGCAGAAGAAGCGACTCATAATTTTTTAGAGATTTATGTATGGCATTTGTTAAAGCAAATATTCCACTTTGGAAATTGAATAATTATATTTTGAAAGAGTTTTTTCAAAAATATTCAACGTTACGAAAGAATTGGAAACCTGCTATTTAGAAACAATTTCGGGGATTAGAAAAGAACTTTTAGGTAAGTTTTATTAGTTCACTTAATTATTTCTTGCAATCAGTATTAGATCCGTATTACCTATTATGATTCTCAATGCACCTAAAGTAACGTCACTATAACAAGTTGTAGGTAAAAAGCAGCGAACACTCATATTACTTAAATGAAGTGAGACTCTTTATACGGCTATTAGCTTTTTATATATTTTTTTAAATTTATTTATATGAATTTAATTTATCTGAAATTTTTTGCAAGCGTTCTGCGTTCAATTTTGTGATACATGATATGTAATATTCGTGCAATGAAAATGCCTTTTGTTTAAATAAATGCCTTTTTTTTGAAAAATTAATGCTTATTCAGTCTTTTATACTGCCTTTTTGCCTGCCTTTTTTCCCATTTTATAAGTGCCTTAAATCCGGGCCCTAGTGATGACATTTCGATTACTTTCCACTTTCAGTCGTGCATCACTCTCAAATGGACAGGGTCTGGAGAGTTTTCGCGAAAGTGCTTTCCGCTAGAAGCTCGCCTAGAGCTCGCGATAGAAAAATCGCTGAATTTAACTCTCAAATGGACAACCTCCTGCGAGTAACTCTCGAGAGTTTTTGAGAGTTACTCGCGTATTTACTCTCATGTGGACCGGCACCTTAAACGTTGTTTTTAATTTCATGACAATTTTTCCTTTATATCTTATATGTCTTATGTCGTAACTAGACATTATTAGGAGGTAATTATTTTTCGTTCTATCGTAAGTCGAGTTACAACATTTGAAATTTTTAAACTTTAAATTTCAAAAACGTCGTAACTACTACTTACGATATCTAGCTATTGAATAATCTCTAAAAGGAAATCTAACTCGACTGACGATACTTGAATTTTTCAATTTTGGAATATCCAAATTTGACTTACAAAAATTAAAATTCCAAGCAAAAACATCGTAACTACCATAAACTTACAACATATGAAAAATTTGATTAATTGTTATAAGTCGACTTACGATAGTTTTTCCTAGAGAAATTTTGTTAAAAAATTATAAATAGTACAGTTACAAAACTTTATTAAAAATCATGATACCGCCATGAAATTTTTTTGTGTGTGAATTTTTATCTGGGGATTCTTGTAGTGTCAATAACTCAAAAATCTTGTAACTCGAGTTACGATAGCCTTACACGGAGGAGTTTTTTAAAAAAAATCACGAAAGGATTTTGTGTATTTGATATTCTTGGAAGCTCTTAGTGCTACTTTAACATTAATAGCCGAAATTTCGTCATTGAAATTGACGATTTTTTTCATTTCAAACATAGTCCAGAATAGGTGATTCCACCTTAAGGATCGCCAGGTATAAAGAAAAACATTGCACACTGTCGAAGGAATATATCGAATGACATAAGGGGAATTTAGATAAAAGTCCCTTAACTTAAGATCATATGTCCACAGAAAACAGCATTAGTGAATAACATCTTCATCGGTCCTTGTGTTTGTCATATCTAAAGGATATTTGAATAACAATCAATAATGGCCGGTTTTCCCCCTTTAAACACAATCATTTTATACCTTTGTTAATATTTCGTCTTGACTATTATGGATATTCCCTAGAAAAATATTAAATTTCATTCTCACGGAAGTTCAAGTTGTCCATAAAATGGTTGCAGTTTTGTTTAAATTAAACATTTTTACAGGTGAAAAGGTGAACATAGAACAAAAGATGCAAACACAAAACATATATATATAATTTAACATGCATCCTCCGCAACCGGTAATTTCGCAATTTCCACAGATAATTTGTATCGATTTTATAGTTATCCTGTCTGTCTGGTGGATTCATTTCGAAATATATTCCATTGGAAAACATATGCGGCAGAGCCACAAAACCATGCAACTAACGAAGTTTTTTAATGGTGTTTTAAGTGGATAAATTTGAATACTGTGAATGGTTGGGCATTTCAGCAATTATCACATGTCGAGGACATATAATTGCATATCCGCATATATTTTGCTCGAGGCTAATGGTTTTTTTTTTATTTAATTCTGCTTTTTTGTTGTTGATTCGATATCATGAAACTAACCATAAATTTATTAGCAACTTCGAGAGTGATGATTTACAACATTTAAAATGACATTTGTCAAATGAAATAAATACACGTGAGAAATGACTTTACGGAATTTAAACAATTTATTTTGATTTCGATTTCGTGAAATAAATGACAGGAAATTACTTTTGAATTTTATTGTAGTAATTATCTGATTATTGAAAAAAATGATTTTTAATACATTTCATAAATTATTCATTAGTCACTCAATGAAATGGCATGATAATATTTTTCTGCAGGTATTTAATTAATTTTTACCCAAAAAATGCGTTTGCTTCAGACAATTATATCATTTTATACACGTTTTTTTTATTTCATTTCATTTCATTTCATGCCTGCGCCACCTCCACTCCCCCGTCTTTTTACCTTCCCCCGTCTTTTTACCTTCCCCCGTCTTTTTACCTTCCCCCGTCTTTTTACCTTCCCCCGTCTTTTTACCTTCCCACGTATTTTTACCTTCCCCCGTCTTTTTACCTTTCCCCGTCTTTTTACCTTCCCCCGTCTTTTTACCTTCCCCCGTCTTTTTACCTTCCCCCGTCTTTTTACCTTCCCCCGTCTTTTTACCTTCCCCCGTCTTTTTACCATCCCCCGTCTTTTTACCATCCCCCGTCTTTTTACCATCCCCCGTCTTTTTACCATCCCCCGTCTTTTTACCATCCCCCGTCTTTTTACCATCCCCCATCTTTTTACTAAAACTACCTATCCAAAAATTTTAATTAATGACGATCTTTCGGATGCCGTAAATCTATACGAAATTCCTTGAAGGAAACAAAAGATATTAGGAGAGGAGGTTTTAAGATAGGGGAGGGGTGGATATTAAATAACCTAAAAGGCTAATTTCTTTAATAATGAGAATCAGATTCAAACGCCTTTAGAGCCCTTTAGAATTATTATTACTTGTCTAATTGTGAAAACCGCAGAGGAGAGGTCAATTAAAGGTATAATATTCTTTATTCTGATTTTAGTTCTACCCATGGGCACAAATTTCATAAATATTACCAACTTACAGTATGTATAGATAGATTTTATGAATAATCAGGAATTTAAATACACCAAAAACTCGATTTGCGTCGCTCCGATTTGCGTCGCTCCGATTTGCGTCGTTCCGAAGTTGCGTAATTCAAAAATGTTTACGTTTTAATATGCAACGCAAAATACCTGAATTTGGCTTACCTAATAATGCTTAATAAACGCCTCCTGTATTTATATAAATCTTAGATTTTTTTAAATAACATCTATGAAATATACATAGAGTACAAAAATTTATACATTTTCAATAACACAAGTCAACAATTTGATTTAAAAATATTACCAAAAGACACTCTATTTTTCAAGGAAAATACCAGTTTTCATTAACGAATCCTTAAAAGCTTCTAACCAGCATATGATCGCTTTTTCAGCCCACCAGATTGTATATTTGAAATCAGTTAAACCCTAATTAACTTTCAATTTATAATCTAATGGAAAAATCCCCTACAAGTCAGTGTAATATGTAACTTTTTTGGACCGAAAGTTTATCCCTCGGATAAGCCGTTCTTACAACGATTTCAAAATAAGCATCCATGGCATCGTAATTCCTTTTTCTTCTGGGTTTTTCCATGGTCTGAACTTTTTTTTTGGCTTTACGGCATAACCCAAATCCAATCCTCCTCATCGCACATATTTTCCGACTCCAAACCCAAAACAATAAAAGCATTAAATCCCTTAGAATCATACAGCCCTAAATACTTGGGGAGAAAAACAATTGCTAGATAGGCAGACGTCGGATGAATTTAAGCTTGGATTGCTGATAAATGGCACCAGATGCGATTTAAATGCTTTTGCCATTGCTGTTGCCTCCTTTCCCTTGGTCCTAAGAGCCAAAAAATATAAGCAAAAAGTTTTACTAGTTTTTTTTCTCCATACTTTTGATTATATGAAGATTCTAAGCAATAAAAGGAAGCAACGAAAGGCTTCCGGCCCATATCACCCTGAGTGGCCCATATTTAGTGCCTTATGACCGTATTATGGCCTTATCGTCATTTCATGATGGCTGTCATAAGTCACTTGGCGTATTTTCTACTAGGTTCCAAAGCTTGGAAGCTCACCACAGTTTTCCCTAGATGCCTTCTTTTCCCCATTTTATTTCTTTCATTTAATTCTTTTCCTTGTTAGCTTCGTAATGCGATTTTTTCTGTTGCTGCTAACGACGAAAAGTCTTAATTTCCCAGACATAAACACGATCAATTATCCTTTTTGAATCCTAGAGGGCGAATAAAACTCCGAATGCGTCCCAATATCAAAACATCCCATGTGAATGGCTCAGCGTCGAGTTTTATGAAACATTATTGGGATGGTACCAGTCGCTCCCGCGACATTGCACCCCATCGCATTCTATCACACTTCTCACCAAAACGCCAATATCAAGCTTGTAATCAAGGGAGTTCCAAAAGTACGTCCTTTTTACCAGAAAAGGTTTTTTTCGCCGGTTTTTTGTTTCACAACATGACTTTTCGCATTTAATGGGGCTTTTGGGAGCAATATTCATTACCAGTTGACGTTGTCATGTGAGCGATTGCCAGAGGACTTTATTTCAAAAACGAATCACTATAAATAATGAAAGTTTTAAAATAAATTGCTCCGTTCGGATAGGAGCCAAGGGAAGAGATATCGCATACACATTTTAATTTTTGTTTTATTTCCCTTTTTAAATAACAAAAACATAAAATTGCATCAAAGTTTATGCCGAGTAGCAGATGTGCATCATCGTTCAGCTAATTAAAGGAAAACTTCTCGGGAAATTCTCCTCTGCAACAGGAAATTGAAAATCAATTTTTGAACACTTTGCAATTGCGTTAGAATGAAGTACATTACAAAAGCTATAGAAAACCTAATTTTCATTATGTCTCTTGCGAATCCTTAAACTTTATTCATAAACTTGAAATTTTATTAGTTTTAAAGAAATTATGAAGAACTTTTAGCAGGGTTTTTATGCTATTAAATGTGAAATAAAAAAAATAATACGATTTTAAAACAGAAGTGCTTTTTTTGCACGACTGCTGCAATCAAAATGAGGATATTGTTTTTTGCATTCTGTTATGTAAACTTTCTGCTACAAACTAAACTCCAAACGGGTGGACTGATTTTCATGAAACTGGTATCAAATAATATTTGTCAGCTCGTCCTATTCGTTCTTAGGCATTTGGAAAAATCAAATCATCCTGAGTTGTGCTTCGGCATTAAAGGATCTTCCCATTAGCTCTGGCTGACACTATAAAAATAAATAGCGGGTGAGAGATGCCATTTTGTCCAAATCGCATATAGCAAATATATGTCGGTATGGGTATCAAATGCAAGATCTTGACGCAAAATTTACAAGCATACATGATGACGGTGGGCCAGCTTCTATGCGAGAAACAGGCTCCTAGTGGGGTTTCAGTGCAGAGATGCCTGACCTGTTTGGAGGAATTTTTAGGATGTGAACACATTCACAAAAATAACATAGCATTTTGTTATGTTTTTTATGACCTGTGAACCGAGAAATTCCAATAGAATACTTACACTATATCCTATAATATAATACGAGGAATGTCTGTCTGTCTGTCTGCACAAACGATCTCGAAAACCCTACTAACGATTTTCACGAAACTTGGTTGTTAGGGATTTTCGGGGACAAGGAATCGATCTAGATAGGTCTCACCTCTGAGAAAATTCCCCCTCGCCTGGTATCTTCGAATTGGGTGATCCGATCTTAATGAAACTTTACAGTATTACTAAGGGGGCTAAGGGCTTTCGATTTTTGCACTGCAAACCTGACTTTTCCCTCCCCTCGATACCCCTCGCCTGGTGTCTTCGAATTGGGTGGTCCGATCTTAACGAAACTTTACAGTATGACTAAGGGGGCTAAGAGCTTTCGATTTTTCCACTAGAAACCTGACTTTTCCCTCCCCTCGATAACCCTCACTAAAAACAACGTTTCAAAAATCGGTGACAGCGAATACTCAATAACCACTCAAGCGATTTCTATGAAATTTTGTTATCGCGCGTTAGTTCTAGCTTTCTAGGTCGGGAATTTAAAAACTCTGGAAAAGCTCTGTAAAGATAATGTGAATTTAGTTTTTCCCCAAAAATCAGCAAAAGTAGGATTTTCAGGTCGCCGAGCATGGCTCGGTCTTCCTGGTACTTTATGATATTATAGGATAAAACGAGAGTGGTCTGCAATAAACAAGCAGAATAATTTCGTACAGCGAAGACGGGATTGAAATCGAAAAGCACCCAATAAATTATGGTTTTTTTCCTTTTTAGTACATTTTTTAAATGAAAGATTTTTTTTTATGTGATCCGTTTTAGTTCATCATGACGAATTTGACTAGAAATTCAAAATGACGACTGTGTTTCGCTACGCGAGACATCCTTACGGACTTTTTGACCCCGGAATTGGATTTAGCGACCCCGAAAATCCCCGGGAGATATTTTTTCCGAAAAATTTAAAGAAAATGATAATCACGTTATCCTAACAGGACCTTATTCTTACAGGTTTCTTAGTATTAGAATCTGATTTAGCGACCCCAAGAAGTCCCAGGTGAGATTTTTTTTTCCGGAAAATTTGCAGAAAAGGGTAATCATGTTATCCTAACAGGATATTGTCCTTACCGATTTTTTCCTGCCAGAATCGGATTCAGCGACCCCAAAAACATACAAATGAGATTTTGTTCCGGAAAATTTGAGAAAAGAGATAATCACGTTAACCTAACAGGACCTTCCTTTATCCTTACAATGACGAGATAGTGAAAATATTGCATTGTCATCGGGATGTGTGCAAAATTTCAAGCCAAATTTCGGATGAGTGGAACTGAGCAAAAATTAGATTGCAAGATTTGACCCTGACAGACAGACAGATACGAAAGCAAGCTAAATAAAAGGTTTTAAATAAAAAAGTAAAGATTTTTTTTTAAATTGTGATTTCTTCCAAAACCAGACCAAAAGAACAGTTTCTTTGAAACTGTTTTCAATTCTTTAAAATAGGAAAAGTATCCTTTAAGTTTACCTGCAGTTATTTCATTCATGTCTTCAATGCTACTACATTTTATGCTAAAAATTTAATTCTTTGAAAAGCTTATGCTTTTGTAATCTATTTCAAAAAAACGTAGCTAATTTCGCATGTAAAAAGATTTATCTCGGAAAAAAGTACGCATTTGAAAGTTTTTACGCATTTTCCATGAATTAAAATGTGCTTGAAAACATCCATTCTTGTAACAACTTTGTATTGTGTTAAAAAGTACATGCGGAAAAGTAGAAATGAATAAGAAAAACCGTCTTGCCGGCTGGAATTTAAGTCTATGATCTCTTTAGATAAGAAAAGAATAACAATTATGCTAAGGTAATGAGATTTGCATGTTTATTCACAAATTTAACAAGTAATGAAAAATTACCAACATTTCTCATTTCAACAATTTTACGTAAAAGCGCAGATAAGTTAAATAGAGCAATATTTACTATGAGAAGTTATGATGATAGCATATCGTGTCGCTGTGTGTCGTGTTATTTGAATGTTTGGTATTTTGTATGGAAAACACCTTGAATACTGGTATCTGGTTAAAGTTTCTACTCTAATATCTGCCAACAGTATGAGTAAATGATGCGAATTTATGGTAAAGTAGCATAAGTCGGTATTACTCGTAAATAGTTGAATACGCAGAGCATATAGCATGCCATGAATGATGATTATAATGAATTTCATTCTCTAAATAAGTGATGAGTTTTCCTCTTTTTCGCGTTTTCAACAAATTCAACAGCAAGTAAAAGTTAAACCAAAAAAAAATGTATAAAATTCTCCATGATTCCTTTCGACTCATAAAATTATTCATGCGGTAATTGAGTTAGCTGGCGTTATACGAGCCAAGTAAAACATCGACAATGACTTTTCTTTTGCGGCGGGGCGGTACGAATAATTCAAGAAGTTTTTCTCTTTTTTCCAACCCGTCCTGAAAAGAAAACAGTCAGTTGCCCATGCCTACTCAATCATAAGCTCATGGTGCTACTCATAAAAGTCGGATAAGCTGGGCTTTTGCAACGTAAAAGTTCTCATTTCTTCGGATTGTTGATCGTCTTTTTAGATGGTTTGGAGGGCTGTGACGACAGGTGGTGGATGGTGGCAGTTTTGTGGGTAAATATCTCTCGAGGCATCTATAAAAGTCAATTACTTATAATTTTTTTTTGCTCGCCGAGAAAGAAAATTGGCCAAAAGCGGAAAATTTACGATAAGCTCAAATACTGGGTTGGGCACTTAACGAGGTGTTTCCTTAAAAAAAAAAGGAAAATCTATAATATAAAAGTGTGTTTTCCGCGTGCGGGAAATCAACCCTCGTCGACCAGTAACCCTCTATCGTTTTTCTTAACTGGCTCTCATTTCATCCCTTTCTGTTCTTTATTTGATCTGCCTTTTATCCTCCACAGTAGTATCAGTTTTTTTTTGGGCTGATAACTTCGGTTGTATGAAAGGGGACAAGGGGGCAGAAATCTGTGTATATTGATATGAGAACCGCCACTAAGCAGGGTGTTACACGAAATTGAAAAATTACAGCAGCGTACCAAAGACCTGTAAGCATATAGCAGCCTATATTACTCGTACACCAGCAAATCGAGGGTTGCTGATAGTGAAAGGTACCGAGAGTGGTAAATAAATGCGAAGGTAAAGAGGATTATCATTTCACCATAGAAGGGGTGCTGCAATACTGATCATTTCCACACTTTGAACGCCATTTTTAAGGCTGCAATCTAACTCTGAATGGAATCGAGGTCATAAAAATGTGAAAATTCCTCGAAATAACTTTGTTTAGAGAGTTATAATTCAAGTAAGAATTTTGCGATTAAAAAATTTATGTGAAACCATTCGTGAGGAAGCGAAAAAATCAAACACGTTCCTTTCTTAAGAAAAAAATATCAGTTGTGATCAACACAAAACTTTCCTCTGCAATATTTAGTTTCGAAGAAAAAATTATATTTTTTCAAATATCTCGAGAACCCTTAAAGACACATAAAAACAGTTAAAGATAAAATTTGCAGGAAATTTTATTTTCTTTGGATTTGGTTTATTCATTTATTCTAAAAAGCGCATAGTTGCCAAGAAATCTTCAAAAAACCTAACTTTTTTAAAATATGTTGAGAATCGTTAGAGATACAAAAACACCGTTAAAGCAAGAAATGTAGAATATTTTGTTATATTCATTTTTTTTCCAAAGCGCATAAGTTTCGAGAAATTTTCAAAAAACTGTATTTTAGCCGCAGAAAAAAAATTGTGTGGCAGGTAGGTATTATATCTAACTTTACTAAATAATTTCAAATATAGTTCTCGAGTTATTTAGTTCTCGAGACCGACAAACAGACCGAAAAACCGACAGGCCAACAGACCGACATACCCACAGATAGGCAGACAGATGCACGGACATCCTCATAATTTTGCCTGAAACGGATTTCGCACGGATCAGAAATTTCCAATTTTTTTCCTTTCAAGGACTTTGCCCTCCTATTTACCAGAAACACAACTATACAAAATTTCAAGACTCTAGCTCAATGGTTTTGAAAGTTATGGTGTTGACGGACAGGCAAACGGACAGACAGACAAACAGACAGACGGACAGATACATGCGGTCATCAAAATCTTTTGTCATATCAAATACCATAGTGTAGTTAGTTTTTGTGTCCGACGACTGGTTTCATGCGTTACAAACGATATACTAAATCTAATATACTCCAATATGAGTCTCACATAGAGTTTGATGCGCAAAACTGTTAATACCTATCTTGTGTAAAAATCAGTACATTTTCATACATATTTTTTACAGAACCAAAAAAAATCTTACAAAAAAATTGTTGTTTGGCATTGGAGAAGGACTTAGGGTTGTCTATAAAAGACGGATCTATTTCGGCCTTTGGAACCCCCCCCCCCCCCCCCCCCCCCACCCAACCACACATCGAACCACGTTTTCGTCAATTTTTATATGTTGTTTTGTACTCCCGTCACACTACCGCAGACCGCCCCCTAAAATAAGTAACTTATTTTATGGATATCTTTAACAACAAATGTACGTAAGTCTGAAGTTTGACCCAATTAAAAAAAGTTACTTCCCCAACTTTAAAAAAGTGGTTAAATTTTTTCGATTTCTACTCAAAATACGTTGCTGAATATTATGTCAAATTCAGTGTACCCAATTTGATTTCAAGAGCTTACAGCCACTTAAAAGATATAAGCATAATTTATGCTTATACGAATATGACCTCTCTTGAATGATGTGAAAACTACTCAAATCACCCTCAATATTAAATTTTCGTCAAGTGTTATAAAGTGTTCTTATCATCTTTGTCCGCAAAAGACACTCTTTTATTACAAAGAAGCCAAAAAATCAACAACATTTGTGGAACGCCACCCTTACAAAAAAAAAGGACTGCAAATCCCCATCATAGTTGAGTGCTCCCCAGTGAAAAAAAATGCGAATTGGGCAGGAATTGATAAAAACACGAAGAAAAAAAAAGCCATAGAAAAGAAATGCTCCCCTTTTATTTTTGCATACGAATAAATGTGTTTACACACCCTCGAACACTAGCTCTACAACAACTCATCGTGATAGCGGCCCGGAGGGGTTAAGGATTTTGATTTAGCCCCTCACTTACGGATGGCAAAGAATTATAACGTTCGTTTGAACTTTTTCGAATTGCCGCTATATATCAGCTCAAAACATGGAAAAATGGAAATTTTTTTTTCCTATCGATTAAAGGATCACTCAAGGATTGACCTAAATTGCAGCTTGTGATGATTCACTTCTTGAATCATCAGTGTGTGACGGTAACATTTTCATTAAAATGAATCAACGGGCGAACAAATGAAAAGAGTGAACTTTCGGCTGGGCTTTGATGACGACGTCGGATAGTCTTCATCCAAAGTGATTTATGTCCACACCGTTAACAGTCCATGATAATATCGTCGCTCGTTGAACGTTGAGAACGGATGATGATAGTGTAGTATAGGATCGCCCTTTAGTTTCTTTCGAGCGTGAAATTTGACAAAATTAGTTTGATGATATCCTAAGAGAAATCGAAGGGAATGGTTTTGTTTGGGTGCTTGGCATTTGCACTTTGCCGCACATACCAAAAGACGGACAGATAATAGCGTATGGGGAGAAAGAACTTTAGGGATTCTTTGGGTTTTGCAAAGTGTAATTGGCTATTGCTAGATAGTTTTCAAGACATCGTAGGGTGGATGATCCCCCTAAGCATTTTTATAGATTTTATGTAATTTGTCACCATATGATACACATGCAAATGTTTAACAGTTTCGCTTACATTGCAATTCGGATAATCTGTTGTTGTTCTCGATTACATTACGATATTTTATCACAATAAGGAAAATTTTGAAGTATTGCAAACATTTGCACTGCAAACAAAATGTTTGCCAATTGAGGGAATTTGATTTGTCTAAATACCGCTTAAGTACCGTGGGATGGTATCAGAATGTCCCAAAGAAAATTTCATTCGTCATTTCTGAATTTATACTAAATAATGGGCCAAATTATGTCGACAACATTTCCATAACAAACTGGTATTCTGCCACTCAACATTTGGAAATTTATTGAAAATCACATCTAGTAGGTACGCAAAAACTCGGTTCTAAGCAAAAAGAAAATGAAAAACAAGAAAAGTTTTTTATAAGTCAAAAAAAAAAGAATTTGGCGACAAAAAGATGCCTTTAAAAAATCGAACGAAAGTTTCAGAGTGAAGAACGAACGAAAGGCCATAAACTGCGTAAATAACAAAAGTGTAAAAAAGTCTCCCAAAATATTGTTTAACTAGCTTGCATACCCGTCGTTGCCGGGTTAAGTTTTTTGTATAAATTTTAAAATGCGAAAAAAACCGGAAAGAACTTAAAATTTTTTGAAAAAAATCCTATCCTTGCAGGACTTTCCGTTTCGAATTAGTCTAGCACCAGATTCATTATTGGCGAATCCGAAAACCCCCTAATGCTCTAATGGCGAAAATAGGGAAAAGTATACTTGCGTTATCCTTACAGGATCTTCCGTTTTGAATTTTGAAATTCTAAAAACTGATTTGTGATCACCGATCCCAAAAACCTCCGAGAACAATTTTCAACCTCCTAGTGAGCAGGATTCATGGCGAAAATCAAGGTTTTAAAACACCCAAACCCTCCTTACCCCCCTTTTGCCTCCTTAGCGATAAACATTCAAAAAACCCCGGCTTGGTGAGCGCCAACGTGATAGATTGGACATACTGTGAAAATTTCAAGTTTATAACATGAGGTGTTTGGGCTGGGCGTTGATGAGTCAGTCAGCCAGTCAGTCAATCAGGTTAAACGATTTTATATGTATATATAGATATGATGACTTTTGACCCACACAAAACTTTCCTCAGCAATATTTAGTTATATCAGAACCGTTAGAGATACGTAAAAACCGTTAAAGCAAAAATGCACCATTTTTGAGATTTTCGCAAAAAACGTTTTCGTTCTTATCGGGGGTACCGCCCCTAATAGTCCATTTTTGTCCATTAACGAACTTAGCCTTGCATTTTACGAGAAACGAATCTACGTAAAATTTCAAGTCTCTAGCTCAATCCGTGCGACCGCAATCCGCGCCACAGACGGACGGACAGACGGACATGCAAAAATAATTTTTTTTTATCATTCTAAACACACTGGTGTAATTCATTTTTATGTGTGATGACGAGATCTTGGCGTTACAAACGGAAAGGCCAATTTAATATACCCTTTAGTTTCTCCATACGGGTATAAAAACAGTATTACCTTAACACCTTTTGTGGAATTTGTTTTCAAAATCACTTTACGCCACTCCATTTTTTATGGACTCATTATATTCTTAAATCCTAGGCAAATGTGAACTATAACCAAAATTTCATGTGGGGAGGAATTTTTTTTTAGAAAACACCTATTTTGGTTATTTTTTCTGTACTATATGAAATACTGTTTTAGCTAGTGACTTGATATTTATTTTAATCGGTTTAGCATGCCAAAAAACGTAACAAATGACACCCCACTTGGTACATTTGGAAAAAAAAACTATTTCTTGTAGATGTGCCTCCCATCCGCACCCAAAATACAACTTTCCGCTACTCCAATTTTTATGGACTCTTTAGATTTTTAGATTCTAGGTTAAATGTGACCTATAACCAAAATTTCGTGTGGGGAGGAATTTTTTCAACAATCATAGATAAAAACAAAACAATCATAGATAAAAAATTTTGGAAAAAATATTTTTTTTACTTTTCAATTCAAATATAGCTTTTTTAAAAAGTCTATCGAAATCTCCAAAATCGCTTAAGAATTAAATTTTCTTAAATATTTTTGCCGACATGAACTAAATCCATTTCTTCTGATTTAATTTTATCTTAATTTTAATCAAATACTATTTAAATAGAGCAATAGATATAAAACAGAATGCAATATTTTACGTTTCAATCAGATTAACTAAACGTACCTCAATATATCCCTGAATGCTGTCACATTGTTCCAATACGAGAATCGCTGGATTAAATTTCAATTCATCGGGCGACACAGGACTTAAAAATCCGCTATCAGCATCACTATTCGTTGACAATGGCCTTGGTTTACGGATTTTATATTGAACACTTTTGCTGGGCACTGGACCCGGATTGAACAAAACATAATTCGATTCCATTGGGATCGTCCGATTGCGATAGCGTAAATCGACATTCTGTACGAAGAATCCAGACCGACTCGAGCGCAACGAATTGCAATTGAACGGAGAGAATTTAACAAAGGACCGTTCCCGATTGAATGCATATTGAGGATTGTCCTCGTGGTGGCCAGTCAACTCCTTCGAATTTTCAACCATCGTCATTTGTTCGCCGACAGAATGACCACCACTTGCAACTTTGGCCTTTTGCACGAGAATCGTGTCTAATTGAAATTCTACACCACAACCGCCAATAGACGAGATATCCTTATTATTGTCCTGAGGAGGAATTCCCGGATAAAATTGAGCATCGCCGCCCACTTCTTCGTCATCTAGACAGTCTGGATCGATGGTAAAGTAGTTATTATCCTTGCAGAACTCATTCAGACCGGGCGTCAAGTGGTCATCGTAGATGATTTCCTCAATCAACTCCTCGCAATCATCGATTTGGCGACCCATCTGAGAATTACCCGCCGAAGGGACGAGTCCGGTTGTGTTGTTTATAATCCCATCCCTGCCATCAGATTTTTTTATATCCTTTTCATTGATAAAATCAACACTCGGATCGAATAGACAATAGTTTTCCAGGTGAGGTACGCCGCCTTTTCGTGGCCTTACCGGAATGTTTTTGAACAGTGACGAAGTGAACTCGGGCTTCGAAAGCATATCATCCTCGATTTCTGCTCTAACAATTTTGTTTGATGGATTATACAGGATGTACTCATTTGAATTTGAATTGGTAAAGTTTATCTTATCCTTTTTACATTCCACCATGTCGGCACTGATATTCTCATCCATATTGTCACAAGGAACGTACTGCTGCTGCGAAGGATTCTGTTGCTGATGTTTTCCCGTCGTGCTGGAATATCCTGTCAACGAGAAGAGTCCTCTGCTATTTATCCTTGATATGCAATTCTTTAGCTCAGACACCCGACCTTTGTAGGGGCTCTTTTGCTTAACAGGACTATCGCCCGATGACACACCAACAGTGGATGTTTTTCTATCTCCTGATGAAGATCCTTGGCTATTGTCTGATGATGAGGAAGATAACGTCTGTGAGGGATTTTGCTGTTTATGTTGTTGTTGTTGTTGTTGATGCTGATGATTGGACTGAGAGCCCTTCAGCCCCATTTGCTCTTGAGTGCTCTTGATTAACCCTTTCTTGTGTTGCTTCCCACCGAATTTGAAAAGATGGTGCGGTTGCTGAAGAGATGAAAGACCTGGTGGCAATGGTGGAGGTGGCGGTGCCTGACAATTTTCGGCACTATGCGATGGAATCTGGTTGGAAGGTGGCAGAGGCGGCGGATATAGCGATGGTTGTGGTGGCTCCCGGTATGGCGGTGGCAGAGGTTTTTGGCTCATTGCGATATTTCCGATTGCGCTGGGGGTAATAGAACTCATGGTGGTGATGGCTGTTGAATGGTAACTTTCGGGGAAATCGCAAAACAGTTCCGTAAACTCTTTGTCGTTGGGTAGTCGTGCAGCTGAAGCGGTTCGCAAGTTTCCTGAACTTTGGGCTCTGGCCGTCTTGGGTGTGGGAGGTGGTAGCTCTGAATCCCTTGATGTCGGCTGCAATCCGCCCTTTGAACTTTGAATCTCGGCAGCTGGTATTGTGGCGGCACTTTGTTCCCGTATCGTTTGTGTAGTGTTCGATTTCTTCAGGATTCCGACAACCGACGATGACGATTTCACCCCAATTGTTGTTACTTTTGCTGTGGGGCCAACTGAAGAAGTCGAAAAATTACTACTACCTTCAATTGGTTTCGGTATACGAAGCTTTGATGGCTTCCCTTTTAGTTTGAGCAATGACTCATCTCGTTTTGATTGTGGCGCACGACGACTTCCATCTTTTGCCCTTTCTTCAGCTGCTTGATAATTTCCTGGGACCATTTCCTGAGGCAAAATATGATTACTTTGGGAATCCCTTTTCTGATTCAGCTTGTTATTGCATTTCGCCAGATTCAACTGATGCTGATATTGATGGGATGCCTTCGAATTTGTTGTCTCTTGACAGGATGATGACGAGGATGATGGTCTCCTTTTTACGGTTCCGGTAAAGGAACTCGGCGAATCCCAATCGTAAATGGATGTCTTGAGGCTGACGTTATTCGTTAAATTCGAAACACGTTTCGGGATCATTTTTCAATAACGAATATCCTTTTCATATTCATTTCTTTTTAATTGATTTCAACCAAAAAACAACTTTGATCGCTAAAAGCACTTAAACACACCAGAAAAATTAAACCTCTCACGGATTAATAATTTTCCATCGTATTTCAATTTACATTCACCAAAAATTCCGAAAATTGGTTTGATTTTCCACCCCTTTCACTTTTCCAATGATTGATAGGGTTTTGGGTTACGAAAATACACAAATCACGATTAAAATTCAAAACTTTCTGAAAAAAAAATATCCAAATTAATACATTTATCCACTCAGCAGCTAAAGTGTGGTCATCCCTTTCAGATCATTTAACACGGGTGGACAGCATACACACAGGGCAAAAGAATGGGAGGTTCAACGACTAAAGGTGCAAATATCGCTGTTAACCCTCGTTGTGCTTTCGGGAATCCTAGCCAATAATCCGACATAAACATGCGACAATATCCTCACTATGCCGATGTTGTGTACAAAAGCATAGCAGCATTGAAAACACAGTACAGATACTGTAATAATATTTGTCTGAAAATGGCATAAATCAGGCCCCGTGTTAACAACAGATGGTCGGTTTCTTTTCGAACATAATTCCTTAGAGAAATGTCGTAAATTTATCAAACAAAAGCAAAACCACCTCCCTGGACTTGTCCTATGGCTCTGTTACTGTGATAACATTCGAGGAAAATGTTTATCCAATTTTCATTGTACTTTTTTGGATGTCGTACAGGAAAAACCCAAACTGCCTTCGGCACCGTCACGAGTACGAATATGTGGTGGATTTCATGTTTTTTTTTTCCTTGAAAAATAAAAGCTTTTTAGACGAGACAGGAATACGGAAGCGATTTTTAATGTTTTCACGTAAAGACGGACGCATGTCTACGCAATTGATTTAATAAATTTTGGGATTTTCGTTGAGCTACTAAAATATATTGAAATTTGTATAGCGATCAATTACGAATTTATCAGTTTGACCTTTTGCTAAGGACATTCAAAGTCACGGCTTTTCTTTTTTTGGTTTATAGATTTTGGTTTCACAAGTCGCAGACAACCTATATTATTGTCTCAATGGTTGTTCCTCTGTTAAGAGTTGTTAAATATTGGATAAGGTCCTTGTAGGTTTTGTAAGGTTTTGTAACCGATACAAATTAATTTAATTTAAGCTAATTGCTGCGGGGCATAGATAATTGGATGATCACAAAACATATTTGCTTAATTGGTTGTCCGAAAATACTTTTATGTACGGTGTGACGGTGGTAAGCTCCATAGAAAAATCGCAAAAATTTCCACGGGGTGGGGTCAAAAAACCCTCAAATTAGCGTAGCAAATTTTATGGGCAGCTTTTTTTCAAAGTGAAAATTCTGACTTCATCGAAAATGAAAAAAAAAATTCCGAGCGAAACAATGAGGGAAGGAAAATCGAATTGAAATCCTGAGTAAGCAAACCAAAATAGTATTCAAAATCGCGTTGTCGCAGGTCCATATTTTATATGAGAATAAGAAAACTTATTCTTATATAAAATATGGACCTGCGGCAACGCGATGTGCATAAGATATATAAGAATAAGAAAACTTAGAAAACTACAAATGGTTCATATTTACATCCATCTCAGTTGAGTCCATCTCAAAAATGAAAAACAACGCAACGTAGAAATTTTAAGAGATTTTTTAAAAAGAGGACAGAAAGTATAAATTTATCTAAAAAAAAAAGAACTATTTTGAAAAGAGATGCCGGATATTTATTTTTTCGTCAGAAAAGAGTATATGTCTTGGAAAAAGAGGACGTCTGGGGACCCTACCCAGATTACAAAATTGTTCGAAAATTGCTTGTACATAGAGTAGGGTCGGGTAGGGTGAAGTGGTCCGTAGAGAGAAGTGGTCCACAACCATTTTTTTTAGTAATAGTGACATTAGAACAAAATATGCAACTCTCATCGGTTTCTCTTGATGACAGCTTGTTTTTTATTAGTAATTGAAGTGTGCAGACTCACTCTCACAGACCAGTGCCAAAAAAACATTGTGAAAAGTTTTCGCAAGTATTCACATTCAACAACATTTTGACGAATTCTTCATCAATTTCAATAAGGTAATTAATCTAAAATGTTGTTTACATTATGAACTTTGTAAATCCACCGAATTTCTGGACTTT
Organism: Chrysopilus asiliformis; assembly: GCA_964034945.1. Taxonomy (NCBI): domain Eukaryota; kingdom Metazoa; phylum Arthropoda; class Insecta; order Diptera; family Rhagionidae; genus Chrysopilus; species Chrysopilus asiliformis. Next base: position 42,896,133 of record OZ035960.1, on the reverse strand, counting down.
TTTTCCACAATTGTTGAAACAGCGTCATTCCGCTAGGGAGAAGTGGTCCACGTTTGGTAGGGTGAAGTGGTCCATCTATCAATGTCATATTTCGTGTTTCCAAGTTTTTTTATGAGTTATTTTGAGTGTTTCAAATCGTGGCCGAAAATCGATGCGAAGCTCGATTAGAACTTCTCCCGAAAATTGAGCTGAATTAGAGAAGCAGAAAAAGCCGCCGGAAAGCGACGCTTAACAACTACACCGAAGAACCAAACGCTCATTTGTTACTTTCGAATAAACCATATTTTCGATAAAAATTTTGTAGATGGACCACTTCTCCCTACCATTTTGAAAAAATCGAAAAATCAAAGTTTTCGATAAATGCCTAAAAATTAAATTTAATGTCAAAAAGTTGGCAATCTGTGAATGCAGAAAGTTAGCTTAGGTCTTGCGCTTGCGATTTGACTATCTTATCATGCAAACATTCCAATTTTTGAGCATTTTATGGCCAATAATAAAAACGTGGACCACTTTAGCCTACCTGACCCTACTTTGGTCACTCGAACACGTAACTCTTTCTCGAGCGATACGAAAATCCTAGTCGAATACAAGTTTTTGGAGAGAGCAACTTTAGAGCAAAAAGAGCATACCAGTCGAATATGCCATTAATTTTGTGTGTTTCTGTCAGTTTGTTAGTTTGTGTACGAGATTTCTCACAAATTACTAGAGTTAGAGCCATGAAATTTTACAGGGATTTTTGGAGTGGGACCATTCTACGAAATCCGTTAATCGGAAGTGATCAAAACGGCGAATTTTAAAAATCGCAATTTCGTTTTTCAGTATTTTCTCGAAAATATGTGCTTTTTGATGATCTTATGTATAACAAACGTTAGAGACAACAAAATTCTCTACACTTTTGTCTTTTACCAGGACTCAATATCTCGAACCGTTATCGAGATTTACCGTTATTTAAAAAACATCATTTTTTTGTGATTATCTCTGAAGCTAACGGTTTATCTCTGTAGTTCAACATATGAGAAAAATTGAAGAAAATTCTTACAAATGGACATGGTTTTTACTGTTATCCGATAGTTTTTACCATTATCGAGATATTCTGGTTGAAAATGAGAAAAAAAAATAGTTTTTTGCAAATTAACCGTTTTTGGGGGGAAAAAAAGTTAAAGGTAGAATTAAGGATTTTGAAATTCTCAACAGTTTTGAAGATTACTGTAAGTCTATATATTTTACCATTATCGAGATATTTCAGATTTCGTAAAAAAAATCGATGTTTTTTTATAAACTAACATTTTGTTTGTCTGGATTTAGTGTGAATTGCACAGGGACATATATTTTGTATAAGAAGGTCATGTGATGTTCACATTAGAGATTTTAGACTACGAGTTTTCATCTTTTTTGACACCCAAAAAAGCAAATTTCTGCATCGATTTGTCCAAAAATTCTTTAAAAGTGCCAAAGTTGTTTCTTTGCTGAAAATAATTGTACAGTTTTTAAAAAAATTCAAAAGTTCCTTGCGTCTGATCTGAGAAATATGTCCACAAAAAGAGAATTGTTTCAGTATCTTTTATTAATTTTACAATTTTTTACATTCTAACATTATGGACTATCCTTTTTTTTCAAATCTCCAATTCCATAGAAATTGAATGAAAAAAAAAGATTTGAAAAAAGGATAGTCCCAGAATGTTAGAATGTAAAAAATGATTCTATGAAAAACGAAATTCTTTATGAAAAGATAAAAAAAAAATTCAACCCATAACCTTAAATATCCCGAGGACTCAACCGGTTATTAAATTTTCGGTAAACATTGAAAACACAATTTCGTTATATCTACACGGTGAAAAATCCTGGAGTGATTTTCAATCAAAACTGGATTACATATAGGTCCACTCCAAAATAGGATTAGATTTTAATCTAGTGGTTGGATTAAAAATATTTTTTTAATCTTTTTTATATTGACTTGTAATCCAAAAACATATTAAAATTTTCTAATACAAATTGGATTGAAAAATAGCAATGCTTGGATTACAATGATGTAATACTATTGGATTACATTTTAATCTAAAATTTCATTAGATTGTTTAATACTTTTTGGATTAAAATTTAATAAAAAAAATATATTGGATTCTAATCTATTTTTATACTTACTCAAATAATTGAATCTTCTCTAGAATTGCAAATAAAATTGGAATTTTTGTTTTAAACTAATTTATTTTGAAGAAAAATTTTAAAGACATAAAAATACTTAACTAATAACAAAAGGTCAGTAATTTTAATATTTGCATGGATTTAAAGTTTTGAAAAGTTTAAAAAATTCATTTTTTTAAATAAATTTACATATATTATAAGTTCTCTGATGCTATGTTTTGATTTAAGTGAATTTCGAGGAATTCAGGGCATCACGGCGATCATGAAAATGCATTCCGGACTACAGCAAATGTTACCTCTTCTATAAGAATTCTCGAAATTAATAATTTTTCTGTCTTGAGAGCGTATGTAAACTTTTAAACCTTCCAAAATTTTCTCCGTTTTCGACATTTTCTGTTTTGAAAATGGGGTTTGATGAATTAATTTTGATGAATAATCAAAAAGTTTAAGATTTTTTAAGACTGAAAAGGGATTGGTGTTAGAAAAAATAAATACAAAATTTAATTTGCAATACCATGAACGACAAGATATGCCTGTTCAAATATCTGGGGTAAATTTTTTCCTGCATCTGCAAATTGCAACTCACGAAATCCAATTTAATCTGTATTAAAAAAAATGCTTTCAAAAAATAATATACATACAATATATATGTCACATATTTACATGAATGCTTGAAGAATCTGATTACTTCAATTGGTTCAAAAGTTTTTCTTTTCTTCATTCGCAATTCCTTCATTTTTTATGAATTTCACTAACAAATAACTAAAATTATTGAAAAACCGAAGAACTTCGAAACATAAATGACAATTACAAAAAGTTTGCGTCACAGATTGCTTTTTTAAAGATATTAAGCAAATTGTGTTGGTTTTACTCCTTTTAGGATTAAAATTTAATATAAAAAGCATTAAACGGGAAAATATAATACAAAAAATTTGAAATCCAATACAAAAAAGTATTGGAATATTTGTAATAATTCGCATTTATTAAATTCTAATCCAAATTGTATTGGAATTTTGTCTAATAGAATTTTTGGATTGAAAAGTACTCCAGGATTTTTTGCCGTGTACCTAATAAATATAATTTTTTCGTGTGAAAAGTTGTTTCCTGAACATATTTTCAATAATTTTCAGAACATTGCTTTTCACTGTTCCTTTTCTATCTCTTATATAATTTTATCGAACATAACATAAACAAAAACGTCTTATGCCATGTGAATGTGAGTACTGCTAAACGTTGTCCTTGAACAAGAACTTGGAAAAGTTCCCCACTCAACATCAGTTTAAGCAATTTATACATGCAAATATAATTTTTACGATAAGCTAGAGACAAAACTAAAAGCATTTTATGAGCATAAAGTTCGTTTTATTATTTCTTTCTTGGGAATATTCTAAATAGGACATAAGCTCAATTGTGAACACGCATCATCAGCATGTGGTGTTACCTTCCTCGAATGAGTCATTTAAACATTTTCTGAATTATTGCAAAAACCAGGGAAAAAATCCATTTCACCCCCAGTTTCATATCCGTTTCCACCCCTACTACTTCAAGACACAAGTTTTGGTGAGTGATAAATCTAATAACGCTGCGGTATGTTTGTGATGATGAGTAACTTGGCAGGACTAATAATTATTTTTGTTAATTAAATTTTGTAGAACATCGAAAGCAGCATCCTAATCGGATATGCTCAAAGACATCTTTTCTTTGGTACACCAACATCAGCAAATAAGATTGCAGAGAGCACATTCACACTTTAAGTCGACTATGACTTGTCATAAACTATGTGTTTGTATGTGTATGTGTGTGGGTACTCCCTGAGGACATGAGAATTTTGGATAAGTCGCAAAACAGTATTTTGGTTTCAATGACATGAAAACTTATCCTTCAGACTTTCGCAACAGCACCATCTAACTCGCATAGAATTGTTGAAAAGTCACATTCGATGGTGAAACTTTTCGCTACTGAAATGTTTTATGAGGACAATTTCTGCATATTGAGCATATCAATTTGTAGCAAAAAAAAACATATCGACCAACCACATAAAAAGGACAAATAATTGCCAACCACTTACTTATGCAGCAAGCGCCCAAAGTGTTTTTAACTTGACTATATTCATAAAATAGTATTGTAATCTTCAAAATTTTAAACTTTGGCTGTTCCGTTGAACAAAATGTGTAAAATATTTGTACAAAATATCTGATATGAACAACACATGACTTTCTTATACAAAATCTACGTTTCTACAAAATCTAGACCTGACAAAACATTTTAGTTTACATATATAAAAATATGAATTGTTGTTGCACAAAATCTGAAATATCTCGATAACGGTAAAAGATATCCATTTACGGTAAAGGGAAAATGTAGCAAAATTTTAGTATCTTTAATTTTTTTTTAAACTATTCTTTTTTTTCAAAAAACCGTTAATCGGCAAGAAATTTGCAAAAACCTGTTTTTACTTTTTAATAAAAAAATATCTCAATAACGGTAAAAGATCACAGATAACAATAAAAGAAAAAAAAATGTAGGCATCCCGATTTAGTTCAATTCATCTCATTCATAGAACCACCAAAATCCCGCTATTTTTCGAGATTATCGGAAAAGACTGAATTTTTTGAAATAACGGTATATCGCGATCCCTTCAATCGCATCTGCCCAATGGATTTTAGGCCCCGTTTACACTTGCGATTTTTTCTTCCATTTCTTCGCAAATTTTATTCAAGATTTATTTCGCGAGTTTGAAAAGGGCCCATAGACGGCCAACTTTGTTGCCAACCTGATCGCCAACATGCAATGTTGGAGTCGATGTTGTACGTCTGTGGCCAAGTTGGCGGTTGGTTTTTCATGTTGTCGACGAGGTTGGTTTAAAATCAAAAAATTTTGAAAACTTAGCATGTTGGCGTTCATGTTGGGGTGTCTGTAGGCAAGTTTACAACCTGGTTGCCAATCTCAGTTGCATTGAGGTGCAGTCACACGTAGTACTCCTTTGCCCAAATTTTTTTCTTTTTCAAAAGTGGCACCTCATCTTCGCACAACTCGTTTAAAACCAATACCAATAACAAATCCTTACTCATTTTTTACTAGTCAAAATATACCCTATAGTTGTCCTATAACCATATAGTAAACTATAAACAATAAAAAAATTAGAGAAATCACCTAAAGTCGACGGGATATTGTTAAAAATGATGTTGACAACTTGGTTGCCAACATTCCGTCTCGTCTGTGGTGAAAACTACCAAACAGGTTGGCGACCAGGTTGGCGATCAGGTTGGCAACAAAGTTGGCCGTCTATGGGCCCTTTTAATCTCTCGCAGAATAAATTCACTTAGCAAAAGTTGTGAAAATTTGAATTTATTCTGGCGTTTTGGTATGGAAAAATTCGAGTTCGGGCGTCTTTCAGGAATATAATTCAGAATTTTGTGCGTAGTGTAAACATGTAACTTGAATTTTGTGTCACAGAATAAAATTCACGGAATGTCAGATTTAAACATCATCTTAGAAAAAACATTTTATCATTACGGGTACCCTTTAATTTTTTATTGGATACACCATTTTTTTGGGGCTGAGGTAGCAAAAAAACGTTAAAAAGTAAAGTTAAATTGAGGTTGAAATAAATGTTTTTTATAGTTGTATAAACTTTTGAAAAATTCAAAAAAAAAACCGTAATGCAGTGTGTTTTTAAAAGCTTCAAAATTTTAAAAAAAAAATATGTCAGAAATTATTTTTGTACAAAAAAAACTTCTAAAAAAGTTTCCTGGTGACCGCAACAGATTTTCTGCTAAAACCACGATGGAAAACCATCTCTAATTTACCAAATTTATATTCACTAGACGATAGCGAAGCTCTGCCTTGAATACCATTCCATCACTTCCGCGATAAAGAAATTAAGAATAATTTCCGCAACCAAAATGAATCCGAAGAAGTGGTCTAGGACTCTATGTCGGCAGGACCCCCTAAAACTTAATCATCAATTTTCAACTGAAGTGGATTTCACAGCAAACACAGCCGCCCTCTGAGAAACACCAAACCATCTCCATCATCAGGAACAAAGATTTTAAGCATTTTAAGCACTTTAACGTGGCGACGCAATCAATTACTATGGCGAAACGAACCATAGTGTATGCTTCCATGCATGTAAACAAGGAAGCTACCGTACACACACACCTTCCGGCAGGAATAACATCCTTGAGGATGAGTGGTACTCGCAAAAGGTAACCCCGACAGACGGGATGAGATCATCTACCCTATGCTCAATTGAGGGAGTAGTCCGGAATGAGATAAGTATAAAAGCCACTGCTGATTTTAGACAAGGATCTGCTGGCGGCACAGTGGTTTACATGAAGAGAACAGGACCCCTCAAGTTACAAGAAATGAACAACAACACAACAGGAATAAACCAAAAAAAGCCCCGGAGGTATTTTCGTGGATATCACGATTCACTACTACCGGGGTTGAAGTATACTAAACACCGTCAAAGGTGCACGTTGAAATAATCCTAGTTCCGGTCTTGATCCTGTACTACAAAAAGGATACCAATGGCAGTCTCCTAATGGTAAACCCGATCTACAAATGTCGCCGCGTGTATGTGCCGGCATAATAAAGGATCTGAAAGGGATACGACCGATCCAGAATCGCGGGGACACAAAGGAACAATGGAACGCATGATGATATGTGGATATAGAGTCCAAAGAAGTGTTGTCGGTATTTCACTTATTCACACTTTTCACTGTTATTCCGGCATATCTGCATACCAACCACTTGTACATGCCATTAAAAGAAAAAATCCTTTCGCATCAGGACGAATAGATATCCAAGTATAAAACAGTCGAAATGAATTCTTGCACTGGTAATCCAAATGTAATCCTCACGTGATGGTTGATTTCTAATCCGTATCTTTTCTGGTTCAGTTACAGGTACACAGAGGGCAGCCGTCGCGGCGCCAAAAAACCCGTTCAAATTACTTGAAAAGCGTAACGAACGACTAACGTCGATGTAAACACAGTCAATGTCCGTTCGCAACTGAACTGAGGAATTTCGCTAAATGCACAAGGCCAACGAACGGGCGAATGGATACTAAAAGTATAGCAAGTATTACATGTGTCTGACCTAGAACTAAACTCCTGCGCGCCCTTTCACTCTTGCCAGAAAGGACATAGAAAAGAAAACGTGCCAAGGACTCGACGTCAGACTTCCTGGGGAGTTGTAGTTGCCCTTCAATCTCCCCTTTTCTTGAAATCAAATATCGCAGGGGAGAAATTCAAGAGAATGCGCAGTCCTTACGCCGGGAAATCCCACGCGACTTTCCCTCATGACTGGAAAAATGTTTTGACTGTCACCAATCCAGGATTGCACTCTCTCGGTTCCGTCATCATACAGTTTGTAACATCCATGACTGCCGTCATCCTGAAACTCAATCGAAATTCCCGCACTTGAGCTTTCACAATTCGGAATTCACACTTCAGAATTGGAGGAATTACGTTCAAATCAGGATAACAGGCGAAATATAGGTGGACGGGCGGAGGGTGAGCGCCAGAGTATCATCCACATCACCTCACACGCATACTTTGATTATCATCGCGCGCGAATCACGGGGGAAGTTATGGCTGGCAATAACTCGATGAAATTGCACAGGAGAGATGGGGTGGTGGTATTTGGGATTCATTCCGGAATATTAATGTTCTCATGGGAATTCCACTCTACCAAGTCGATTGTGTCTATGTTTACTTGATTAGATGTTGTTACGCGTATATATGAGTTTATGGAATGTATGAGATGAGGAGAATCCTTGTAGTCATCCTTGACTGAGAGTAAACTCACACATTTTTTCTTGGATTTTTGTTTCTAACTTACAAATGACTTGTGTGCAGATTGTGTGAATAACTTTGTGACTCATTGAATACCCCAAAGATTTTGCTGGGGTATTAGTTTTTGTTGTTGTACGTAGTGGTTAAATCGGTATGCCAACTCAACAAATCAAATGAAGTGTGAAACAAGCTTAACACCTGCGAATTATGAAAGTGTCACTTCTTTCAAATGCCATTAACATTTCCGCATAACAATTGTTGATATGAAATGATATTTAAACGAAGAATATTTTTTTATTTTTTTAAGTATATCTACTTATCTATAAAAACAATAAAAATATGGTTAATCTTGAAAAAAATATTGTCACATTTATACATCGTCCAAGAAAAACAAAAAAAAAACTTTTGATGATTCACAACATAATGTCTATATGAGAATAATGGGTATTGATGCTATTGTGAACTAAGCGATGGGGTTTGAGTCTCGGATAAGCCTCTTTGTTGGGGTTATACTGACAAGTATGTATTTGAATAATTCAAATTCAATTTTTGGTAAGTTATACTATAGGCATTATTCCAGAATCCGATACGAATGGTTCGAATCGTAAACTCAATGTTGTTGTTAGTGTTTTATACCAACAACAACATTGAGTTTACGATCCGAACCATTCGTATCGGATTCTGGAATAGGGCCTTATATCTTAAACGAGAGGTGCGCCCCGAACCGCTTCCCGAACGTATGCAGATTAATTCGAAATTCTTTTGTGTGGAGATAAACTTTAATTTTTATGTAGAGTAATATCATAGATTAGCAGTCGCGGCTAGTGTATATTTGAAATGAGGAGGCAACGAATCGGAGGCTAGCCTCTTTGAAGAGAATTTGTAGTTTGTTTTAGAGAATTCGACATTAGAGAATAGGATTTTCTTTTAAATTATTATTTTCTGAACATACAGACTTTTATACAGTCCATTATGGTATAAAAAATTAAAGGCCTACGATAGAAAAACATTTTTATAAAATGTTATGAGGAGGCAATGCCTCCGTTGCCGCCACTGTAAGATTAGAGAATTACTATAGATGAGAAACGAGAATGAAATTTCTTCCTGAAGAAGAGTACATCGAGCTTTTTATCGTCTATTTCATTTGCTTCGTAAAGACATGAATTGCTTTTGTGTGAGAAATGCAAAATTTAATGGTGTTGCCACATACTACTTTTGTCGCGTATGACAGTGAAAAATTTTATTTGAGAGCATTTGTAAATATAAATAGCATTTCATTATTAATTTTTAAGTTATATCTATTAATTTTTACTCGGAAGATATATTTAAATGTGACTTCCCACACCACCTTCAGTAAGATTAATAACATGGTATTGAGATTTCTGTGCTTAAATTTTTCTTAAAAATTTGTTTTAAAGAAATCGCTTTGCACGTAATTTATACCTTGTAATTAAATCGGGAAAATTATTTTAAGCTCAACTATTTTTATTCGTAAAGTTTCGCAAACACGATAATTTCCCAGGTTTTGTTGTTGTAGGAAATCTTGCGGATTGATTGAACTCAGCCAAATCTCTTTTCGGATATTAATTGTTTAATTTTGTCAAACAATTGAACGAGCATTTTTATATAGAAAAATATTTCTATATTTACATGCATTTTTATAGAAACATGCATTTTTTCTCAAAAACGTATAGGTTTCGACAAATTTTCAAAAAAAACGGTATTTAGAAAAAATGTGTGGGAGGTATCTGTTATAACTAACGTTGTTTTTCCAAAAGATGATAAAAAACGAATAATCCTATTGAAATTTCTCGGAGAAAACCATGAATCAGAAATATAGATGATAAAAAACTACAATTTTCGTAAAACTTGTTTACAAAAAATATCAAGTGTCTAGCTCAACGCATTCTCGAGTTATTTAAGATACGTAAGACGGTCAGATAGACAAATGCTCGGACATCCTCATAATTTTGAAACGGATTTCGTATTGAATACAGTTATTTCACTCTATACCAGAGGGGACAGTAATTAATGAAACGCCAGTCTTCTAAGGAAGAAACCTTATATTCAAACAAAATTTATATTATACATTGGGCTATGAAAATTTTCACCTGCGGCACATTTTTAAAGGGTTTTTGCAATGATGGACGGGCCTGATGCACGGGCATCATGCCTGGGTATCATGCCCGAGTATCATACCCGGTATCACACCGACGGACCTACAGACCGACCGACCACCAGACAGTTGCACGGACATCATAATTTTGCCAGAAACGGATTTCGTACTGATCAGAAAGTTTCTATCTGCCCCCGTTCTCGAGTCGGTCTCCGTTATGAATACAATACTTTCCTTATATAGCAGAGGAAAGTAAAAAGAATTAGCATATTTTTAGATAATTTTTTTAAATTCAAAATCAAAAACAATATGCATGAAAGAGAGAAATCTGTTAATGGAACTTATCAACGAGAGTTTAATTTATGTTAACGAAATTTTCTTTAATCAGATAAAACGAAAATCAATTAACCTTTGTCTGCGAGCCACCCGAAAGCGCTTAGAACAATTTCATTAAAAAATAATCATAAAAAACTCTCTGATCTGATCCCATAAATGTTAATTAAACTTTGAGTGAAATCTTCTTCTGGCGCTAAAAAAACATAACAGCGAATAAAAATTCCCAAAGGATATTTAAAGTCTAACCCTATTTCCCGCAACAATGATTATTCAAAAAGTTTCTCGAGCAAAAGTTTTTTAAAGGATACAAAGAAACGAAGGCATACAAAAAGAAAAAAAAACAAACACAGTATAAACCAAACATAAATAAGTGTCTATATAGACAAAAAATAAATAAAATAAAACTTAAACTTAAAATAAAACTTAAGCAAATCGGTTGACTTTCTCGAAAACCGATCTGGAAAAAAGCTGAAAAAAAAGAAAATGCAAAGAAAACTTTTGAAAAAGGTCAACATCACTTTCATATAGTCGATGGCAACAGTCCGAAGACTGTATCATAATTCACCCAAAGTGGCCACTCTATACTATCAGAAATAAGGGGACCGAGAGCTCTTTCTGCCGTCGAGTCCTTAAACAAAGTCACTGCCTTCTGTTATCTATTCCGATGCTGCTTTTATTAACAAGAAAAACTCCTGATAACAAAAGTCATTAAGGCGTCAAACCGAGAAGTTCAAGTCGCAGCCAAAGACGACAACATCGCAAGTAAGTTAACCACTTAAACACTTTAGCGGAATTACTTTAAATTTTCTGAAAAGTCTCGAAAGTTTCTTGGGCCTCGTTCCCCCTGCACCATCGAAACACCCTGTTATCCTAAACACCTACGGATGCTTGGCTTTGAATGTTGTTTTGTAATGCTTTGCTGAAAAGCCAAAGTCAATTTACTCGAATATAGGAAAAAGAAATCCCTGCACCAAAGCATCCACAACCAACTCCAGAATCCAGTGGCTTCGTCTGCCTCTCTAAAGCTTTGAAGTCCCGACTATCGGAATGGGAGTCGTAATGCGGCTGCAGGCACCCGGTAAAGGCAGGCAAGAAGGAGTCGGGCGAGTTGACTGTCGGTAGTCGACGGCGGCTGTGGAAGGATCACGACATTGGCACTTTAAGTGTGTAAATATTTTGCCGACACCACGTGCAAGGAGGCGCTTGCGCCGTCATTTAATGTGAAATCCATAACATTCAACCCCCAACCAACTTCAACGCCAGCAACGACGAGTACCTCATCGAATTTCAAACAGAATCATGTTTTTTTTACTCTCCCAAAAAAAGATCCTTTTTTTTGTTTGAGTAAATAGGGAATCTGAGCGAGAGGGGATTTGCCGGCAGCGTGGGTGAAAATTGGAAAAGATGTGTCTATTGATGGATTTTATCGCGACGAGATTATTAGGTGATGCTGAGAGAGTGGCCTGGAGACACCAACTATCTGGCAAAGTTTATCAAATGTGTCACTCCAGGGTGATTCATCCCGAAATACCCGATAATTGGTTTCTATCGTCAGAACCACCCGCCAGTTTATATAGTTATAGTTAACATCTAATTGGAGAAATCTGGTGCGTTCAACAAATGGTTTTCTTATATAAAACGTGTTTAAAGTTTCAAAAAAATAACGATGGTGCATATTTTCGATAAAACATTTTTACGCGCAGACAATTAAAAACAATTTAGAAATTAAACAATCTTTTAAATGTTTAAGAATTAATTTGCGTTTATTTCTTTTAGACAGTTTTTACGCCGCCGATTTTCGTTTATTCGGGAAAAGCAAACTTTCTTTCTGCCAGCCAAACTCTCCCTCTCACAACCAAAGTTTGTCGCCGTGGACCACGCATATTCCCCGCAGCAAAAAATTAACAAATGGTCGGTATTTCTGAAAGAAACAAAAACGAAACCAAAAGATGCTAGAGTCCTCTATCCTCAATGGACTGTGTGTGTGTGAGAGAGAGAGAGAGCGTCACTGATATCTGCTATCAAGAACCAAAGTTTCTTTTTAAGAGCCAAATCCTTCTTTTTAAGAGCTATATACCACTAGGACTCAAGTCGAAGAAAAATTTTCATCTGCTAGATAAACAAATTTAAAGGCGCGGATAAAACGTAAATAAGTTTACTATTTGTCAGCAAACTTGATTTATTTATTTATATTTTTTTACTCTGAAGTTTGCCTGCTCAAGGTAAACTGATCAAATTCTTTTGGCAGAAAGAGTCAAACTATTCTGTGCTACTGTAACAAATGCTTCCCGTCTCAAGTATGTACCAATCGTCGAACACAGAATGAATTACACTATTGTGTTAGGAATGACAAAAAAATTGATTTGCGCATGTCCGTCCATCTATCTGTCTGTCTATCTTTCTGTCCGTGAATACTATAACTTAGGAAAGGATTGAGGTAGAGACTTAAATTTTGTACAGTTACGTTACTCATGAATGGCGAGGATAAGTTCTTGAACGGGCAAAATCGAACCATTATTTCCGCCCTCCCCAATACAAACGATACAGTTTTTTCCAATTTTATGGAAAACGGTGAGTCATATTGAAAAATTCATAGAAGTAAAATGTGTTTAGAACATGATTTCACATAACTCATCCATACAATAAATTCCAATCGGACTACTGCTTCTCCCCTTTTCCACACAAATGGAATACTTTTTTCCTGTTTCCTCGAAAACTGTGCATCGTATCGAAAAATTTATAGAGATAAAATGTGTTTAGAATGTGAATTTACATAATCGTTCGATACATCAAAATCCAAGCGGATCAATCCTTCCCATATAAGTCTCCCATACAAGTGGATTTTTTTTTCATGAAAATTTTGTTTGTCCTCATATAGACTATTTGACAAGTAGCCCCAGGCAATTTTAGACTTTATTATGAATATTCTTAATTTTTCCATACATGCTAGTTCAATCAACCTCTTATAACTCTACCAAGTTTTTTACAACGATTGTTTGTTTTTCACCAACGCAACGCCAAAACTAGAAGCAAATATTTAATATATGAAAATAAAAAAAAAATCGAATTAGTTTATGCCGGTACCACACTTTCCCCGAATCAACGCGACTCAGACTTTACCGAGCGATCCGGCAGATCTAATCGAACGCACATTCGCACGAAGATTCGTTGCTTGACTGTCAAGATCTTCAGTTTTCAATTATCTGTACTTAATATCAGTGTTGTGCCGCGTAGTCTACGTGATGTAGACTACACCATTGTCTACTCGTAGACTATTACTGTAGACAATTGTCTATTCTTTACGCGTAGACAATGTAGACAATCAATAAAATAAAAGACCTCTGATTTTGTTTTAAAATCTCATCTTCTTCACATTAAGTAAAGTATTTCATTTTCATTTGCTGTTTCAGTTTCTCCACTTTTTATGGTTTTTAGCTTACAAACATTTCTAAAAAATAATTTACAAGTGCTTAGAAATTTGGTTTTCTATTTGTTCTTTTACCTGTGCCCTCGTAATCGGCTTTCGGCAGTATTTTGCAAAAAAAATTGCACTGCAGGCAAAAAGCGGAGTATTTGTTGTTGACACTGAAGTGTAGACAATTTAAGTCTACGCGTAGAGGAACCACACTGCTTAATATAAGATGGAGAGCACTGAATTTTTCCCATTTAACCACTCGGTCATTGCAAACTGGAATTAGGCGTTTTCGTCACGAATTCAATCTAGAAACTGAACTCATTTAGTTAGGCAAAAGGGTACAGGGCGAAAGCGTTTGGCATGTTCTTCATTCATATATTATGTATCTCAAATCATGCATTTATCTCGCTAAGAGAAATAATCAGCATTTTTAACCTCAAAAAATATTTTCAAAAAATTTCTCCACCTTTCTGATATAACTACAAAAAAATCAATGAAAACTCAAGAAAAAAAGTTTTCTACACACCAACCGCATTTACGAGCACGTGATGTTTAAAATTTTGCCAATAACAATATTTCCCACTATGGTTCTGTATTAGAAAGTAAAACTTTTATTCGATATACGATAAAACTAAAGCAAAATCAATCATCGATGAAGTGATAAGAAAAATCGAATTTACCGGATCCAACTATAATTAACTCTTATACCATTCATGGTGTATGCCTTGAATGACAGTCTTATAAATACAAAACATAAAAGGGTTATTGGAAGGCCACCATAAGAAAAAAAAGGGTTGAAGGACATTCACATTACTAATGAAAACATACCTGTATCGTCTCCTGGGCAGAATACTTTCGATTGTCTCCCATAGCTGTCGCTGTTGACAATGGCGATGGTGGCGATAGTAATAGTGACGATGATGATGATGGTTCCGGCTACTAGTAGGTCTACTTTATTGCCTATCCATTAGTCAGCGCTTAATCATTGGAACCTTTTCTCCTATCGTATCCTTGCGACGACGACTTTGTTGTGTTGCTGGATCTATTTTTATGTAAGATATTTTTTTTTTGCTTCTCCCACTACTTAAACTTCTTATTGATGATATTATCGTTAGTTATCTATCACAAAACTATTCAAGCTACTATATTCGTACACATAAATTTTCTATGCTGTTCCGATATGAACACACACGATTCACGGAAATTCGATGATATGAGGATCTAGTGCTTGTACGATATAACAAGAATAACGTCGCAAAATATTACGTTTTGCTAAAAAGAAAAAAAAATAGTATTGAAGAACATCATCTTCTTAAAGTAACCATAGAATTGTTCCCTTATCAAAACTGTCACGTATAAATATCGAGGCAAAGCCTTAGTCAACCTTCCACCCTTCCTTATGCACCCCTCATAATACTCCATCCCTTGATGTTTGTGTATATAGTTCCCTTGTAGTCCTTTTATTACCCTATACTATACCATCTTCTATGCAGAAACCCTCGACTCCCTGCTACCCAATTTCATTCGATTCAATTCTATCCGGTAAAACCAGATCTCGTACCAAACAAAAAAAAAACTCTCAACTCCCTTCATTGGGTCCCTGTTGGTTCGTTAGGACGGTCGACCTCCCTTATTTTTGGATGGCTGGGTTGACTGAATTCGAACCCAGATATAGGGACTTTCGGTACGAGGATAAGAAGCGGCAAAATGGGAAAAGCAGGTCTCTAGCAAGATAGGATTGGTGTATGGTGGAATTTTCAGAAAGAAGAAAAGGAAAGCTACGTGCCTAGACTAAATTTATTGCCTCCCCAGTGGCACCCAAACAGAGCCCCAGAGTACGAGAGCAGCCAACAACGAACAGGACCCGAAAAAAGGTTTTTTTTCGCCTGCCTTTATCGTTCTTAGTTTGCTGCGCTACAGCAAGGATAATGTTATTGTTGTTGTTGTTTCTGTTTCTATTGTCGAAATTGTTGCTATTTCACTACCCTCTCGTCTTTCCAAACTTCGTCGCATCATCGAAAGGCCCACTGAGCTTAAGGTTAACATTGAATCCCGTTTTATACAAGTTCAAGTTATTTTACTTGATATACGAATATAATACGAGTTTGGCATCACATGCCGAAAACTTTGTTCCTTTAGGGAAACTTTTATTATCATCAGCACAGACAGACAACATGTACGCGTTGTGCCGTTTCTTGCATCATGTCGACGGATGCTTTGCTGCCGTATACCAACTGATAAACACATTAAAATCATAAAAAATAAGTAAAAGGTTTCATTTAGTCAAAGTGATGAAAACACTGCAAGATATCCCAACTAACAATCTTAAAATTAACATTGATTATTCGAACGTTATTTAACCAGAGACACGTCACTCTTAAGGTAGAATAGTAGCCATAGCCACGTAAAACATAAAAATTCAGTGGAATCATTACCATTACATTATCATTCCATCAATAGTAAAAGAGATTTTTTTACATTAAAGCTTAATTATCACGTTTTACATATTTTTGAAATTTTTTAGCGTCTTACAAGGGACATTTTTAATGTTAATTTAATCTTTTTCTGTAAGTTTTGTCACGCAAAAATAAGTAACAAAACTTACACAAAAACATTAAATTAGCGTTTAAAATGTCCTTCGATTTTAAATAAATAAATAAATATAATTAGGGTGACCTTTTTTTGTGAATTCGTGAGAGATTACCAGTGTTGTCTTGGGCTCCTAGATCCCGGATTGTCTCGGCCATTCCGGGACGTATGGTTACCCCAAATATGATCAGTCTTCGAGTCAAATATTGGCATCCGGATATAAAAGCAATTAAAAAAAAATACTGATGTGAACATCACATGATTTTGCTCTGCAAATACATATTAAAGTTTCGGACAAAATATGTGAAAAATAATATTTTTATACCCGTATGGTGAAACCAAAGGGTATATTAACTTTGCCTTACCGTTTGTAACGCCAAGATCCCGTCATCGCACAAAAAAATGAATTACACCAGTGTGTTTAGAATGATAAAAAAAATTGAATTTTGCATGTCCGTCCGTCTGTCCGTCTGTCCGTCTGTCTGTCCGTCTGTCCGTCCGTCTGTCTGTGGCGCGGATTGCGGGCGCACGGATTGAGCTAGAGACTTGAAATTTTGCGTGGATCCGTTTTTCGTAAAATGCGAGGCTAAGTTCGTTAATGGGCAAAAATGGACCATTAGGGAGGGTACCCCCCATACGAACGAAAACTTTTTTTGCGAATATCTCAAAAACGGTGCATCTTATCAAAAAAGTACAAGAACAAAAGTTATTCAGGACATTATTCTACATAAAACTTCCATACATCAAAATCCGATTGAAACAAATTTTAAAAAATCTTATTGGAAAGTTTGACTTTAAAGTGGAATTTTGGTATAACTGTTCGAATTTTGATACGAATATCACCATACGGGTCTCCAATGATTGCCAGATTGGCAATTATAGCTTTTGTTATGTTTTCAAATATCTCAAAAACTGGTAAAGATACATAAACACTGTTAATTAAATAAATGTAGGAAATTTGATTATCTTTAAATTTAATTATATGCATTTTTTTTCAAAAGTGCATAGTTTTCAAGAAATTTCCAAAAAATTATATTTTTTCAAAAAAATTGTATTGGAGGTACCTACAATAGTTAACGTTACTTTAACAAGAGTTGAGTAAGATTTTAGTAAAACTCAAATCACAAAATATTTCAAGTTGCTAGGTTAACTCGAGTTATTTAAGATACAGATTGACAGACAGATGCACGGGCATCCTCATTATTTTCCTCATCAGAAACGGATTTCGTGCTAATCAGAAAGTTTATATCTTCCCCCGTTCTCGAGTCTGTCTCTGTCATGAATACAATAAAATTTCCCACATTTTTTGCCAGTTTTTATGTGCCACTAACGGTGTTCAACATATTTAAAAAAAATGATTGGGTGTACAAATGTATTTTCGACCTTTTTTAGTGAAATAAAAGACATTGGTTTGTATAGAAAACGAAAGAATGGTTTATTCGAAGTATGCTCCATCGTAAGCTACAACCTTGGCCCATAGTTCAGGCAACAATCGGATTCCTCGAAGGAAGAACTCCGGTTGCTTTGAGGCGATCCAGTCATCAACCCATTTTTTTATGTCTTCATAAGAACGGAAGTGGTGCTCTGCCAAGGCTGACTGCATAGACCGGAACAAGTGATCTGAAGGAGCAATGTCTGGTGAATACAGCCGGTGAAGTAAAATTTCCCAGTTCTCCCCATCCAAGTAGTTCTTAACGGAAATAGCAACATGTGGCCTTGCGTTGTCATGTTGCAAAATAATCTTGTTATGGCGGTTATCCCATTTCGGCCGTTTTTCACACAGAGCTGGCTTCAAAGGTATCAATTGCGGTCGATGTAGTTCTCCAATAATGGTTTAACCCTGATCAGAAGTTCGTAGTACACTACGCTCCTCTGATCCCACCATATGCACAACATAACCTTACTTGCATGGATATTTGGTTTTGGCGTCGATGGACCTGGTTCACCTGGCTTTTTGATGGAGCATTTTCGCCGTACACTTCCATGAACAAACGATTTGTTTCCGATTTGCCTTTTTTTCAACAAAAAATAATGAAGTAAACCTTCCGCAAATGTCGTTTATTTGGCACAAAATTCGACAAATATAACTGTTGTTTACGCTATGAACAAATGTCACTAGTAATAATTGAAGCTGGACATCTAACCTTCGAAAACCATGCATTGCCAGATTGAGTGAAATGCAACCATGGCTACTATCTACATCTAAGTAAAACGGTCGGAAATACATTTGTACACCCAATAAGTTTTGTGAAGATTTATCGGAAACTGTGCTTTTGAGAAAACGAAACAGTTTTTTTTTTGTAATTTTCTCGAAAACGGTGAGTCGCATTGATAAATTTATAGAGGGAAAATCTGTTTAGAATATGATTTTACATAATCGTGCCATACATCAAAAAATCGGACCATTGCTTTTCCCCTCGCCTATACAAATGGATTTTTTTTAAATAAACGTTTTGTCTATCAACATATAGAGTATTTGACGATTGGCCCCTGGCAATTGTCACTTTTCTTATGTTTTTTGTTTGTATTTTTATTTGGTTAGGTTTTATTAATTTGTTAATGTTTTATTTTTTTTTTATAATTAAACTGAAATTAATTACTTTGTGATAAATAAACAATTTATGATATGCAATTATTTTTAAATGTTCGGTTTCAATTAGATGTATAACGAAATAAGAACGTTATAACGTATCGTAATGAAATTTTTTATCGTTATAAAATGAATTAACGTTACGAAACAAAATTTGAATTTCATTGCATAACGAAATGTATAACGTTACAATTTTTGTTTTGTTTGCCATTCGTAAAGAAATTACCTTTCTTTGTTATTCGACAATAAAATTTAGACACGAGTGCAATAGGTTTTTATATTTCAAAACAAAATTTGAAAACCATACTCCATAACTACCCCTCGCTACTTACTGTACTTAAATATATTTTTTTAAAAACAGAATGATTGAGTTATACCACAAAAGTGGGACCACAGAACACTACCAAATGCCTTAAACAAATACTTAAGACATGATGCTTCTTGGGATTCGTACGGTTTGCAAGAAATATAAAAGAGCTGTGAATCACCTTGTGCAAAATATTATGCTGCAATAAACTCGATGCAATAAAACTGAAGGAAACTAAACAAAAATATTTAATGAACAGCAAACATTTCAAGTGAAAGTATAGTTGCGGACGGGGTCATAAAATCCGATAAGGTTATCCGAGGGCAATCATTAAACACCCGGAAACGAACCGCGCTCTAACCATTAAACAACTAACCACCATCTCGGCAAACACCTTCAATGGAGTCACATATTCTCAATGTCCCATTAACCGAGTGCATTACATCCGCTTCCCATCTTTAACTCCTTTTTTTATATTTGGCATCAGATACGGTTCCTTCAACCTTCTACCTTTATGGCCTCATCTAAAATCTCATTCGATGCTTGTCCTTAAACTCTATGGCAAATATTCAACGTTTTCATCGTTTTGTTAGCAATATAAAAACATACCCACATCCATACCCAATCCAAGTTTCAATGAAAAGAGAAATATCATAACAACCACGTGGTAGCTAATGTCCTTTATGTGTATCCAGTATAACACCGAAGGATGGCACCATAGAAGATGTAGAGAAACATTTCTGTTGCTTCCTTGCCACTCTTGGCCACAACAGCAGACAGATAGACACAAGTCGAGATAACTAGGGAGGTTGGACGATATACATCAACTAAATAATATAAAAAAAACAACAACAACAACAGCAACAATACAACAACGAAAAGATTTGACGTTGGAAATATATAGGAAGGAAAAAGTTAAGAGTGGGGAAAAAAAGAAAAAAACTACACAGGAAAAATGGGAAAAATTCAAGGTATACACTCAGGAACACATTAAAAGTGGGAAATGGCGAAGGAAAAAGGAGGAAACATATGGCTCGGATAACAACCTTTGACGTTACAATCTAAGCCCAGAACGACAATTTCACCATCCATCGAGGTCGAACGTATAAGGAGAGCAGCACATTACAGTAGCACCGGGGGCGGCGTAGCGGTGGTGGAGGACTAGGCATAAAATGACAGGAATAAGAATTCAGGATCAGGATCAGTACTAGTAGTAGAAAAATCCTGGAGAAGGAACCATTGAGATAAGGTATACATACTAAAAGGTATGCGATTATAACAAAAGGGTATAATATGCCTCTACCGATATAAGAATGGAAGTCGTCGTCGCCGTCCTCGGGCTTATCCATTTTTCACACAAAATCCATTTATCCGGCAATTCCAACTTTCTTTTCAGTTAAATCCCCGATCCTTGATATGAGCGACAAACGGAACATGTATCCTTTTCACCCTTGAGCTTCGCAAATCGGAGAACGTTAAAGTCATTTCAGTTTTGCAAAACTACATTGCATTACTGTTTGAATGAAATTGAAAAATCCTTTTACCTGTCTAGATTTTTTTCTATCCCCCTACCTGGCATAAAATAAATGTTTCAGTTTTACGTGAAAAGCAAGGAAAAACTATTGCTTCGTTTTTAAAGTAGAGATCCATTCATCATACATTATTATTCGTGTAGATTGCACAAGTTTGGAAAGAAAATTTCCTACTTTTTCGTACTAACAAGGATCAACAGATATTCAAAACCTGACGCGTTATTCGAAAAATATGAGAGTTTTTGCATAAAATAAAATGGGAAATTTTGGACCCGGAGTAAAAAATGTAAAGAATTCAGAAAATATCTCAAAAAATATAAATAAATCAAGCTTAAAAAAACAGTTGTGTGATAGTATTTCTGTTGTAAAGAAAAAGAAACGCTTGTATCCTTCAAACTTCCCGCAAAATTCTTGAATGCTTTCCCATTTGTAGTTTCAACGTAAGTCTCTGTTTAAAAACTCAAAGAAATATTGAGGTTCGCTTCCAACCACGTGTTTTGCATAAAACTAAACTCTGTAAACAAACTTTTCTAATAAACTAGTCACCAGATGCTTCTGTATTAAAACTCCCCCCTCGTCAATCTCCCCAAACCCTATTTTCCTTTCCATTTGACACTTCTGTAAACCAAATTGGTGGGAGTGCGAATTAGAAACTAAAAAAAAAACTATTCAACATTTTAGCACAGGAAGTCATTCATCACACGCTTTGACTTTACTTGTTTGCAACCCACAAAACACTAGACTTAAATTGCACTTTTCACTTATTCACGTCACTGAAGTCAACTCGTTTCCCATGTTTTATCCTGTTTCGCAACACAAATAGCAAAACACCATGTTTTGAGAAGAAGGAAAAACTCTAGTCAACTCAAAAGGCAAAACGTTGCGGGAATACCGAGAGTTATTCCAGAAATACCGCAGTGTGTGCAACCGAATGCTATCTCGGTATCGCACTAAACTGCAGATCTATATAGCAAAAAAAAACTCCCTTCAATCCATTTACCTGGACACAGGAACGGTACTCTTCAATTAGCGAAAGTAAAATACCGAAAAAGTCGTAAAAGTACCACTCACGACGACTATCGGAAAGCAACTACCCCAGTTAGTGTTGTTAGCTGAGCAAAGGTGAGACGATCAGAAAATTCTCCCCAAAAACTTAACCAACATTGCTGCTTGCTCTCCATTCAGGAGGTTCCGTTTTTCCTGTACATCCGTAGACGGAAAGTTTTCCACAGTTTGTGTGAAAAACACACAAACAGATACGTCGAGATATGTGCCAAGCAGATAACAAACTCCCAGAGAGTATGTTTAAAGCTAGAATGGAACATGCGCCCCCACCGGAAGTTCGTTTAAAATCCTGCGTCCTGTGCAAGTCTTGTGGCTAAACAGAAGCCCAAACTGCACCCCTCCCGTTCATCGAACAGCTGATGCTGGAAACGAGCAACATTTTTACCCGTGTTTTGTTTGACACAACCGTACTGATGTGAGTAGAAATTTCGAAAACACTAACGTAATAATAATGTCGGTGAGTGAAGGGTGCGTAGGGTGTGTCACCTGTACTTCCCTTCAACTATATTACCAACTATGGTTAATAATAATGAAGCACACGTTATCCACCCTCGGTGCTGGTAATAACCCTCTGCATTCTCAGGTTGCATTCCGTTATTTTATGCTACACTAACTTCCCCGTGAACAGATTCAGTTCGCCTTTCTGCATGAATGCAGGTGGCGCACTACTTTCCGGTGGTGAGATATCAAAAGACCAGGCTGAAGTGCACTTGATCAGTCCATCAAAACGGTATCTTGTCGTTATCGTCAACCCTTAGCTCGACTGGTAGTTTACTTTTGCTTGGTGTTGCTAGCTTATTGCTTGCTCTGGTTGCGGTTTCCATTTTGCCAGGTTGAAGTACTTGAAATTCGTACCCAAAATCCCATATGCAAATTCCAACGGCCATCCACTATGAATCCTGCAATAAATCTGAATACGGGAATATATATTTTCATCAGTTTGCACTCACATTTACACATTTCTACGTATTTTTATATATCTCTTGCGTCCGAGCGTGTCGAATGGTAATTTAAGGGCTTTGATTTCCGGAAGTCTATGAAAACAATTTACTGGTTATTAGATGTAAACGAACAAGCGACAAATATCCGTATCAAGTGTCAACCGTGAAATGGGTTTATGTATATTTTTATCCATCAATTTGGGGAAATGCTGTGCATATTTGCAATTCGGAATGTATTAGAATGAGGGTTTTATAAGCATATGTGCTATACATAAATTACAAGTAATTGCAATAATTTCCCATACAAAAAATATTTTTACTTTTCAATTTTTACTTTTCAATTTTTACTTTTCAATTTTTACTTTTCAATTTTTACTTTTCAATTTTTACTTTTCAATTTTTACTTTTCAATTTTTACTTTTCAATTTTTACTTTTCTCTTCTATAGAGGGATAGTATTGTATTCACGACGGAGACCGACTCGAGAACGCTGACAGATAGAAACTTTCTGATCAGTACAAAATCCGTTTCAGGCAAAATTATGAGGATGTCCGTTTATCTATCTGTCGATCTGCAAGTTGTACGTATCTTAAAAAACTCGAGAAGGCGTTGAATTAGCAACTTGAAATTTTTCGTAAATAAATTTTTAAAAAAAAGTTTTTTTTCTATAAAATTTTGTTGTTACGTTGATGTTCCAATTCAGTCACCCACTCCCCCCAGTCGTTGCGCTCTCGTCTTATGTTGGTAGCCGAGAAAACCACTATGAAAGAACCGTTAGTTACAAGAAAATTGCTGAAATCAATTTTTTAACTCTGTAATGAGAATATCTCGAGAACGGATAAAGATAAAAATTGATGGTCAAAAACCAGTTGTGAGAACTATTATTTCCTTTAATTTATTTTTAACATAAATTAAAGGAAATAATAGTATGAAAAACCCGTTAGTTTTCGATAAAAACGCTAAAAACTAAATTTTTAAAAATAACGGTAAATCTCGATAACGGTTCGAGATATGAAATTCTTGTGAAAAGCAAATATATCGCTAATATTAATATCTCCAATTCCCTTCATATAAACTACTGTAGAAAAACACTTAGTTTTGGAGTAAAACGCAAAAAACCAAATCTAATTTTTTGCAAATCCAATTTTCTATTTTCGTGATACCACGTTTTGAAAATGAAATTTTTAAAAATCCTCTTAAGGTAAGGATACACGACGAGAGACTTTGGTCTCTGAGACCAAAAATTTCGCCTCTGCATACAAAGAGACCTGTGTATACACTTCGGAGACCGGAGATTTGTCTCCAAGTATCAAGTCTCTAGGGTCTCTGAGAGACTTAAGTTTCGTGTAGCTACTAATGAGAGAGTCTCTTTAATGCGTCTCCGGTCTTCAAAACGTTTTGATATTTATCTCTTGGTCTCCGGAGACGACTTTTGACATTTCAGGAAATTGTTTTGTGGGAACGAGAATTTGTTTCGTTGTTTTGAGATTAAAGGTCAGTTTTTATAAAGAAAAAAAGTGTTTTTACTTATTTTATATTTTAGATTAGTGATATTGTTGTTATGCTTGGAGATGAGATACCTGCGTCGTGTATGCACTCCAGAGACTTTGCTTTGAGAGACTTTTTAGTAAACGTCTCCGGAGATCTATTTTTTGATCTCCAGACTTAAATGTCTCTGAACGTGTATACACTTTGGAGATTTTTGCCTTTTGTACCCTGGAGACCAGAGACCAAAGTCTCTCATCGTGTATCCTTACCTTTACTCTCAAAATATTATTGCGACAAAAATCTGTTGCCGTAAATTAGTTTCAGGATTCATAAAATAGTTTTACAAAAAAAATTTAAAAAAAAGTTGCCCCTGTCGAACAGTTTTTCAGCAATTTCCCTTAAAAGTTTAAAAGTTTAAAAGTTGATTATCTCAAAACTATGTTTTGCGCGCGGACAAAAATCAAGAGACGAATATGTGTTAGAAATCGTTTAAAAATATGTACAACCTGATTTATTTATAATGACCCATTTAGTGTCCCTTAAGAATGAAAAAACGAAGTTATCTGTACTGAATAGTCTTAACCCTCTAGCCGGAATGCCCGCCTTAAGGCGGGCTTCAGGGAATTCACTTGTTTATAACGGGTAAGAATTTTAATCGCCGGAAATCGCCGGAACGTCTTACACTGACTTTTGTAAGTTATCGCTTTACATGCTGGAAAAAATTTAGCCCTGTACGTTGTCTTGGTTACGGTCTGTCGCAAGTTGAAAGTCATATTTTAGTGAATTTTTCTCGGTAATATTCCGGTTAGAGGGTTAAGTAAGCAATTTATTCAACAGCCAAATTACGGACTGTTTTGCTACTTTGAATGGGATTTTTCCACCAGAATCATAGCACGTCCATTCCAATACCGCATTGCATGCATTCAGCTTCATTTTATTCTGCATACAAAATTCCTACTTGAGAAAGAAAATCCATTTTGATACGAAATCTTGTATTCAGTACCATGCCTGGACAAAGGCAAGTCTAGCCCAGTGAGTACTTCAGAAATGTTCAACATTCTGCATCAATTTTATACGTTATCAGCAGCCCAGCTAGTGCCTTAAATTCGTACATATGAACCCTAAACCTAATGACATTTAATTCGCATCAAGAAACTACAAGTAGTTTCGAAATGACAACAAACTTTATAAGATTTAATATGATTCGTCTGCTTTCAATCAATCAATGTATCTACAAAAGTATCTACACGAGTATCTACAAAATGCCATCCGATGTTCATCTCGAGGATATCAGACAGACAACTCTATAAGAGATGATTAAGCCAAAAGGATCTGTTTTGGGGGTGAACTCCCTTCGACAGGGTTTTTACTGGATTCTATACTTACGTTCCTAAATACCTACTGCCCAATTACAAACCTCATCAAGTGAAGGGGAGCAAAATCGATTTGACTGTTTGGCCAGATAAACAAATTGAAAATTACTGTTTGCACGGCCTAATGAAATTATCTCGATTATCGAGAGTATTTACTTCCAATTGTGAAAATGATGCGCTGTTCGCAATTAATCTTTCACAACATTCTGCATAAGCCAAATGTCTCCCCCCAAACTCGAAATTTCTGACTTTCATCGACCTCGCCTCCCTTTTTTCATTATCTTTTGTGGGGTCCAATTATATCGGTTACAAAACACCAGGAACGAAAAACAAGACCCTTAACTATACCTACCGTATATGTTAGTTATTTGGCTAGACCAGCTCCAACTTTAATTTTATTAAATTTAATTAACTTTGGATCCATGAGGTTTTCCTGAAATCTTTAGACAGTATTTTTCCTTGTTTAAACAATATATTTCAATCAAATAAAGTTTTTTTTTTTTATTAAAAAATATAATTTCGGGATTTGGGCTCAGAAATAAGCATAAGAATAGCTACAATTGCCAATCATCAAATACTCTATATGAGGGCAGACAACATTTTTATAAAAAAAATCCATCTGTATGGAAAACAGGGAGGGATTGATCCGATTGGATTTTGATGTATGGAACGGTTTTGTAATATCATATTTTAAACACAATTCATCTTTGTACATTTTTCGATACTATGTACCGTTTCCGAGAAAATGGAAAAAAAACTATGCAATTGGTATGGGTTGGATGGTTTCAACTGAATGGATCGATAGGTAAGTTATGTAAAATCATATTCCAAACAAATCTTCCATTCATAAATTGTTCAATACGGCTGACCGTTATCGAGAAAATTGTAAAAAACTGGGTCGGTTGTATGGGGGAGGGAGTAAGGAATGGTCCGATTTTAGTCGTTCAAGAATTTAGCCTTGTCATTTACGAGGAACACAACTATACAAAAATTCAAGTCTCCAGTCTCCATATATATAAATATACCTTTCGATGCCTCCGTAATATACCTTTCGATGCCTCCGGTCGAAAGTTGCGTTTCCGGTCCTAGGGGCAAAAGTGCGATCAGCTGGCCGAAAGTGTGTTTTCGCGACGTGTTTCTCGTACCACAGAATACCACAGAAGACAAACTTCATAGGCAGAAAACATTAGAGTAAGCAATACAGCCATATATGCTTCTAACCGAAAATTTATGAATGAAACTGAACGAGTGTGAAGTTAGCTGCACGAGCGAAGGTGATTTAGTTGAGCATTGCCGATTTCCATTTTTTGTTATGTTGATTTTTTTATTTCAGAGGAGAGAAATTTAAAAATTAAAATCTGTTTTGACCAACATTTCTTAGTAATAAAACGAATTTATAGAATATAGTTGTTTTGTTTCTTTTAAAAATTTACTTCTGCTGAAGTCAGGGGGCTTCGCAAGTCAACGATTTCACTCGTGTGATATCTGCCCTCGCTTCGCTCGTACAGCTAACTTCACACTTGTGAAATCGTTGACTTTCGCCCTTTTTTGCGTAATATACTATTGTTATCCCAAATACCCTGGTGTAGTTCATTTCTGTGATGATTAGTTTGATCCGTTACAAACGGTATACTTAATCTAATATACTTTTTTATGATATATCATATAGAGTTTAATAACAAGATGAAAACGTTGACACTTTTTGCATATTAACTTTTGTCTTGATTTTTATTTTTGAGTCTAAATCCCTACGTAAAACCTTTTTTTTATTAAAAAAAATGCTTTTTAAAATTAAAATTTTGCTTTTTTGTCGAATTTGTAATTCTAAACGATGATTACTTCGTTTGATTTGGACAAACTGTAGTCTTTCGTCAATAATTTTTTTCCTTTTTTATTTTTTGTTTTATTTTTTTTTATTGTCTCTTTTTTTAAAGACTTTCTTTAAGACCATACACGATGAGCACTTGGTTTGTTCAATTTAGACAAAATGTCGACTGCCGGCCACAACTTTTTTTTCTCATACACGCATACTCACATATTGCATTGTCATCGGAATTACATATGTGTGAAAAATTTCAAGCCAATCGGATGAGTGGAAGTGCGTCAAAATTAGGTTACAAGATTTGACCCTAACAATTAGTTAATTCGTTAGGGTCAAATCTTGTAATCTAATTTCACTCATACGATTGACATGGCACTTATATATAATAAAACTGTATAAAAATAAATCGCTTTTAAAATAAACTTAGATATAAGCTAAGATACGAAATTTACGTTTTTTATAAATTCATCTTACTAAAACTAAATTTACTCAAGTAAATTATAGTAAAATATAAATTTGAGGTAAGTTTAGGGTAAGCACTTTAACAAAGCATTTAAGATAGCACACAAACCTCTTGGAAAATACTCAAAATGGTTAAAATTGAGGAAAATTCATAACGAAGATCCACTTGATATTAATGAAATCTCTGTAGCAGACAATCCTTTGTTCAAAATTTTCAATTTCCTCGTTTCTAGATATAAACCAACATTCACGACACGTTATAATCTAAAATAATTCTCCACATGAGTTTACTCATACGAAAATCTAAGTGAAAGAAGGGTTCACTCCTTAAATGTAACTCGACAACAAAAATAAATATTGGATACATTAAATTATCGGAAAACCATTTATTTTAACAATCATATTAAGTACGTGTATAATTCTAACGCGTCCATTATGTAGGTGCATAAAATAGTCATATAATCGTCGCTGGTGGTGGTGGGGGTCAAATGTCCTTTGTCGTAAATTTAATTATTGATTGATCATTTGTAGTACGCTGTCTGCGACAAAACAAGCGATACTAGTAGTAGCCAGCAAATTTTCACCCCAAAACACCACCTCCAATATCCAAAACACCGAACTTACAAGCAGAATAGCCTTCGGTAGCATAGATATAAAAGACCAAAGGTAGGCCTCCCATCCGCTGAATGAGAAAAGCCCATTGTGTATGGAAATTTGTCCACTTCGGTGGCCTGACATTGATTAACTCAGCCACTGGTCCTATCTGATGGGCAAGTCGTTTATCCTTTTTGTAGGTGCACTCTATTGTTGGGACTATTGCTGCTAGTTATACACATTCATTTACGTAGGTATCCCAACAGAAGACCGTACCGCTATGTTGAGTCTACTGAAACATTTATGGACAGTGTTAGTATATACTTGTAGTGGGTTAGATTGATAACCATTCATCAAGGATAAAACAAATCACTTGTATGTAATATATACGGAAGCGTCTTGAAAACGACTAAAATTTTGAATAAACTGAAATTAGAATTTACAGGTTTTAAACAAACGAAAAATTAAAGAAAAAAAACGTAACAAGTAGAAAGGAAGAAACTTTTCAGGATGACGACGGCAAAATATGGTTTCTTGCAATTTTTCACTGTTTTTCAGGTTAAGGATTTTAAAAGTGAACATGGTCTGAATTTTATCACTTTATTTTAGTACCTCACACCTTCTTGAAATCGGCTCAAGATATCAGGAAGCAAAGCAAATACATATTGTTGTGAAGCTTTATAAATAAAAGATTTTCATATATCCTTCGATATGGAGTTCTGCCGGATCGAATTGAAGGATTCTCTTTTTAATCGTAAGCAACCATTATCCCAATTGACCAAATTGGTTGGAAAACCAATTGGATTTCCAATCATCTTGTACCAAGTACCGAAGGTACGATTTATGGAATTTTGACTGGAAATCCAAAATTTTTTCCTGTGAAAATGGTCGTTTTTGTACCATAATTATAAGGTCCATAATTCCAAGTGTTCCCACAAATATTCTTAAACTTTATAAAGGCAAATTGCGTGGTACATTTGGACACGCTACAAAAATTCCAACATTGGTCAATTGGGATGTAACACATGGATCAATAAGTCCCGAGACTAACCCAGAGATGACGCTCGTAGTAAACCAGTAACCACGTCTTTCTAGAGTACTAACCTTTGCTTGAAACGTGTCAAAATTTTAAGTCGATCGGACCAGAAACAGCTGAGTTATCGAGGTTGGAGTAAAGTCGTTTTGTAGTTTGTTTAAAAAATGGAAAAAACCGAGTTTCGTGTTCTGATAAAACATTGTTTTTTAATGGGTAAAAACACCGTGCAAGCGAAACAATGGATTGAAAAATGTTACCCGGACTCTTGTCCATCAAAAGCAACGATTTGTCGGTGGTTTGCCGAGTTTAAACGTGGTCGTACCGACACAAATGACGCGGAACGCTCGGGTAGACCTGTGGAAGCCGTTACACCGGAAAATGTGAGTGAAGTGACAAAAATTATAATGAAAGATCGTAAAGTGAAGCTCCGTGAGATTGCTGAGATAACACAGATATCATATGGAAGTGCATTTACTATCCTTCATGAAAAATTGAGCATGAAAAAGGTTTTTTCCAAGTGGGTGCCGCGATTGCTTTCGATGGAACAAAAACAGCAACGAGTCGATGATTCAGAAAGCTGTTTATCGCTATTTACTCGCAATAAAAAAGATTTCTTGCGTCGTTACGTGTCCATGGACGAAACATGGATACATCACTACACTCCAGAGTCGAAGCGGCAGTCATCTGAGTGGCGCACAGCTGGCGAAAGCCGTCCGAAGCGTCCGAAAACGCAGCAGTCAGCTGGCAAAGTCATGGCGTCAGTTTTTTGGGATACGCATGGCGTGATTTTCATTGACTACCTCGAAAAAGGTAAATCGATCAACAGTGATTATTATATTGACTTGCTGGTGCGTTTGAAGGAGGAAATCGCAAAAAAACGACCGCACATGCAGAGAAAAAAAATCCTTTTTCACCAAGACAATGCACCCTGCCACAAGTCGATGAAAACAATGGCAAAATTGAACGAATTGGGCTTTCATCTGCTTCCCCACCCCCCATACTCGCCAGATTTAGCCCCCAGTGACTACTGGCTCTTTGCTGATCTTAAAAAAATGCTCCAGGGAAAAAGATTTGGCTCAAATGAGGAGGTCATCGCTGAAACTGAAGCTTATTTTGAAGCGAAAGATAATTTTTTTTATAAACATGGTATTGAAAAATTGGAAAAGCGTTGGAACGATTGTATCACCCTAAAAGGTGATTATATTGATGAATAAAAAAAAATTTGGCAAAAAAAATGTTGTTTTCATTGTTAGTCTCGGGACTTATTGATCCATGTGTTAGGTTTGTGCAAAAATCTAAAAAGTCGCGATCCTCATTTCCGTCTACTATTTATTTGTTTTAAAAACCCGAGGTGAATGGAGTACTAACTATAATGAACCATCGCTCAGAAAAATAACCGAGTCAACTTTTCGGCAAGTCAACTTTGGCCTATAGCAGGCAGACGAAGTTATACAGTTCTAAGCTTTTTTCTCTCGAGACTCCCTTTTTAAAAATTTACAAACAGGAACACTGACCGTTCCTTTCTCAACATCTGTCGTAAAATTTGTGGTTTTGTTTTTTAAGTTATTTAACCCTAATCCGGTGTCAGGGGTTCAAAGTCACCCCAGCCCAACTTTGAAACGGCATATTTTTTTTTCTATCAACTTTTGAGAGCTGGGATTTTTAGCTACTACTACAAATCTTGTTTTCTATATAATTTGATGTGTTTGACGATCTGGGATTTCGTTAAATATTTTTTCTGTATTTTTTTTCAAAACTGTACAAATTCAGTGCCTGGGGTTCAAAGTCACCCCAATGCATATAATTATAACAAAAACAAAGGTGGCGTGGACCTATTTGATCAAATGGTTAGTACATATACTTGCTCTCGGAAGCCTAGACGTTGGCCCATGGTTGTATTTTATAATTTGCTCGACGTTGCTGCCCTCGCACCTGTCATTTCTTATCGCCATTTCCACGATCCTACCTCTAATAAAAGAAGATTTCGGCAATCACAACTTATTGAACTTTCTCGTCAATTGTGTGCAAAGGAAATTGATTTTTGAAAGAACACAGGTGTAAATTTATCAAAATCAGTAAAAGAAGCATTTCATGCGTTGGATCATGCAATTCCTGTTGAATATCCCAGAATGACTGAGCGTCTACCACGGAAACAGGTAATTAATATAATATATAAATATAAATATGGTATTTAGGAACAGCGTTCTATATGACTTTTCCTCTTCTTTTGAGCAGGCTAGATGTCACTTATGCCCAGGGAAGGATGATAAAAAGTCGAAGACAGTGTGCGATAGGTGCCAGAAGAACGTATGTCATCAGCATTATCAGATCCATTGTGTGAAATTCTTAAATGAGATATCTGCTACCTGTTCAACACAAGGAACATCCACCTCTTCTCATAGTTCTACCTCTAATGTGCCATCTTCAGTGAACTAAACTCATTGTAATTTGTTACGAATGAAATAAATAATCTCATCTGGTATAATATATTAACATACTTGTGTATTCTTTGTATGTCATATTATATTGGGGTGAGATGGCACCCCTGCCACTGTATTTGTAATTCAGAGGTGCCACCGGATTAGGGTTAAATAAGGAGATATCCATAAAATACGTCACACTTTAGAGCAGGGCCAGGAAAGCTTTGAAAGTTCTCGGGCATCCACTACCACTGACAAGCGATTTACTTGTTTATATGGCTTGCTCTCCGAGCCAAGTGAAACAAGCTTGTTGAAAGCTCTTTTCGTTATGCTTGGTTTTGACACACTCTTTTGATAATGAAAAACTTTTATATGAAATTTCCGAATTACAATCGGAAAATAAAAATAATTTCATAAAACCAGAAACATTAATTTGATCAATTGATATTTTATGAAACGACTGAAAATGCCTATATAAATTGTATTTTTTTATTGTTTTAATTTCCTGAAATCATAGTAAACATTGCATTGTGTTATCACACCGAATAAGAAAACAATCATGTCCAAAATTCGTGTCGTCTTTTGAGACAGAACGCTTCATGATTTTCAGCAGTGTTAAATTTTTTCATGATTTTCAGCAGTATGAAATACACCACTGCTTCAGTCAATGTCCAAATGACAACTGAGCTAATAAAAATCTCTCGCATAAATGGCCTCACTTAGAACTCAGCAAAGCTCCATGATATGCAAAATGCCCAAGTGGAAGCAGAACGGGTTATATGCAAAGTGAAACAGATTATATCTTTCATATGCGTATGTATGCAGTTTGCGTACAAGCCAGAATGAAACGGGTAGCATGAAGAATCGATGGATAGAAGGGCAATTTGAGCCTCGAAGTTGCCCTTGGTGCACATGGCTTCAGAGCGCTGCTTTAGAGGTAAGTGGAGTTGGTATTGTGACGTATTTTTAGAGGGCAGGAGTATGATGAAGTGAACAAGGGGGGAGGGAGGATCTAAAAGAGTCAAATTTAAGGTGACGTGTTTTATGGACAGCCCCCAAATCGCATTTTTCATGTTGTTTGGAACCCCTAGTGGCAGGGACGTAAAAAAATTTTTATTTTTCCCAAATTTGTAAAAAAAAAACACAAAAATCACGAAACAAAAATGTGATGAAAGCGATTTTTCTTTTTAAACGCACCGCAGGAGAAGCTCAAAGTACTCTAGAGAAATGCGCCACAAAAACTAAAATTCTTAGAAAAAATTCGACACTTTGATTTTATTGAAAACCCATAGTTTTTAGAAAATTGATTAATTTTTGTATTTATAAATTAACTTTATCAAATTCTCTCCTAGCCCTCATCGCAGCCCCCCAAAAATATTTAGCCACATCTGATCCAGTATAATGTGATGGCAAATTGTAATTGATCTCATTTGTTTTTAAGAAATTTGTAAATATGTCACACGACCACTAAAATAAATATCAACAGAAACCAAAAAAACAAATTTTTGAATGTTTGCCCATATCCGTTGCGTTCACCAAGGACTATGCAGGATCTGTGGGGCTAGATTAGTCTGTAACGACAAAAGCATAAGGCACAGGCACGGAAAATATTCATGTCTAATCTCTTATCTTTCCGAATCGGTGAGCTTCTCATTTAGCACATCCCCTCGCAATTTTCCATTCGCCTGAGAGGGTGTCAGTAATTTCCCATCGAAATTCCTTGTCGCGTCTTCACTTCACTCTCCGTTGGATATATTTCTATTTTATATTTTCGCCCATTATTTTTGTTGTTGTTTTTTTGTGATTGTCCTTTGTGTTAATACCCAACAGATCCCTTTTTATTTTTTAGCTGGTACTTTTCAGAATGAAACAGAGGGAAAATTGTAATGAATATGGTAAAATTCATCTCAGGAGGAATTTTATCGTTTATTCAAAGCTTTAGATTCTTTGGGGAGATAGTGTCGTTTTTGTAATTCTAGAAACAAAATACTTAATTAGTATCATTCGCTCTATAATTTTTGGATTAGTAAATTAGTTTTATTTGTCATTGGATTATGTTGTTTTATTTTCCATAATTTTAATCAAAAATGGTTGGAGATTTTGAAGGTTTCTTTAATTTTTAAATTCATTTTTTAACGTAAATATTAATACAATATCCTTACTGCAATACTACAATATTATTCGGCACAACACTTGAATATCTAAATTAATCATTCCCCCATCATCGGCAATTAAAATACTGCATACCAATTACGTTGAATTACAGATTCAAAAAACACTTATGCCCCAAAGCAATAAATTAAAAAATTAACAAATTTTCTATGGCAATTGAGTGGGAAGAAGTAGAAGAAGTCATTGGTCATTTATGTAACATCGTTTCTGTTTTCCTACCCTCAAGCTATATTTTCATGCAGCCAAAATACGAATTCTCCTGTCTATCGTTTGAGGGTGGCAAACTTCGAATCCCCCTTTTTGTATTCATGTACTTGTATTGTAAAACAGAAAATCGCCTTTAGCTATAATCGTGCGTTTGCTTTACGTGAAAAGCTAAATCTATCCCGGATTGTTGCTCAGAACGAACTGAAAATTCATCTTACAATTTAAACTTCCATTAAATTAGAAACAAATTGAACTGAAGTGAATTCAAATGAGTAGGTATAGTTTGAATTTTAATTCCAAATAAAAAACTTTAAAATAGGTAAATTGTGAAATACGTTATATGAGAATGGATATATGGTTTTATCACCTTTTACATTTCTTCGTAAAATTCAAAAAGATAAGGGAATGAATTTACATTTCCTCAATGTAAAAAAGCTTTCGAATCTAGCGGGGACAAAAACCGCTCCATATATAAGATATTCACAATAGGTATTTTAAGATTTATTGTTGTTTTTGAAGTAATTAAAATATATTTTTTTAATTTTCTATTATTGGATTTCGGTTTTAAATACACTAACATAAAAAAATACTTTAAAACTGTGTATCAACGCGTGATAGTTCGCGGTGAAAACTTGTGGATTTGGCATGAATTCGATTTAAGAACTTACTACATTTTTTACTTTTCTTACATATAGGTAATTGCTAGAGGTTGTATATGTCCCGACTTTTCCGATTCTCGAGAAATCGGGAAATCATTTTGGTTGTTCTCGAGAATTTCGAGAAAAACTTACAAGAAGAATTTCGAGAAAACTTATTTGTTCGCCTCCGATTTTGATGAAACTCGGATATGTTGTAGAGGAGTGAAAAACAAGAGTATATTAACGGGTATATAAACTTTGCCTTACCGTTTGTAACGCCAAGATCCCGTTATCACACACAAAAATGAATTACACCAGTGTGTTTAGAATGATAAAAATAATTAATTTTTGCATGTCCGTCCGTCTGTCCGTCTGTGGCGCGGATTGCGGGCGCACGGATTGAGCTAGAGACTTGAAATTTTGCGCAGATCCGTTTTTTGTAAAATGAAAGGCTAAGTTCGTTCATGGGCAAAAATGGACTATTAGGGGGGGTACCCCCCATACGAACGAAAACGTTTTTTGCAAATATCTCTTATTGGAAAGTTTGACTTCAAAGTGGAATTTTGGTACAACTGTTCGAATTTTGATACGAATATCACCATACGGGTCTCCGATGATTGCCAGACTGCCAATTATAGCTTTTGTTATGTTTTTTTATCTGCTTTTTTCGTCGGGGTATCTGGTGGCCCGAAAATCATACAATTTTTTGTTGTTCGTCCTATTCTCCGAAACTATTTGGCCGATTTCAATGAAATTTCAGGGGTATATTTATTTTAGCAAGAGAAAATAACTGTCAAAAAGATTTACATTTTTGACCCTCGCTCGTAAGGAGTAGAACCCCAACCCCATCTTATATTTTCGGCTCACCTGTCTCTGTTTAGCAGCCGACTTTCTTGTTTCGGTTTGCGCGCTCTTTTTGTGGAACGTATCTACCGCGCAGTTGGAGGGATTACTGTATGTGTGTTTTTGAGAAATACAATGTTTTGGCATTTTCTTGCAAATTGACAATAACGGTGTTTTTTGCCGTTACTTTGACTTAACTAGCCTCCGCACATTTGAGCGGTCCAAATTTTGCACAGGTGTGTTAGATCTGAAAACAAACATCAAGCCTAAAAAAAATAAAAAAAAAATTTTTTAAAAAGAGCTTTTATTAAAAAAGAATGCACTAAAAAGAAAAAAATAATTTTCTGGACGCTGTGTATCACAAATATAAAAGCTTTTAAAAAGCGAGATAAATTTTTATTTTATTGTTTTATGCTTTATCTCGCTTTTTAAAAGCTTTTATATTTGTGATACACAGCGTCCAGAAAATTATTTTTTTCTTTTTAGTGCATTCTTTTTTAATAAAAGCTTTTTTTTAAAATTTTTTTTTTATTTTTTTTATTTTGTTCTTTTTAGTCTTCGAATATATCCTTACATTTGAGATGTCCTTACAGGCTTTTTAACTTGAGAATCGTATTCAGCGACCCCAAAAACCCCCAGAATAAATTTTTTTCCGGAAAATTTGGAGAAAGGGATAATCACGTTATCCTTACAGGACCTTCCGTTATCCTTACTGACTTTTTAATGACAGATTCGGATTCAGCGACCCCAAAAACCCCCAGAATAGATTTTTTTCCGGAAAATTTGGAGAAAAGGATAATCACGTTGTCCTTACAGGACCTTCCGTTATCCTTACTGACTTTTTAATAACAGATTCGGATTCAGCGACCCCAAAAACCCCCAGAATAGATTTTTTTCCGGAAAATTTGGAGAAAAGAATAATCACGTTATCCTTACAGGACCTTCCGTTATCTTTACTGACTTTTTAATAACAGATTCGGATTCAGCGACCCAAAAACCCCCAGAATAGATTTTTTTCCGGAAAATTTGGAGAAAAGGATAATCACGTTATCCTTACAGGACCTTCCGTTATCCTTACAAGGACGAAGTAGTGAAAACATTGTATTGTCATCGGACTTATATAAGTGTGCAAAATTTCAAGTCAATCGGACAAGTGGAAGTGGGTCAAAATTTGATTGCAAGATTTGACCCCGACAAACAAACAAACAGACAAACAGCAAACAGACAAGATAGCGAGCTAAATAAAAGCTTTTAAAAATTGTCATATCCGACCTACGTTACTATAACGTTTCCCAGCCCTGGTTTGCCAAGTTTCAAGTCAATCGAATATCCAAAATTGGGACAAAACTAAGTTGAAACATAACAAAAGCTATAATTGCCAATCTGGCAATCATTGGAGACCCGTATGGTGATATTCGTATCAAAATTCGAACAGTTATACCAAAATTCCAATTTGAAGTCAAACTTTCCAATAAGATTTTTTAAAATTTATTCCAATCGGATTTTGATGTATGGAAGTTTTATGTAGAATCATATCCTAAATAACTTTTGTTCTTAGACTTTTTTGATAAGATGCACCGTTTTCGAGATATTCACAAAAACCGTTTTAGTTCGTATGGGGGGTACCCCCCCTAATGGTCCATTTTTGCCCATTAACGAACTTAGCCTCGCATTTTACGAAAAACGGATCTGCGCAAAATTTCAAGTCTCTAGCTCAATCCGTGCGCCCGCAATCCGCGCCACAGACAGACAGACGGACAGACAGACGGACAGACGGACAGACGGACAGACAGACGGACAGACAGACGGACAGACGGACGGACATGCAGAAATTAATTATTTTTATCATTCTAAACACACTGGTGTAATTCATTTTTATGTGTGATGACGGGATCTTGGCGTTACAAACGGTAAGGCAAAGTTAATATACCCTTTGGTTTCACCATACGGGTATAAAAATTTCAACCTAACAACTGATACTAAATACAATAAAGGAATTTTACATGAATTCCAAAACATTTCAATTATGATTATAATTAAGTTATGAAATGCACAAAAACAAATTCCTTTCAAATTTACTAATAGTAAACAGAACCAATTTTCTGCAATTGACTAAACTAAACACATTCAACCCTAAGCAAATAAAATTAAATAAACTTTCAAAGTAATAAATCAAAAAAAAATCCGAAAATCACCGACAAGTCAACGTTTGGCCAGCCCCATCTCAACACGTGCATAAGCATAAAGCATTAATTTTCCATGATTTGAATCTTTTGAAACAACATGAACGAAACGAACAAACGACCCCTTCAAATGCAATTTAATTGTTATCCCCAACCCATCGCAAAAGTACTCTGGAGAAAATTTGCATATCAGAATCTGACTATTTGCTATACCATCAG
The DNA here is from genome assembly GCA_964034945.1 of Chrysopilus asiliformis. NCBI lineage: Eukaryota > Metazoa > Arthropoda > Insecta > Diptera > Rhagionidae > Chrysopilus > Chrysopilus asiliformis. Next base: position 42,857,843 of record OZ035960.1, on the reverse strand, counting down.
GATATCAGATCAGCATTGGCTAACGTGAGCGTGGGCGTGTGGGGCTCAAGCGTCAACGTCATTTGTAATTACAAAATTAGCTCCGAAGAACCGAAATGGCTGAAACTAAGGAAAAAGTTTTCCTTGGCTGGAATTTTCCATTTGTTTTTTTGTGAAGTAAACAGCGGAAGAATATTTAAATAAGTTGTACAGCACCGCCTTAGGGTGGATATGCAGTGACAATTTAGATTTGTGTGAAGAGACGAACATCTTTCAAATGTATTCCGAATATAATTAAAGTATTTTAAGTTTTTGTCATTTTATACCACAATTACTTGACTAGAAAAGCCCGGAAGTCCTAAATAAATAAAGATTTAAGGGACTTTAACCTGTAAAAATAGGAAATTAAATTTTGACCACAGACACATATTTTGCAGTATTTTATCTGCAAGGCAGTTACCGCATCATGGGATTTTTTCTATATTTGATTTGATTTTATGTCTTTGTTACTTTATGTGCGGACTTGGCTCGAAAACCATACATCCGATTTTAATACGGGTTTTCGCAAAATGTGGCTTAGATATCTGAGAAAGTCATAGGCTCCACTCGCATCATTCCTTTATTTACATTCACATTCTTTTCCAAATGGTCGTTCGTTAGTTTGTGTTTTAGTTTATTGGGGTAAAATCTTGTTATCTAATTTTGACCCACTTTCAATCATCCGATTGCGACTTGAAATTTTGCACACATACGTAATTCCGATGACAATGCGATATGTGTGCATGCCTGCATGATAAAAAACAAAATGGCGACCGGCAGACGCATGGGCGGCAGCAGGAATTTTTCCAGGGGGTTATGAGGTGTGCTAAAGTTATTTTATGGGTAGGGTGACCACTCTTTCTTTGAAAGCAACACGAAGAAAAAAAAGTCATTCATGTGTACCGCAGGCAGAATTTTTTAAACAGAATGCGGCGCATGTATTTAAATCAAGAAATACACAGTCGCAAGGAAGAATTAACTTAATTTTGTGCGCTCTGTACGTTTTACAAATAACCTTAACAAAAAATGTAAATAAAAGCAGCAATAAACAAAAATGCGACGCAGGCCACATTTTTTATGCATCTTTTGTGGAAAATTGTTGAAAAAACGTGCCGCAGGCGAAAAAAAAATGTGCTTTTGAGCAACTCCGGCCGAAATAGAGGAAGTTTTACATATTCAATAATCGTTTTTTCCAGTTTTTGAAAAATTATTGAACTAATCTGAAAAATCTGGGACAAAAATTTCGTTTCCGCAACAACAAGCAAAAATCCGGGGCATCCAATCGACTGTTTTTATTTAAAAGCTTTGAAACTTCTTAATTTCAAAAAAATAATTAAATTTAAGACAAAAAACATTAACAAGCAACAAAAATCGACTTTGCTTTGAAACAATTTATATTTTCGCGCCAAAGAATCACTGTGATACAGCTGACGAGCCAAAAGTAGAAAGTATTATGAGCAGTTCAAGAAAGCACTATGTTCAACTTTCGACGCAGCACACGATGCTCTCACTGTAATCTCACTGTTATTCTAGGAATTTAAAAAACCAATGATATTTTCAATATATGAATGATATATTGAATATCATTCCCCCCTGCCGGTACCTGCGGACGCCCATGGGCAGACGCCATTTTGTCTAAATCGAACAAAGGAAGTACTCATCGTGTGGGATCTTAAATGAAGGGCCGTAGAAAAAGAAATAAAGAACTCGAAATAAAAGAATAAATTAAACAAATTAATTAAAAAGAAAAACTGTTCTACAAGTTTGGAAATCGCATACCTATATTTCTGCATGTTTAGGAAGCTCATACCAAGATTTTTCAGTTTCATTGAGAATAAATGGTGTTTTTTAAACAAATTACGTCAGAAGTTTTACCACATAATAAAAAGAGATTTGTTTTATCGATTTTTTTTCCAAAATAAGCGTGCATTAAGACGTTATTGGGCAAAATCGGGACTTCAATTCAGTGTGATAGATCGACTTGAAATATTGGCCTGAGGTTGGTGATTATAGCCCCAGCAACGCCTAATACTGAAAGCTATGGGTATTTCATAAATATAAAAATTCGTTCTATTTTCTTGGAATTTATAAAGCAAAAGTTCTAAATTCAACTTTAGATTGGAAAAATACTTTCTTTCAAATCACTTCATTTCGTTTATTTTTTTTTTTCATGATATTTTCCAAGACATATAAATGTATTTCAAATAAAATCCTAGTAGTAACCTTTAATCCACTCATTGTTGTCGCAAGGAAAAGCCCCAACATTTACCTTTGCGAATATTAAGAGTTTGTTCGGTAATCGTACAACACTATTCAGCAAATATTCAAAATTGGAGCAACTCCCACAGAAATCAACATGAGACTCTAATCTACAAATATTTCCTTTTGATTGGAAGTTGATGGGGGATGGATTGGATTTTTACAGACGATGTATAAGCAAGCAAATAGGGCAGTTAGGCCTCTTTGGTGTTTCTTGACAACCATCATCATGGTATATCGCATAAGGAATAGGTAATGATTGGAGCTCCACTTTCAGTCTGAGCATCCACATCTGCTAAAATAAACGCCAAAAGGAAAAATAAATACACGACAGAAAAAATAGTAGAAAGGAAAATCGGAAAAACCAAAGGAAAAGGTAAAAAAAGGACATGTTTGCGTGCGTAGCTCATGTCATCATCTATCGCTTGTAAATTTATGCATACACCAAAATGAATTTAAAACGGTGCCCGAGGGGAAGCTGATAAAAGCTCAGCTAAATAAACAAAAATCAAAGAATATTGAAATTCAAAAGTAGAATAGGCTACCACATTGCGAAACACACACACAAACACATATGTATGAAAAGAAACTCGCGTAACCCACATCAACAGTCGACAGTCTTTCAACAAATCGACTGGCGCCCCCAAAGCACATCCTCAACTTTAGAAGAAAATACGCCCTTGTGGCAGACCTGCTAGGACCACATTTTCATTATTCCTTGACGATTCGAAACACCCTCTACACACAATTCTTGCTAAGGGAAGCAGCTCCAGGAGGCAATAAAAAAGAACAACCCCAATAATCATACCCCAATTCCACTCAGCCTGAATTTAAATCAAGCAACGAAGTACGCGTCCCACATACCTACATCTCCATAAATACGCTTTACGTTTATTTCTTTTCATTTCCCGCATAAAACACAGGTTTTAGCGCTCCATGATTTTCCTGTTGTCTTTTGATATTTATTTTCTCACAGGCGTTTGAACTTCAGGGAAATTCAGAAAATTCATAACAACGATCGACAAGTCGAACATAATGAGAAGTGTTTTATTTTTATTGGCACTGAATAAGTGGGGACGTGCACGAACACATCGATTTTCTTTAGAATATTTTTTAATGTTTCACAGGCGTTTAGTCTATGGTATAACTATTTAAAAAATATATTTACGGTTCTTTTTTGACTTTAAATTTTATGATAAAAATAATGGAAAAAAATAAATAATAAAATATCTAACCCTGGAGCGGACCACCGAACTTTCCGATCGAACCACTCTCGAGTTAAATCGTTTTGTAAATAAAAAAAACTTACAAAATCAAGGTAAAAACCCTAGCTTAATCCACCTAGCAGAAATTCATACAAAAAATCATGTTTTAAAACGGAGATCTGATTGTGAAATTGGTAAAAAGAAATCTGTCACACGCTATGAATTCCATCCTGAAATCAGATATGAAGTATTTCATATGAAACCAGTAACGTCATAAATAAAAAGCTGATTAATTGAACCTTTGCTTAATTTTAAGTTTGGTTTTAGCGTTTGCTTAGCTCGGAAATGGCATGCTTCTCCCGCGTTTAACTTGTTTGTTTCCCATTGCATGTGATTTTTTACCGAGTTTCAGTCAGCATGTAAATGCCTCAAACTCGACTCAAATTAATGTTTACGCATCGTGCGGAGTATATATACTTAACTAGAAGAAATGGTCTGATGTATGAATTATAATGCAAAACATGAACACACTTAACACTAGAACGACGGGAATTTGGAACTACCTAGAACGACGGGAGCGGTCATTGTGACCGCCATAAGAAACGACATATGAAAACAAAAATTATCTTTATAGTTTTGCTATATTATGCATTGTTTATTATTTGATGCAGTTTTCACAATAAACATTTTTGATACATCGTCCTTGACACTTTCCACAAGTAGGTTTTCCGCACAAAAATCTTGCGTTTTATTACGGCAGAATGAACACTGACGACGTTTTGAACTCTTAGCTGCAGTTGCACAAGGCAGAGTTGCTGGAATCTTTTTGGTGGCACAATACAAAGCTCGTAGTTCAATTACAAGGTTCAGAATATAGCATCGCCGATAAATAATAACTGACTATGAGATGAATCAATATAAATCTATAGGCGGTCAATTTGACCGCTACCGTCGTTCTAGGTAGAACATTGATTTTTTCGCTTTTGTTAAAAATCTCAGAATATTTATCTATTTAAATTTGACGACATTAATAGGATGAGAAAAGTCAAACTGCTGAGGTTACCCATTTGTGTGGAACCAGAACTCAAAATGCCTTTGCGGTCAAAATGACCGCTTCCGTCGTTCTAGTGTTAAATAGAAAAATATTCTTTGTCTAAAAATCTTTTATGTATGGACTTTCTGTATGAAATTCACAACGAATTTCAATATGAAATTCAACAGGAAATTTTCTATGTGAATCACAAAGAATTTCTTTATGAAATTCTGCACAAAACTTAACATTTGCTGTACAAAAAATTCTACTAGAAATTTCCGTGTGAAATTCTGCGGAAACTTTCCATTTAAAATATCATGACGTCATCCATTATGGATATGAAATGTGCAATGAAATATTTCATAAAAGAGATAAATATTTCATAACAATAATTATTTCATTGCAATCCGAGGAAAATTCATCATGAAATTTTTCCTATTCACACTACTCCGAAACAATTTGATTAAAATATCCACTTGGGAGCGGTAAGATGATACCTTTTGCCAATTGAATTGCATTATTATGCGATTTCACAAAAAAGGAGAGTATATACATACGTTTGGTTGTTGCTATCAAAGAAGATTTCCCCCGTAACTATTGAATCTTCCCCGTAACTATTTAATCTTCCCCGTAACTATTGAATCTTCCCCGTAACTATTTGAACGCGAATGATGTTTCCTCCATTTGATAGAGGACTCGTTATATAACTAAAAAATAATCCGCTTCCGCCCCCCATCCCCTTCTTACATCCGAGCCTGCTATATCGGAAACCAATTTAATAGGTTTTTCGGTATTGGGTAGAAAATATTACAAGAAATTATGTGGTTATAATGTACACTATTTTCCGTTCTGTTTATACGCTCAAGTGTTTCAGTCAATTTGGTATCTTAAGTAATTTTTCATTTAGTGCATATCTTTTACTCCGAAATTTTGATATTTAATAAATTTCTTTAAGAAACCATTTTGTTTTTTTTTATATATATTTTTATCATGTGAGAGCACACTGCACAGCAAATCGGATATTTTTAGACTTTTTTAATTTCATTTTTTATTATCTATGTAAGAAAGGTAAAAATGAAAAGAAAAGACCTAAACTCCCTGGTGGGATTTCGAACTCAGTTCTTGAAAGTCAAAAGATTGAAAATTTGTTATTTTACCCTCGACAGACTTGCAAAATTGCATTTTATAGCAAAAAATATTTCTCAAAAGCGATAATATCATAGGAAGCTAAAATAAGAACGATATGAAGCTCTTTAAATGTTTATTCCATATTTACAACATCCGCAAAAGATTTATAATAGTGTCATAATTAATCACTGTAAACAAATAACAAATATAGGATTCAAAAATCTGTAAACAAACAAAATAAACCAATACAAAATATTTTATTTTAGTTAAAAATAACAAAGAAAAATCACCGCAAAGGGAAAGCACGTTTCCCTATTACTTGATTTTCAGCCTCTGGAAAAATCCTATAAAAAACACACAAACGTTTCATACGTTTAATTACAACGGAAGGAAAAGATAATAATCTTTATTAAGGTGTATACCGAATGTGAAATGTATGTAAATGTTAGAAGCGTACATAAAAGTGTTAAAGCTTTCAACGCTCAAAGGGACTAAAATATGTGTGTATGGGGAACTGAATTGTCTCTGAACGCAATAAAAAGCTTAATTATGCCCATTCCATTTTAATGGAACATGACGGAAATTAGGTTCCATGTCTATTCTTCATACCGCGCCTCCGCATTATATTCCACCACCATATTAAAAACGTTAGCATTTTATTTCAAAATGTAAATAATCAGCTCTAAAGTGACTGATAGTAGGATAGGAGTTAAAGAGGATGATGGCAAAGATATGATGATAGGACCTAAAATAGCAATTTCTCGTCCTTAGAGATTAATTAAAATAATTCTGAGGTTATTCTGTTTACTTAAGTAAAAGGATATTCTGTCAACCCAAGCATACACTGAACCAATCCCAAATCAGTCCTTTTGACATTCACATATCTCCGCAAAGAATATCGTTAAGGAATTTTAATAACAGTGTTAACCTAAGAAAATATCCTTAATATTATTTCTTCAAACTTTGATGTCGTAGAGTGAAACAGTTTTGCTGCTCATCTTTTCAGTAAATAAATACAATTAGATTTTCGACGTATGCTATATTTTATGTGCAATAAATTCGGCAATTAAAAGTTTTTCTATATAATATTTTGAAGAATGGTGGTTTAATTTCTCTCCAAATCCCATTGAGTTTTTTATGTGTCATATTTTATTTCAAAATGGCAACAAAAAATGAAATCGTAAAAGGTCTATGTCTGTTTTATGCTTTCGGATATGTACATTGTTTCGGGTTACTGTTGTACAAATCACTAAACACATTTTACGAGTTTTTTGTTCACATTTTATGTCACTCAATCAACATAACCATCGGATCACCAAAATTCTTCAAGGACTTTAACTTAATTACAATCGTCATTACCGCACATGTATTTTAAAGTCGCAATAAGAAATTGCTTGAGTATACCCCATAAATCACTTTATCAAGGAAACCAAAACATTTCAATTGTGAGCAAATCTACCTACTTGAAAATAATGAGGGTATTCACAGTCCTCTTTTAATTTTCGGTATTCGGTGTTTTCGGTAATATTAAAAGACTGAAAATATTCTGCTGTGAACATCCCACAGCACAGATTTGAGAACAGCGCTTTTATTGGATACGTGACCAAATCATGAACTGCGAATTTGATTGTAAAATATGTCACATACCTTTAAATCCATTATTTGATGTATTCTTTTGAATTTCAATTGTGGCAACGGCTATCAAAATTGAAAAAATTTGCAGTCCGATGAGATAACCAGCGAGAAAATTTGACAACTAAAAACATTACTAGCGCCACTCGCGGTTCATTCTTGATACCGAATAACCGGGCCGGAAAACACGACTCAAGGCATGGCTATAATTACCGAAGCCGGTAATTCATTTTTACATGAACCAAATTACCGTCTCGGTAAAAATCTGTTAAATTTGACTGAATTACCGAGCGGTAAAATTACTCGCAATTTAAAAGAGGACTGTGAATACCCTGAATATATAAAATTCAAATTAATAAATCGTGATTTAAAGCTGAAAACGGAAATAAAGTAAAAAAAAACTGAAATCAGATATTTGAAATTAAATAATGTAAAAGATTTAAGGATTTATGGATTAAAGTCACGCTTCTACAGACGACTAAAAGCAAAAGATTTTCATTTTTCAATTCGATATTAGAATCTAGCACGCAACACAACCATAACATATTTATCACAAGTTCAAGTTTAGGAAGAAAACATATTTTCTATTGGTGAAACATACTCAAAGAAAACGGTTTCATTGTTGGGTCAACTGAAAAAGTTAATTGAATAAAACTGAAAAGGGCGATGCATTTATTTTTAAACAGCTAAGTTAAGTCTAAGCAGGGTGAAACCCTTTGACCACTATGAACATAAACTGGATTATGTTTAGAAGAGTATGTAATAAAATAATTTCCCGATTTCACTTTTCCTGTAAAAACAAATACCGAAAGAAAAAAACTATGAACGAAATACAAGGACTTCGAGTTAAATATATTGACACAAAAATTTTTTCATAAGTTAAGTTGCATAAAAAACTGAACTTAATGATTTTGCTTTCAATTTTCAAACTCTTTTTTGAGCATAAAAACGCTTGGTATTCTGTTTGTCTATTCTAGCTTCCAAAAACTGTAACCCCATAAATAATTGAATGACTTTCGCCTCAACGAAATACATATTCGCAAGAAAAGTTTTTATGGAAAGGGAGCTTAACCAAAACACGGCGCTAAACTAGTATATAGCTTAATATTGATTTTTTCTATGGAAAAACAACGGCCAGAAAAAAACTTTCTGTCTTTAATGAATAAAATATGAGCAAGATTTGTACATTTCGCAGATGAATTCTATTATTTTCGCTTTTGCATGAGTTATTACGCTTTTAGATCAATGTCTGGAAGTTTTTAACGAGGGTGCCATACCACATGAAAACAAAAAAAAAAGCCGTGGAAAAACAAATGTTCGAATCATATTGTTTCACCTTTGCAGAGTAGTCTTTAACTTTAAAAGTTAAACCTCAAATTTGCGAAAGAAAGCATTTTTAAATACAGCTAAACATAGTGAAATTTTTCAGATGACTTTCAGCAAAAATATAAACAAAGTTTTGCCCTGATTTTCGTTAATTTGTCGATTGGATGCAAAAAAATTTTGATGACCCTTAGAAGTTATATGATAAAACTTTCTTATATCCGAACAGTATCAAAATACATCCATACCTCGATATACGGCCCCTCGTTTTACGGCCTTCCGCTTTTTGAATTGCATCTCAGTTTTGAAATACGTTGCACATTGATTCGATAAACAGTCAAAAATCGGACAATATTACATTGAAATGCACTGCGATCAATAAATGCAATACTTTCCTAAAAGAATGTTCCGGTATTTCGATATACGGCCTAAATTTCTGGAACCAATCTCGGCCGTATATCGAGGTATGGGTGTACTAGAAAATTATCAACAAATACATTTTTCCAGCTTCACTTAATAATAAAGTGACCATACGTCCAGGTTTTAGGCCCGTTTGTCCCGGAATAATCCAATATAGTGTTTTATTTGCTTAATCACTAAAAAAAATTGGCCTCGGAACCCGGAAATTTTCGGCAGTTTCATAAGAAGTCACGGCTCTATCTATCTCTAAAAATTCGCTTGCGGCGCATTTCTTTCAATAAGTGGAATGTTTATTTCAAAACTTATTATTTGTAAGGCAATTTTCGTTGTATTTTGTAAACAAAAAATATTCTTTTTTTTATACAACCACAAACAAAAAAACAAAAGATGAAACGAACCCCTTCTCTGTTCGTACTATTAAACTTTTCACGATTAACGCTTCTATTATGTTCGGGACATTTTATGGCCCAAAGAAATTTGAACCAAAATTTTCGTTATTAAAAATTCTATGAGTTCAAATTTATTTTGAACAGTGGAGCATACAATCACTTATTGCGAAAATCGCAACGGGGAAATACACGTGGGTCATTTTATGACCCCAAACATTCTATTTGTGTGTATTTTTTGAACATAAAAGAAGTGTTAATTTATTCCTCACACTGGAAAATTAAGAATTTCCTCACCTGCGTTTCTCCTCCCCACAAACAGGCCAAGTCCACCCAGCCCAACCACCCCCCTCCTGCGCCACCGCTCTTCTACGGTAATATGTCCTGGATTCACTCAAAAAAAGGATGGTTACCCTACGTATTAAAAAAAATTGATCTTGAGGGAAACTTTGCATATAAAGTTATACATTGCCTTAGAAATCGTTCTTTACTTGATGTTCACTAATATTAGTTTACTAGCCTATTCGCTTTTTCTTTCCATAAAAACATTGCATGTTCATATCCGACTCATGTATATTTTGCTGGAAATGTTCCAAGACCTTGGTGCAATGGTCATTAAATGCAAATTCTGCATTTTGTGATATTTTAGGTGCCGGATGCATTTAATATTCAATAGAGAAAAATACACGAGCTTCACTAAATTGAAGTCAGTTCAAAGTCCTTTCCTGTTTGACAATTTTATAAAATGCTTACCTAAACCTAATAAAACAGTTTTTTGTATTTGGAATTGTTCATGAAATATAAATACTGATAGTTTTCTGTTTACGCACATTCAATTTCTGGATAAATTTAATGTCTGAAACGTCTTGTATTTTTTTATCCCAAAAATAAACGCAATCAAACCGAAAAATTGTCAGTTTTAGTATCGAACCGCGAAAGCTTCAACAAGTATTTAGTCTCCAGCAAATTTCGTTTTTAGTTTTCAAAGATTTTTAAAAACCTTGTCATTATCTGAAAAAAAAATTGATGGGGATCAAAAAATATATAAAAAATAAAAAAAAAGTCTTACACCATCAAAAATTGATATTTTGAGCTCACCAATTATTTCCAATCGCACTAGAATTGAACTTGCATATTATGCCCTGCAAAATTACTATTTCGACCTAATTGTGATTAGGAGCCGCATCTTTAAAATCAGTGAAAGATGAGCATTAACAGTCAATAGGAGGAGGTATCCAACCATGATCACCGATTATTTATGTCTCTATTTGTAGGTAAGATTTTCTAACAATACGTGCTACCGGCTCCTCGCTGCTATGTTGTTTTATCGCGTAAAAAGTTATTTGAATAACGAATGTTACGAAACGCAGATGTTATTTGACCCACAATTTGAAGAACAAGTAGAGTCAAAATCGGATTTTCGGGTAAAACTCTCCCACCCGGATGGCAATATACGAAACAGTCCATATTTTTCCAATCATCAACGATAAGTAGAAATATAACAATTTTTGTAGAAAAAACTCCAACTCATAGTTGAACAATTCCAAATATTTTTGGGAATCAGTCCAAATATTTATAGGGCAACATGACTATTCTTTTCCTCCAATTTTCCGGGAAAGTCTCATCCGGAAGTTTTTGGGGTCGCTGAATCCGATTCTGGAGTCAAAAAGTTTTAAAGGATATCTCAAAGGCAAGAATATGTATTCGGAGACTAAAAAGTATAAAATAGAATAAAAAATAAGAATTGAAAAAAGGCTTTTATTAGATAGCTTTAGATAGCTTATTTATTTAGTAATTCTTACTACTTAATTCACAATTTTTTTTCATTATAATTTTACGTAAATCTTATTCTTAAAAACTAATTTTAACATAAGGTATAAGTGCTTTCTTAAATATATATAAATTTCTTTCATTTTTTAATTCATTGGGTAAATTATTAAATAAATTAAGACCTTTATACAATAACATATTTTTTGTTTTTTCATTTCTAAAAAAATTTAATCTAAAACTAAAAATGTTTCTTAATCCATAATTATGGACGTCTCCAGAATAAACTAATCTATTACAGAGATACTTTGGATATAAGTTATGCTTCATTTTGAAAACAATCACTAATATATTATTAACAATTTTTTGATATACAGATAGCCAGTTTAGAGATTCTAGCATAAAACTGATTGAAGTATATTTGCTAACCCTCAAGATAATTCTCATACCTTTATTTTGTAGTTTTTGTAACCTACTTAACATTTCCTGAGAAGATAAAAAAAGTACTGATGAGCAATATTCAAAGTGCGGCTTTATCATAATATTATAAATTCTTATAGCATTCATAAATGAGACTCTAGATCGGATTTTTGATAAAAAATATAGTTTTTTAGCGATTTTTTTACATATATAATTGTTGTGACATTTAAAATCAAGTTTGTTATCAAAAATAACACCTAAGTATTTAATTTCATCTACTCTCACTACTTTTTCACCACTAGCTATTATATCGACATTTGCATTACTATTAAGTATCATACATTTTGTTTTATTTGTATTTAATTTAAGTTTATTCATTTTAAACCATCCGCATAAACGCTCTAAATCTTTGTTTATAACATCTACACATTCATTAATATTATCACAACAATAATACAGCAAAGCGTCATCTGCAAACAAAACCAGGTTAGAGACTCGAATGGATTTTTCCATATCGTTGATATATAGTAGGAATAACAACACACCCAAAACGCTGCCTTGTGGTACACCAATAAGAACATCAATCGCATTTGAAACAATACCGTTGATTTTTGTCCTTTGTCTTCTATTTTTGAGGTAAGACTCAAACCATCTAAGCTCTATTCCCTTCACACCATAGCATTCAAGTTTTTTTATTAGGATGTTTCGATCAACCGTCTCGAAAGCCCTCTGCAGGTCTAAGAAAACAGCCACAATAACTTTTTTATCATGGATCGCCATCTTCCAATTGCTTATTACTAAGTTTATTAGTGCCTCACAGTTATGATTTTTCCTAAAGCCAGATTGATTTTCGGATATTAAACCAAACCTTTCCAAGTATTCTTCAAACTGGGATTTAACAATTTTCTCAATAACTTTGGCTTCCAACATAATAGTGTTCACTGGCCGAAATTCTTCACATTTTTTTGTACCTTTTATTTTTTCTACAGGTACAACTATTGTTTCTTTCCAAAACTCTGGAAAACAACCACTTTCTAGTGACTTATTAATAATAGATAGAAAATTTTCACCAATAAGATCAAATGAGTCAATCAGTAATTTCACATTCACGAAGTTATTATCTTTCTTGTTGTTCATACTTTTTAAGGTGCTTTTTAGTTCGGTTAATGTTACATAACTAAATTTAAAATTGTTATTACCTGACTCAATTAAATTGCTATAAACCATATTATGAATATTTTTATGAATATCATATACACTATTTACGAAATACTCATTAAAGTTCTTGGCAATTAGTTCATTATCTTTAATTATTTCACTATTGAATTTAATTTCTTTAATTTCAGAAGGTCTTTTATTAAAAACATAAGTTTTAATATTACGCCACATAGTCTTTTGGTCATATGAATTATCAATTTTATCCCGAATAAACTTATTTTTAGCTTCATTAATTTTTTCAGTATACAGATTTCTTAACGATTTATATTTATACCAATCGTAGCTTCTATTTGTCCATACTGCTAAGTTATATTGGTTGTTTCTTTGTAGTTTTAACATTAAAAGATCTTTTGTAAACCATTCATTATCCACTGCATATAACGATTTTGTAACAATGAATTCATTTATAATATTATGCAATGATAAACTAAAATTTCTTGCTTTAAAGTCACAATCACCAAAGTAAATGGTCATTATATCATTTCTAACAATTTTACTTCTAAATTTATCCTTATTATATCGTAGAATCTTTGTTGATTTAAAGTCATCGTTAACTGTTTTGTCATTTTTAATTTGAAACATAATTTTTATAGTTTCATGATCACTTATTTTTAGGTTTGATTCAATTTTTACTTCAATTTTTTCATAACAATTTGACACAACCCAGTCTATTAATGTTTTTGAAGTTTGAGAAATACGTGTATGATCATTTACTATTTGTTTAAATAAATTCTCTTCAAAAATTTCACTCATTTTTATTTTAAAGTTATCATCTTTCAACCAGTTTATATTAAAGTCTCCTAATATTATAGCATTCTGACTTAACTCTGCTAATTGACAAATATAAGAGTTTATTTTAACGAAAAAATCAGAGTGTAGATTTAAATGTTTGGGTGATCGGTATAACCCGGCCACATGAAATACATTACGGGCATAGGATATTTTTACATGTAACCACCACATTGACTGATCCGAACTTGTGCTATTAATGGTCTCAAAGCTCATGGAGTCCTTTATATATAAAATAACACCACCAGTATGCCTCGAGTGGCTATCCACTCTAACAAAATTGTAACCATTAATATGTATTAAATCTCCGTCATCATCTTCTGTTAAATGAGTCTCACTCAAGCAAACCACATCGACACTTCTTCTCAATATTAGCTCTTCAAGTTCCACAAAATTATTAAATAGCCCTTGGATATTCATATAAAATATCTCGATATTATTTAATTGCTAATATAAAATTTTATTTGACTCAATTTTAAGCTTTTTTTGCAATACTTTACAGATATTGCTGTACGCATGATGAGAGGTATCACATTCTTCGTCACTTAAGTTCAAACTCTCTTTTACTTTTTTGCAGTTTACACAAGTAACAATGTCACTAACACATTCGCTTGCTTTATGGTCAGTACCAGCACACTTATAGCATACCAAACTATTTGCCGTACATTTTTCAACAGTGTGGTTAAAACCAAGGCACTTATAGCATCTGAGGACATTTATTTTTTCATAAACTCTACAACTATTGAAGCCAATTGTTAAGACTTTCTTTTTCATAATTACTTTAAACGCTTCACCATCAATTTCTATTAATGCATTAAATTTGTTTGTATTTTTATAGGATCGATAAATCTTTAAACAATTTATTTCTTTGCAACAAATACTATTTTGAATTTTTATAGCATTAACAATCTTTTCCTTTTCCAGATTTTCATCAAACCCGCATATTAAAATCTTGGGATTTTTTGTTTTAGGCACAATAACATTATAATCATCTTTAAGCTTCTCATTTAATTCACTTTCAATTTTTTCAGCTGAGTTTTTATCACTACAACAAATGGCCACTGAGCCATCATTACGTTCGTACACACTATTAATTTTCACCGGCATTTGACAAACATCAATTTTTTTTTTAACATCCAGTAAAGTTTTTTTACTCTCTTGAGTGATTTTAGGTTTTACCACTACTGGCAATTTGAGCCTATCTGCATATGATATTTTTCCACTCTCTTTTTTTTTTTTATTTTATCAAAAAACTAGCTTGCATACCCGTCGTTGCCGGGTTAAGTTTTTTTCAAATTTTTTTTTTTTTTTTTATGATCTATGTTGGAGCTAAACTTCAAGCCAATCGGCTCGGTAGTTTCCCCGCGAAAGGGTGACATAGAGGAAGAGCTAAGTTTCGAGATCACTTTACCCCCTCCTCTTACTCCCCCACCTCTCGGGCTACTTTTTAATGGGTCTTTGTTGGGGCTGGACCCCCGACGAACATCAATGTCAAATTTCAGGCCAATCGGTTTAGTAGTTTCCCCGCGAAAGAGTAACATAGCACAAAAACTAAGTTTCGAAATCACTTTACCCTCTCCCCTCACTCCCCCCACTCCTGACGTTACTTTTCCGTATGCCTATGTTGGAACCAGAACTACCACAGACACTCATGCCAAATTTCAAGTCAATCGGTTCAGCCGTTTTTGCGTGAAAGAGGAACAGACAGACAGACACCAACTCATTTTTATATACACCCATACCTCGTTATACGGCCCCTCTTTATACGGTTTTTCGCTATAACGGCCTTCTTTAATTAAGGCACTTTTTCGATTTACGGCCCAAAATATTTCGTTATACGGCCGAAAAAAAATTGGGGAAAAAAAATCAAAAGCTATAATTGCCAATCTGGCAATTATTGAAAACCCGTATGGTGATTTAAGTGAACAGCGAACAGTTGTATCAAAATTCCACTCTGAAGGCAAACTTTTCAATAAGACTTTTTAAAATTTAATCCAATCGGATTTTGATGTATGGGAGTTTTATGTAGAATCATATCGTAAATAACTTTTGTTCTTGCACTTTTTTGATAAGATGCACCGTTTTTCACAAAAAACTTTTTCGTTCGTATGGGGGGAATCCCCCCTAATGGTCCATTTTTGCTCATGAACGAACTTAGCCTCGCATTTTACGAAAAACGGATCTGCGCAAAATTTCAAGTCTGTAGATCAATCCGTGCGCCCGCAATCCGCGCCACAGACGGACATGCAAAAATTATTTATACTTATCATTCTAAACACACTGGGTGTAATTCATTTTCGTCATCAGATTAGAACCGATTTAAACATTTTAAATTATGTTTTTTATTATGTATATGGACATGTGCAGATGAATTTTTTTAATTTTTTTAAAGTTATCTTTTTATGTACATATGAATTTTTTTTTGTTATTGAAGTTATCCTTATATTACTTGTTATGTATTTTTTTTTTTTTGTATGTAAGCATTTTTAAATGAAATAAAAAGAAAAAAATGCATTTTAAACTAAAAACTACGTTATTTAAAAAAAATTGGAACGGATCCTATTGAATTTCTATGGGTTTGTATGAAAATAATTGATTCGTTATACGGCTTTTCGCTTTACAGCCAACTTTCCCGGAACGTATCTAGGCCGTAAAGCGAGGTATGGGTGTATTAGTATGATTGTACTGAAAAGAAAACAATCAATTTTTGGACGCTGTATATAGAAATAAAAGCTAGATAAAACGATAAAAAAAAATTCTTTATTTGTAGTATATTTTAGTATAAATAAAGCATTATTTTGATAAAACTGTTAAGATCTTTTCAATGTTTTTTTTTTGATTTTGTTCAAAAACAGCTTGACAAAAGATTCTGATTTTGTAAATTTTCGTACAAGTTTTTTTCAATTTTGTTAATGCAGATTTTATTCAAAATTACTCTCCGATTTGACTGTCCCCATCCATAACTCCTAAGATTTTTTTCCTAAGATATTCTGCATAAATATAGAAAATATTTAAAAAAAAACATCCCTTATTTATTGTGAAGTTCAAATATTTGAAATTAAATTTCCATGGAACAGTTTTTGCCCTTTTCCAGATTTGATTATAAAACCCCATTTTCACATAAATGTCACAACTACAAATGAAAATTATTCTACCCACATAATGTAAAGGTAAAGATTCGTAAAGGTCAGACGATTTAGAGAGGCACTTTGGACTGTTTAAGATATTCAGGAATTTATACAAATATACCAGAAATAGCGAAAATTGTCTCTTTTCCAATTACATTTTCATGAGGTTCGCATTTTTAGGCAAATTCAAACAATAAAAAAAATATCAACTGAAACCTATCGAAATACTTCATCCGTCTACAAGCATGATAAGGGAAAATGCCTAAAAAATCGAAATAATCAAATTTAAACTGTTTGACGTAGAAATATTCAGGATGCCGGACAAAAACTCAGACAAGGAATACGCATAAAATATTTCAAATATTTCCAGGACATGTGACAGATAATGCTCTCAACACTATTAATCACATGCTTGAAAATGGGAAAAATACTCATATATATGCTATGTTTATACATTTTCCAATATTTATACACAATTTGGTTACATGTGAATGAACTCGTATCTAACCAAAAGTGAAACAAAATAACATTTTTCGTGTCCATACGACATTTATAGGGAATTGGATGGAATGATGAAAATCCATCGCCATAAATTTATCCCTGACATTTATTTCTATGATGGGCTAAAAAGCCTCCAGACCCAAGCAAGACAACCGAGCAACAAAATGTTAAAAATAAATAAAAATTTATCCTATCTGAATATCAAATATATATTTCCTATTCTCATACAATATAGAATAATATCCGGTTATATAAATATTTTCCCCATGTTTATATCCCGAAAACGACAAAAAAAAATTAAATAAATCACTTGACTTGTCAATCGAGTCATTTCACTTCAACCCATTTTCTTCAAATTTGTGTCAATTTTTCCCGAATAGCTCGACACGACGTGAAATTTCCATTCAATTAGCTTTTGATTTCCTAATAAATAAACATCAGATTTTTATTTATTTACACTCTCAATAGAGTCCAATAATAAAAACGACTCCATATCAAAGATACTCAAATTCGATTCATGAGTTTTCAATTTTCCATTTCGCCACACTGTTTTCCCTTCTGACGAATTTAATTCACCAAACATATTCAATCTAAAAGTTTCGGAAATGCCAAATATCTACGCTGATGTTTCTGATGTGAAAGTAAAATTACAACTGAATATGATTTTTGAATTATTACGTCTGGTCTTTGAAAAATGTCCTCTTCTAATTCCTATTTCCTTTCTTGGTTTCTTCTATTCCCCCAAATTCAATGTAATCGATGACGTCACAGTAAAAGGGGAGTCAAGTCCTTGCCCTTGAAATAGAATGCGCAGTCCAAATCACCCCTATTTAAACTGGAAAGTCCAAAGTCAAAAACCACACTATCATTTCTCCTCGGATCCTTTCTAACTTTCAGTATCAATTTGATAAGGGAAACTATCAGAGCACCGAAAAACTTCCCTATTGTGAGAAGATTTTCCCAAACAATTCCGTAACCATAGCCCGCAAAGTACTTTCGGATTCTTTGCACAAATTTTCCATAAAACGGGTAATGAAAATTTATGAGGCGTCGTGCTATTATGAAAGTGAGAATAGAAGTCTTACACCCAGTCACCAGTAATGAAGGCGACAAAAAATGAGCTTCTGCTTTAGGTGACTTTAAAACAAATTCCATTTTATCGTATTTTATACCTTCGCATTGTTAAACGGGGATAACCCGATCCCTATAATAGGGTTTAAAGGGAATTCAGATTGTAGGAGGCTCCTTATATGAAGGTATTTTGGTGATTTTATGGCAATCGTGCCATTACTGTAGCACTCAATTTTCTAAGTGAAACCCTTTTTTAATCAATTTTTGCGATTTTCAGACTTCGTGGTACTTTCAAGATTTCGGGATACACATCTGTGGGTAATAGTGAGCTCTTCATAGTTTTATACTATCATAATAACTAAGATAATGTCTTTAAGTGCTGTTAGTATTTAAAACTTTGGAATTCTTGAAATTGCAAAAGATAAAAAATATTGATCTATCCAAGCAACCGTTTGCCACTCAGATTACAATGTCACCCTTTTCACAAAGTGGCCGGTACAAATCCATTTAAGTTATTGTTACCCTATATCGCAAAAAAACCGATTGCAAATTGGTTACTTTGTGACCGGTCACAAATAAACCGTAGCAAATCGATTACCTTGTGACTGGTCGCAAAAATCCGGTTTAGAATCAGTTACTTTGTGACCGGTCACAAAATAACCGTTGCAAGTCGGTTACTTTATGACTGGTCGCGAAAAAACGGTTTAAAGCTGCTTACTTTGTGACCGGTCACAAAATAACCGTTGCACATCGGTTAGTTTGTAACCAATCGGAAAGTTGTTGCTGTTGTTGATTGTTTCTATTGTACTAATTTATAGTGCACTTACAAACAGTACTATGGAAGCCTAAATAGTCAATTTTGGACCGTTTTCCGATGCATAACTGTGATATAAATTTACATTGACCTCAGAATTAATCTGCCGCCTCCGCCTCCTCCCTTCCCATTTGCAAACTATCACAGCCTTTACACGCGTCTGTAGAGCTGACACAGTCGCTGACACAGTCTCGTGTAAATGCTTACTGGCACTGACAAGTCTGTACTGACGGGACATTTTTGTAGTCAGTACAGACATGCCAGTAATTTGGCATTTTAGACTTTGAAGATGGCGGAAAATGGAGAATTTGAGGTAAATCTATTAAATTATTATGAATCTACTTTTTTTAATTCATTTTTTAGCTTTTAGAACTCTCAGACTAACTAGGAACGAGATAATTAAAATAATGAAGCATACGAGCAAAATTCATGCATCTGAAATACGAGGGACTGTAGCTGTGTTACAAACGAAGTCATTTTAAAAATGAACTGCCTGCCAGTTCGCTAAATGTCTTCTAATTCGTTGTCAGTAATTTGACATTTGGAGTCTGTGCTACTGACAGACTTTATAGTCGCGTGTAAAGGCCGGGTGTGTAACAAGAGAGTTCTAGCGGCGACGGTTGCACAACAGTTATTTTGTAACGATAGTTATAAAGGTTTTTCTGCGTAACCATTGTGAAACCGTTCCTTTTCAACAAAAGTGTTTCGTGAAACCGAATGCGCAACCGTTACTTTGTAACGATAGTCACAAAATCACTGGGCAAAGACGGTCACGTTAACGTTACAGTAACGTTATTTTGACATTGCTATGACCAATTTGTGACCCCATATATTTCACAACCTAAGTTGTGTGACCGTCGCGCAACCGGTGTGTAACCATTTTCTGCTATAGAAAAAAAAAATCCAACTTTTTTTTTGAGGTTTGCTAAAGAAATTTTGATGTGGTTTTTGAAAATATTTCCTATTAAAAAACCCGACATTTTCCAATAATTTAGAAACCATTTTTGTTTCCAATTGTTTGTCTTTAAATCTGACATACACAAACAAAATTCATGAAAATACGAGTATGTTGACAAGAAGACGGGTAAAAATTGTTTACAATTTTATCGTTGTCAAACCATTGAAACCTAAATTTTGTAATTTCTTTTGCCCTTGAAATTTCAATGCATTCTTAAATAGACTATAAAGGGATCAGAAAAAAAAATATTTAACGAAATCTCAAAAAAAGAAATAATTCAACTATGTTAGAATAAGATAGTATTAGTCCCAAGTTTTTCTAAAAATTAATAATCATCCCCACTTCTATAAAAAACGAACCCTTTCAAATGGATCAAATAAATAAATTCTGTTTTTTTGAAATTTTCATACGAGGTTAAAATTTAAAATTGCTACTAGTCAAAAGGCCTTACAAATTATGTAATTAAATTCTGACAGGCGAGATTTTAAAACAGCGGAAAACATCAAAACGAAAGCCGTCCCTTTTAAAACTATTACCGTTGCGTATAGTCATATATAATCGCAAGACATCACGCGATAGGCACATCACCCATCGTGACCCCGTCCAAATATATCCGTACTTTGTATACCTGAAAATTATATTTAATTGCAGGAAATAGCACTTTACTATATTTTCAGAAAACGTTTATTCATTATTTATTTGTTCAGTAAAATCATCCCCTAATCAAAAATTCAAAGTGTACAACAGCGACAGGAAAATATTTTATTGATTATCAATCATAAAGGATTTACTGGCTTCTATTATCCATTAAAGCTTCAAAAGGTTTCTTCAATATTTGAACTTTAAAAAATAAAAGTACAGAAAAAAATTAAAAAAAAAACTTTGTAGAAGATTTTAGTAAAACCCGTCCACCTGTCCAAAAAATTTCAAGTCGCCAGCTCAACATGTTCTCGAGTTGTTTAAGATATGTGTATCTTACAGATAGGCAGCCTGGCAGACAGACAGGCAGACAGAGAGAGACAGACAAACTACAGACCGACAGACAGATGCACGGACATCCTCATCATTTTTCCTGAAACTGATTTGGTATTGATCAGAAAGTTTCTATCACTGTCATGAATTTTTATTCGCTACGCGTTCTATAAATAAGAAATTTATCACGCTCAAAAAAAATAATCTAAAAAATAGCAATGATTTTTTTTTAATAATTTTATCAACTTCTTTTTCCAACAAAACCTGTTAAATTTTGTATAATGAAACAAAATAATTCAATTTAAAACCATTTATTTCAATTCGAATTAGTTAACATTATTGCACTAACGATTGCAATTCCTTGAGTTTTGTTAATGTTACAAATTGTATCATAAGGGCAGCATTATCATTCCAAAAACGTTAATGTAATAAATTTTAATATACATTCACATTAACATTATTTACAAATAGAGTAGGTACAATAAAATATCTTAAGTAAATTACTTTTTTTTTATTACAAAATAAAGATTTGAGCTTTCAGCTAATTGCGTCAATGAAATTTATAATATTATTTATTTCAATAATAAATTGTTCTATCTAATTTTATCAAACTATCATTAGGTGTATTACATTTCTAATTAAAGGAGTTATTTTTTGTTCACGTGTGTTTTCATTCGATCTTGGATATATTCTACAACTGTGATGTATTTTTGTTGCTTGGATAATTGAAGCGGTGTCATTCCATCCTGATTTTTCAGTGTTAAATCACTTCCAGCTGCTGCTAACTGCTTAACAACCGACAAATGGCCAAACATAGCAGCTGCGTGTAGGGCGGATTCTCCATTCTAAAAAAATCCAATAATTTAAAAAAAAAAGTTTTTGAACAATTTTTAAAATTATTATTTACCGGCAACAATCCTAAATTGGGTCTGAATTTGAGCAGATCGGCAACCACTGCCGGAAAACCTTTGTGGGCAGCTTTAAAAAGAGGTGTGGCTCCATCACATCTTGTGGAATCCACATAAGCTCCATTTTGCAATAACGTTTTGCAGATGTGATCGTGCCCCATTTGCGAGGCTATCCAAAGTGGTGTCGCCCCGTCATTTCTTGGGCTGTCAACATGAGCTCTAGCTGCCAGTAATAGCATTAGAATTGAGCGATGTCCATTTTGTGAAGCAATAAAAACTGGTGATGCACGATCCTGAAGACGAAAACGAAATTAATATAAAATCTTACTAGCTTAAACATTCTTCACTAGGTCCCTTACCTTCATACACGAATTCACATTCGCTCCAGCAGCGATAAGTTCCTTAACCACATGTGAATGTCCACTTTGACAGGCCACAAACAATGGCGTTCCGCCATCCTAAGATGTTGGAAAAAAAATTAATATTTTAGGGACATGAAAAAGATGAATGTTTACCACAGAAGGTGCATCAATAGCTGTCCCTGCCTTTATTAGTATTTTAGTGACTTCCACAAAACCACTCTGTGCCGCAAAAAATAACGCAGTGGTTCCAGTATTTCGTTTCGCATTTGGGTCTGCGCCCTGTTCCAGTAACTCCAATACACATGGAATGTGTCCACCAGCTGCCGCAATTATTAATGGCGTAGTCCCATCCTATAAATAATTAATAACAAATCATATTCAATAATAAACAACTTTAAAATGTGTTTCTATTAACATTAAATGAATCGTTATGCCAAAACCATATTTAAATATGTTCCAAGCTATCGTGCACATAATTTTGTGTTTATGTAATCGAGAATTATCTAATAGTCAGATCAATTAATATGCTTAGAGCGTAAATCATTATCTGATGACCATTCCGGGTGTAATGAAATCAATATCCAGAAATTAGAATCGCCCCGCGATTGATTCCCCGACCACAGTTCGGGCTCACTCTCCCCGTCGACCTGCGGCTTCTCCTTAATCAGCGATCTTCGGCCTCGGATCTTACCCGGCCCGGTCCTTGGCGGTCCAAGCCCACCCCACGGCCCTGAAACTTATTCGGCCTCAGGTCTCCCAAATAGCATTTTAACCTTCTTCCGTCCCTCGGGTCTAATTTGACCCAAACAGAAATTAGTTTGCTTGTACCTTTAAAAATATTTATATTACGAACCTGAAATTTTTTGACTTTGCCTTATTTATTGTAAACTAGCAGTATGCAAAAATTTGGCAACTTCCGATTACCCGTTACACTGCTTCAAAAATAGTCACACTAAAGACCTTCGGGTCTAAAATGACCCAAGGCAGTTATTCGTATAAGAAATGTTTAATTTAGTCATATTATATTATATTAGTTAGTGTTTGTAAACCTTATCTAGAATACGGATCTAAAATCTTTGACCGAACGGGGTGATTTCTCGGGTATAAGAAACCGATTTTGTTGGATGTCAATTGGGAAAAACTCAACTGCCATATTTCTCAATTTTTGTATGAAGTTTTTTGACCGCTATTTTCGGGGAGAGTTCATTAGAACAATATATAAGTCTTTTGGGTTATACATATGTTGTTGTATGTTGTAAAAATTTCAAAAAACATAAAAAAACTCGTTTTTTGATTTTTGTATACACTAAACCTTTATGGGTCAAAATAGACCCGAGGAACTTTAGTGTGATTTTTTTTGAGGGACGGATGAAGGTTAAGCAGCAATTATGGTGTTCATCCCCATATTTCGTCGCCATGCAAATCGCGGCGATAAGCAATTTATGTCGCAAATACGTAGTTAGTTGTGCCAACGAGACGCGCAACGGCACCCATAGTGGGGAACACTTTTCAGCGGTTTGCGGCGCCGCAATTATAACGACAGGGACGTAATTAGTTGCCTCATGCGAGAGCGTCATCTGACGGCATTATATCACACAATTACACAAATCATCGAGCGGGTTTTCTTTCTCCCTCGAATTCTTACTTAGCTTGGTGAGTAAACAAACATGAACAAATAAAAACGTAAGCAGAAGACGAACGAGAAAAATCTAATGGCGACAAATTAATGGAAACTTTTGTGGAGTATTATTTTATAATGGACTTTTCTTCCGATTGCATGTCGTGATTTTAATTGCCATTAAAATTTTTCGACAATATTGGATCTGAAATTTAAACAGATTTTAATGGGCCATCAAATTATTTTCTTTTTAATCAAAAGTTTCTTTAATTTTATTTTATCGGTCAATTTTTTTTTTCTTTTGCAATGAAATTTTGATGCCAATAAAATTATGCTGTTTCAAAAATGTATGCTATCCACTTTTTATGCAATATCCTTCAGTCATTCGCCTGAAATAAGAAATTTAATTCTCGAAGCGAAATCGTTTCCATCAAATGTCAGTGAGAAATATGGCGGCTGAAGGCATCAATTTTTTTTGGTGTTTCTCAGACGGGGAGCTTTAATGAAACTTTAGTGGCAGACTATTTCGACCCGAAAACCATCAAATGCTGCTCTATCGCTGCAGAAATTTTCATGAAGCGAATGTTGCCCCAAAGATGAACCGTGGGTCACCAATTTCCCCACTAAAGCAATTGTGGCTTTGCAGACGCATTATTAATCGGTGCGACGCGCTCGTCACTTCTTTCGCTTCTTTTACGCGGATGTGAATTATAGGTGTAAATTTTTAGCCCCGATTGCGTAAATTGCTGCATTTTAAAGCCGCAAAGAACAAATCTCATGTTCCCGTACTTTTCGATGCTATTTGGGCTGCCGTTTCAAATGTGCACAACTTGCAGGTAAATGGTTGAGATAGCTTTATGTGGGCGAAATTTTTACTTGAAAGATAACCTCTCTAATGGTGAAAATCTGATCCAAATCCCTTTAGAATTGCAGAAAATAGCAGGTGAGGGGATTTACAGAAAGGTATAGGGACAGATATTGGTGGGTGAAGTTTTTCCTGAGGGCGAAAAATATCAAGAGAGCGGATAAGAAGGAAGGGGAAGGGGGGGGGGGGCGGATATTTTAAAAATAGCCTATCACCATCTTAACGATACTCTGAACCTAACTGTTAAGTTTCATTAAAATCCGTTCAGTAGTCTTTGAGAAATTCGGTCACAATCATATGATAATATGGTTACTTAACGCCATGTCATACGGAGTGCGCTACGTTGCCGCATTGTGCGATTTTTAAAGACAGCCAAACAAATTTTGATGCTTTCCCTTTTTCTTCACAAGGTTTATATTCGGACAATATTTTTTTGTTTTTATTTTATATGCTTTGTTGAGCGAAAAAACATCTAAATTTGCTTGGATATCTTTAGTAATCGCGCAACGCGGAAATTCAAAGAAATTTATATGCCATAACTCTTAGGCGGTATTTAGACGATCAAAACGAGTCAAATTTAATTGATGCCAAGTAAAATGAACTGTCCATAAAGATTTTGTCTGCCCTCATTTAGAATATTTGACGATTGACCCGCAATTGTAGCATTTCTTATGTTTTATTTATTAATTTTTATTTTTTTCTTCAATTCAATGTTTTTTCTTTCTTTTTTGCTTTGCTATAACGTCGCTAAGAAATTCAGCTCCACTACCACTGATCTTTTTGTCTGGTTTACAAAATTCGATTCAAATTAATTTCCAATTAATCAGATTCCCGTTAATGACCTCAATCAACACTGAACGAGCAAATCTCAGCAAGTGAACAGATAAATACAAAAAAAAACCCCTCCACTCATCACCCAAAAAACACTCAATCCTTAAGTCTAATTGGTAAAAGCAAAGTGAAATAAAAAGTAAGTTTCTCACACTATGCCACAATTGAATGTTCGGTACTGTCGCCATTATTCATTGGATTTATGTTCTCACGAGTAAAAAAAAGATACATGTTGAAAAAGTGAATCGGATCAATTATCAAATGAACATCCAACAGGTGTTATGCTACGTACAATCACGTTTTCATTTACCGGTTGGTGTTCAACATGCGATAATTTCCTCGTCTATGTCTTTTAATTGAAGAAATTCATAATTTTTTTCCAAGAAAACTACGCAATAGAGTCTATGAATCAATTTTATTGTTGGAAATTTCATATAGGAAACTCTTATGCATTTCATCTTCATGTAAATAATTTTCACTTCATTGAACCGTTGCCAGTCATGTTGAAAATAAAACTCATCATGGGATATGGATTTCAAATTTCATTACTTTGAAGATTAATAATGCGAAAAAGGCATAAACGTCAACTAAGAACTTTTACACTAAAAGTTAGAGAACATTATTACAATCAAAATTTATAACCACTACAAATTAAAATAGTTCAATGAAACACAACCTTCCACAGCAATCGCTTGACACGAACTGATTTAAAATGAAATGCGTCATGCTAATATTGCCCTGATTCAGTGTTGCCATTTTCAGCGACTTGACTCATTTCTAGCGACTTTCATGCCTTAAAAAGCACGTGTTGAGATTTGAGATTTTAGTGCTCTTTTGGGGACTTTTCGGAAATTTTCAGCGATTTTCAAAAGTTTCTTAAGAAAAAAAAGCTTTGTTGAAAATTTTACTAATAAATATCATACCTTTCACAATTTTTTACATTTATGTTACGCAAAAACATTTGATAAAAATGCAAAAAATTAATGAAAATTGAATTAAGACCTAACAACAGTGGATTTAGACATAAATAAATCTTTGATCTCAGATGTGAGTAAATTTTATGTAGATATTTTGACTTGAAGTCTATTTAGTTATTATTTTTCTAAGAAGAACTTAACAATTTTTTTTTTGTGTTTTTTAAGAAGACAAAGTTTTTTTTTTTTTATTATTATATTTTATTGTTGTTAAAAACAAAGAATAAAAGCGATTTGAAAACAAGATATATGTTTAAATATGAATTAAAAAAAGTCTCAAAACTAGCGATTTTTTCTATAATTTCGGAGACTTTTGAGATTTTTTTTCCTCGTTTCAGCGATTTTGGGCTTGAGGGCTCCGGCAACACTGCCCTGATTCCAACTCAAAGCACGATTCGTTTTATTCCTGCGATCCGAAGCCGCACACACAAGCATTACAGCACACAATAAAAGGTCGATTATAGTGGCAACGGTGTTAAAGCCAATCTGTGTGATGAGCCAGCCGAGCCACTAGCTGATGATGCCTGGTTTAGATCAAAACTTTAACAAATACTACTTTTTTACAACGATAAGAGCTATTTTAATAGCAAATGTGAATACCCCTTATGTTTAAATATTTAAGGGTAAAAATTTCACTAACGAAAATCTGGGGAAGGGGCGACAGGGAGCATTAATAAACATGAATAAAACTTCGTTTGGTGTGGATGTCTCTGCAAACTGTTCGCCAACTCCACTGTATATGCGGCTTAATAACTCGACTTGAGAACTTATACAGTAGAACACGCTTAAATGCAACACGCTTAAATGCAAAACTCGTGTAATTGCACACAAAATTTGTGCCTAGAGGATTTTCAAGCATTTTTCATACAAATATACACGGATAAATGAAATACGCTTAATTGCAATACTTGCTTAAATGCAACCAATTTAACATTCGCAAAAGTATAAATTACATGAAATTTTACACGCTTAAATATTAAAGTTGCATGTTTATCTTTTACTCGCATAGTTGCACATTAATGTGCATTTATCCGTGCTACGGATAAATGTAAAACACGGATAAATGCAAAACACGGATAAATGCAAAACACGGATAAATGCAAAACACGGATAAATGCACATGAAATTCTGCGAAATTCGATGTGCATTTAAGCGTGTTCTACTGTACCACGATTGCGCTAAACCTCATAAGAATTATAAAATAAGGCGAAAATTTGCTCAGTCAACCAGAGCGATTAAGGAGGATCTCCATTACCATGACTTCTGTAACTGCAAAAAAATGCAGAAAACTAGAGCAAGATAGACTTATATAGATCTAAATAGGAATGACTGAATACAAGTATAAACGCTTTCCCTTCCAGTTTAACAACTTTATAGCAATCATATCAAACCTTATGGTATGAATATAAGGTTCAAATTAGCATAGAAATAAAGCTATACAGCTGCATGTATGTGTTTGAACTACATGAAAAATGACAGCTATGCTATAATAGCACTTTGTATGTGTCTGTGCTCACTATTCACTTACAGGGGCAATGTGTGATTGTAGTAGAAATCGCTATAAAAAAGTTTAAGTCCGTCAACTGCAACCATAAAATCGCCATAAAAAAAGAGGGGAAATTATTTTTGCAGTTGCCGACAAATTTTTGCAGTTGATTCTTATCTCCCTTTCTCGCCAAGGTATCTTCACATAAATGTGTCTCTATTTTTTTGCAGTTGGGAAAAGTCATGGTAATGGAGGGCGGCCTTTATACTGTTTGTGTTCAAACATTGAAATATTTCTTATTCATTGTTTTCCTCAATGCAGCAAAGCTTGGGTCTCGAGGTACCTGGACACGGTTTGTTGCGCGCACGGGGATATCAAACATGACTTCACTATTTGAAACGTTCCTGAGCAATTCGTATTCAAATCAACTACGTTTGTGTTAAAATCCACAATTTCCGTGATCTCTAAAAAAAATTTAATCAAAAATGAGTCGTTATATTTGTATGTGTTTATTTAAAATGCGAATAGATTTTCGACTATATTTAAATTCATTAACATTTGTTGTATTTTGTTTTTGCTCTTATCAGTCATGAAGTTTTTCTGCAAAAAGTCTAGGGCGCTGTGGCATTACGCTATGATTACCGAGTAGGTAATGTTTTTTCGGGCTCAAGGAATTGATGAAGCCCTTCTGGCCCTCGTTACGCCCAAAACAACATGATCTACACGGTGATAATAACACAATACAGCGCCCTGGACCTATTGCAGGTTAACAGAAAAAACTTCACAGCTGATCAACTTAAAAACGAATCAAAACAAATGCTAATGAACCGTTAATTGATTAAATCAAGCTGTATAGTTGATTTAATCACGTTCATAGTTGATTTCACCATGTTCACTGTATTGTTGGTTAATCACGAAACGTACTTGAATCAGCCAAAAATCAAAAAAGTTTTTTGCAAAAATGTTTGCCGAAAAAACCAATTAGATTTTTAAAACATTTTTATGTCAACAAAATTCACGGCAATTAGCTACAAAAAACACAACTATTTGTGTGGCAATCGGTTTCGTAGTTTGATCAAAAAAATCACCTAATTTGAGTGAAGAAATAGCTCACTAAAACGTCATTATTAGCAATTACAAGCGATGCTTCAATTTTTCCAACAAAAAACCTTCTTTTTACCCAACATTCCCCTATTTTGAAAGCATTGCATGCAGTTGAATGCACCGAAAACACCCACAAAACTATAAGCTACCGGTTTTAAAAATTCTTTTGTGTACATTAACAGGTTATTAGACCATGAGGAAGGTCTGATGGTACTTAATGTTGCAATTATCTATCGGATATGCATTTAAAATTTACACCTCAGTTCTCAACTGAATCCAGCTTAGAAGCCGAGTAGTTACTAGCATAAAATCATTGCTTATGGATCGAAGCGTTACTTTATTAGCACTCAACTGGAAGAAAATCAAAGAATGGAAACTGTGTCAAATCGAATGTCGGTTCTTTTTGGTATTTTTATATACGTTTGCTATAAGCCGCAATCGCTTTTTACGGAAGTGAAAAGTTACTTTAAAAAACATGACAAATAAAATTAGTACGGCTATTATTATACCGTTTAGTGTTTGTTCAACCTGTATTACACGTTTTTTCACTAGACTAGATATGAATTTGAAAAAAAATCATTTGCGAAAATAGTCACATCCGTTAGAGTACGTTAGGAAGTTGTTAAAATATGTTTAAAGTCAATTTATCTTAATATCAACAATTAACACGGCTCTTAATTATAATGTTTGGTAAATTTTCTAATTATGAATAATTACCTCATTTGATTGACAAATGGGTGGACACACATATTTATTTATGTAACGATCTACATCGAAGTAATGATGAATGAAACGACTTGTTAAATTATGGAAAGATCGCCATCAATAGTAAGAGATTATGAAACTCATTAGCATGACAGTAAACTAAATTTATTTACTAAAAGAGCACAAAAAAGTAGTTATAGAATTCATTACTAGCCAGTAGCAAAATTTAATATTCATAAACAAGCATACTCGGCGTTTTGTCAATAAGACACTGAATGAGTGTTTTATGAATAGATCGCATTTTGTTATTGATTTTCTGATTTATAAAGTGTTCAAATAGTTTTTAAACATCACGATAGATTCGTCAGCAGAAATATGAGGCTGACATTTGTTCGTTTAGAAAATCGTGTCTTAAAAAAGCTTATGGTTTGTAATTAACTTAACATTGAATATTCGAGAAATTAGTATCGAAATAATTTGAAAAACATTTTTTTAATATTTGTTGAATGATTTATTTCATTAACATCTATCTGTCGACATATTTGGCAATGAAACGGTGTTCCAGGGGAGATTTTCTTATTATTATAAAGATGTTGTTATTATTATCAGATTTGTTTGGATCGAAAAGTTTTGAAATTGCCAGAAATTTTTAATTGAAAGATTTAGTCCGCGTTTTTCCAAAAAAAAAAAAAAAAAAAAAAAAACTTCCACTTAAGACTATATTGGATTTATTATACCGTTTAAAACGCATCGGACCAATCGGCGGACACAAAAATTAATTACCCTGGTGTTTGGGATGGCAAAATATTTTAATTTCCGCATGTCCGTCCGTTCGTCCGTCCATGATCACCGTCAATTTCGAAAGCATTGAGTTAGAGGCTTGAAATTTTGTACATCTGCGCTTCTCTTAAATTTAAAGGCCAGGTTCTTGAACGGGCAAAATCGGATCATTTCTTTCTTTTTTTCTAAAATCGATTTTTTATGAAATTCCAAAAAAATGGAACCACAAAAAATCGTGAAAAATCTCAACTTCAATATTTTATTTTACTATGACCGTTTTCCCCTGCAGTGCATTTTAGTAAGAGTTTTAACTTGCGTAGTTTTCTTTTTCAAATTTTTTACCTGCGGCATATTTTTCTTAACAGCTTAGCCCAGTGGTTCTTAACCGGTGCTCCGCGGAGAACTGGTGCTCCGCGAGCTTGTTGCAAGTGCTCCGCGAAATATTTGTGTGAGCTCGATTTCTCGACATTAACCAATATAAAAACTAAGAAACGCGCAAGACTTACTAAATTAGACGAAGAATTGAGAGTAGCTTTATCAAATATTAGTCCTAATATTGCTGAAATCTGCAAAAACCGACAAGCCAGGTATCACATTAAATGATTTTCGCCTCAAATAAATTTCATTCGAATATATATTTTTTTATTTATTTTTTTTTAATTGATGTTATTTTTAACTGTTATGTAATAATCAGTTTAACTTTTAATAAAAGTTATGTCTGTTGGTTTTTTGACTCTTTGATTTTTGTGCTCCGCGAATTTTTCTTCTGATCAAAAGTGCTCCCTGACTTTAAAAAGGTTAAAAATCACTGGCTTAGCCAAATACCACTGACTCACTCGTCACAGTATCTCCCGAACCACTAAACCGATCGACAAGAAACGTACATAGATGCTAATAAGGGCTCGCTAAGAAACGGTTTTATGACATTGGAAAGGGAAGTCCTGTAAGGATAACTCAGATATCCCGTTTCCAATTTTTTCTTGGAAAAGGGGGTTTTCGGGGTCGCTGACAAATCCGTCCGCCTGTCCGTATGTCTGTCTGCCTGTCCACGTGTCCGTGAACACCATAACTTTCGAAAGGATTGAGCTACAGACATGAAATTTTGTATAGTTACGTTTCTCGCAAATGGCTGGGCTAAATTCCCGAACGGGTAAAATCAGACCATTCTTTCCCCCCTCTCCAATACAAACGAAACAGTTTTTTGCAATTTTCTCAAAAACGGTGAGTCATATTGAAAAACTTTTTAAGGTAAAATCTGTTTAGAATATAATTTTACATAACTTATCCATACATCAAAATCCAATCGGACCACTCCTGTCCCCTCTCCTATACAAATGGATTTTTTTTTAATAAACATTTTCTCTGTCATCATATAGAGTATTTGACGATTGGCTCCTGGCAATTGTAGCTTTTCTTATGTTTTTTTTTTTCAATGTAATTAAACTAAATTCACCTTTAAACCGAAACAATCCATTACAGTATCCTAAAAAAAATTTTTTTAGTGTCTGATTTAAATTAATACTAGTATGACGAAAATTATATGCTTGGTTTTCTTTTAGCTAAACAATAATAATAACGGAGCATGATTTAAGCATTTTTCGCACATTTGTAATAACGAGAAAGTCCAATATTACAGGTCTTAACTTGACGTATCTGACTGTCTATGAGATAATAGCAAATAATTACCCGAATATAGCGTGCTCTTAAGTGATTTCGTCTAAAAATACCCAATCTCCGCATGAAACACCATCAAAATGAAATGAGCACACATCAACTTAAATAAGTAAAATCTTGATCTGGTGCCATAATCAAATTTAAAAAAATGTTTTATTAAGGAAATGTACATTTCAACTTGCCATACACAATCCGTATTATCTTATTTCTCTTGTCATTTTCTTTCTTTCATTTTTTTTTAATAAAAAGTGCTACTATTCTGCGGAAGTAGTTACTTCATTAAACCAAAATTAATCGCACTTTGCGTGTTTTTACGCCTCATATGGTCAATTTTCATAAGCTCTGAAGACATGAAATACTTACTACTTTTAATGCAAATCTATTCATTCTAAACGTAAATTTCTAAAAAAAAAAAACCTAACAAAAATCTATGCAAATAAACAGCTAAATTGAATTTGATGGTCAATTTGTTTGCTTATCAGCTCGAGAAATTTACATAAAGTTATTTTCAAGGAAAATATTCATCAGGTAAGGAGATATTTTAATTGTGAGATATTAAGGTGAGCTGAGCAAGGAAAAATCTTTAGTTTTGACCTGAAATTCAAATACGTATTTTGTATGTAGAGTGAACTCACCTCATCTTTGCAGTCCACGTGAACTTTTCCGCTCTCAAGAACTCTTTTTAGCGTTATATCATCACCACGAAGCGCAGCCAAATGTAGCAGAACGTCCGATGGTGTTTCTTTCTGTAATGAAATTTAAGTGAATTTCAATTAAATTGATTGCACAGATGGAATATTAAGTTGTAGATTAATTTTGTTGAAATTATACGACGAATCTATTTTGCATACAGAAAAGCTTTTCAGTTAATGCGCCTGTTTACATGGAGACTCATTTTGGTTCGTCTCGTCATTCGCTCCGGCCAAGTGACGGTGAGGGACAGTGGGGAGGGAAGCCAAAAAGAACGAACGAAATTTAGATCCACTTAAAATTTTCAGTCGCAAACCGGTTTGAGTCTGATTGTTGAAACCTGCTTCGTTTAGTTTTGTTGATGAAACCGGTTTAGCGAATGAAGATGAAGCGGCAGAAAAAGGACGAAAAACATCACGCCTGAAATAAGTCCTAATGTAAACAGGTTCAATGAAATCAGTAAGTAAAATACCTTTTTATTTATGCTAAAACATTTGTTTAATTAGAGTCAACTTACATTAAAATATTTTATTATTGAAATTTAAAAAAAAAGTCATTAAAAATCCCCAACACGGAGATATGAAAATATTTATTACAATTTTTGAAAAGTACATACCAATAATAAAAAGAAATACGCCGCGGGCGAAAATTTCACTGAAAAAATGCACTGCGGATGAAAATTAAACTCGAAAAATTCGCCACAGACAGAAATTGGTATCAAGATCAAACAAACTCTTAAATTTAAAGTCCCGCAGTTGAATTAATTCCAGTTTTTTTCTTTTTAACGTTTTGATTTGATACAGAAAACTTCCGACAAGCTCAAAATACCGCCTCAAAGAGTTCCGCCCTAGGCAGAGGTCCTATAACCGAACACAATACGATTGGTTCGAATCGTAAATTCAATATTGTCGGAGACTTTTATTGCTTAAAAAGTTCAGGATGCTCGAAAATAAAAAAGATTAAACTTCTTGACACACAGTCGTTTATTTTTCTTTTCCTTCAATATCGACACACAGTCCATATCCCGGCACACACAGTACTACTTCTTCTTCCTCTTCTTCTTCTTCTTCTTACAGATTTCTCTTACTCACTAAGCTTATTACAAAATTTTTCTTACATTTCGGCCATTCTGACCCTAATTCGACCTCGAATTATTTAAAAACCAAGAAAGAAACCGATTAGCATTCACACTCTTTAGATACCCAAGGTTTAAGTCTGGTCACATCGAATATACCCTCGAATGATTTTTGGGTTATTTGGAACCCTTCAATATCCTTAATCAAATATCTATCGTTGTCAAAAACCTTTTCGACCCTGTAAGGACCTCTGTATTTGGGAATCAACTTTTTATTCACTCCAATGGTTGTGTCGACGTTGGTTATCATCACCAAGTCACCAATAGAATACAACTTTGGCGCTTTTCGACGCAAATTATACCTGTATTCGTTATAATTCTGGCTTTTATTAATGTTAGTAGCGGCGTCTTCGCGTAATCCCGCAATATCCCCTCTATTCTCATCGTAAATAAAATTTTCCAAGTAGTCCCTCACACGATCCACTACATCACCCTTTTGTCTTACGCCAAAAAGTAACTCAGTCGGAGTATGCTTTGTACTACTCGAAATCGAATTATTTAGGGCAAATTCAACCTTTGACAAAACATTATTCCAATAAATTTTTTTGTCCTTGTCCACTAATTTCGCTATCATGGGTCCTATTGTTCTGTTAACTCTTTCAACCTGTCCGTTCGCTTTTGGACAACCACTGGCTACCAAAACGTGTTTGATACCTTCTTCATTCATGTAGTCTTTAAAATTGGAAGAAGTGAAGCAAGTTCCTCTATTACTGATTAATCTGAAAGGTTTGCTGTAATTTTCAAAATACCTAATAAGACATTTAATAGTCTCCTCCGTAGTTGGGGCTTTTGTAGCGTAAAGCTTTGTGAATTTCGTGAAACCATCTATTATGGCCAAAATATATTTATTTTTATTTCTTGGTTCTAATGGTCCATAATAATCTATATGAATTGTTTCGAATGGTTTGTTACCTTTAGGGATTGAATGTAAAAAACCTTCGGCCTTTCCGGAAGAACCACTGAACGTAATACATTTTAGGCAGTTTCCAATAAAATCTTTTACCCTATCCGTCATCTGCGGAAACCAATAGTTTTTTTGGATTATCTCTACAGTTTTCGCAACTCCCAAATGTCCTGCCTGTTCATGTGACAATCTAATGACTTGAGATACCATATTTTTAGGGACGTAAAATCGAATATCATTCTTAGTTACCTTGCGATAAATCAACCCATTTCGCAGCTCGTACAGATTACTCTCTCGATTTTCTAATTCATTCCGTAACTTTTCCAAATCGGGGTCTTGACTCTGGTAAATTGACATTGTTTGTTCGAAGGTATTTTCTTCTAGAACTAGGATAGCAGTTGATCTGCTGAGAGCATCAACGTGCTGCATCCTTTTTCCCTCACGATGCTCCACCGTATAATCGTAACTAGACAATTCAAGAGCCCATCTACTAATTCGCGGATTCAAGTTTTGCTTTTTTAGTGTCAAGGTTAAAGCAGAACAGTCCGTTACTATCTTAAAGGGTCTCCCTAACAAATATATTCTAAACCGTCGTAAAGCGTAAATCATTGCAAGGGTTTCCAATTCGTACGAATGATATTTAGATTCCTGCTCGGTCGTACGCTTAGAAAAGTAAAAGATCGGGTGAAGTTTCCCGTCACTCTTCCTCTGTAGCAGCATCGCACCATAACCCACGATGCTCCCGTCACAATGTAATTCGGTTTCGTCGCCGGGACAAAATATCGACAACACTGGCCGCTCTACCAATTTGGACTTTAGTTCCTCAAATGACTTCAACTCAACCGGACCCATTATGAAAGTCTTGTCATTAGTCTTTATTAAATCTTGTAGGGGTTTTGCAATATGACAAAAATCTGGAATAAACTTCCGAAAATAGGAGCACATACCCACAAATCGCTGTACTTCACGTACGTTTTTTGGCAGGGGAAACCTGTCAATGGCGGACACGTTCGATTGATTAGGCTTTACTCCACCCTCACACAGAGTGTATCCTAAATAGTCCAATTCTGCACATAGAAATTTGCACTTAGAAGTATTTAACTCTAATAAATTTTCCGACATGATCTCGAAAACTTCCCTTAAGACCTCTAAATGTTCGTCGACCGTTTCTGTCGCTATTGCTAAATCGTCAATGTAAATTGTCGCAACTTTTCTTTCAATTAACCGACGGAATGCTTTTTCAACAAACCTCTGAAATTCAGGAGGCGCGTTTTTAAGCCCAAACGGCATTCTAACCCACTCGTATTGCCCTAATGGTGTTGTAAAGCTCGTAAATTTAATGGACTCAGGTTCCATGTAGACGTGATGAAAACCGTTTTTCAAATCCAAAATTGAAAAAACCGTTTTTCCTTCAAATCGGTCGATTAGATCTTCAATAACGGGTATTGGGTAATTGTTGCGTAACGTCAATTTATTTAAACTACGATAATCTATGCACAATCTGTAGTCGTTCGAATTCTTCTTGGGAATAAGAACAATTGGCGACACGTACGGAGATTCGCTCTCCCTTATGAATCCCTTTTCTAGAAGGTCACCCAAGATCTTTGACAACACCTCGCGTTCATGAAAGGAAATTCGTCGCGGCTTAAAATTAAACATTTCATCCTTCTGCAGACAAATTTTCATTTCCGTTTTAACCGTTGGGTTATCTCTCAATGTCGCATTTCTTTCATAGTTTTTGTACATTTCTAAAATTTTGACTTTAGTATTATAATTGACTTTATTACCAAAACATAAATCAGAAAAATCAAACTTATTATCTATGTTAATATTAAGTATTTCCTTATCAAAATTTAATTCATTTAAATCATCATCAATTACTAGCTTCATACTTAAAATATTTAAGAAATCTCTGCCTATTATCATATCTAATTCCATAGTTTGATCATCCACAACAAGCAACTTAATGTATTTCATACAACCGAAGATATTTATGTATCCCGTAAATGATCCCAAAATGCTCAATTTAGAATTATTAATCCCGATATAATTTGTCAGACTGTTATTTTCGAATTTGTCAAAATTGCCTACAAACTTCTTTTTCACAATAGATACCGCACTACCTGTATCCAATAAACAATTTAGCTCTAATTCAACGGTATTACCTGTGTCAATTTCTTTTACAAAAAGTCCTACTTTTGTTGTAAAATCCGTTGTCTTCAAATTACCCATAGCGATGTTATTGGTCGATGTACTCTCGGTTGAGGGATGCTGTTTCTTCGGACACGCCTTGGCCATGTGACCATGCTCTCCACAATTAAAACAGGAACCTCGTTCTTTTCTGGAATCCGGACAGCTGGACGAAATATGACCGGTTTTGTTACAGTTGTAACATTTCTTCGTCGTCAGACCCGACACTCCTAGATTACCTTGTGCGGTTGTAGATTTCCTCGTCATAGTCTGGCTTCTGTAATCCGGAACATCCTTCAGGCTCAGCTTTGACATGGCTTTTAGAAGTTCTTCGGTGCTCTGAAAACACTGGATTCTGGCTTGATTCTTCAAACTGTAATTCTGGATACCATCGATGATGACATCAATTAGTTCCTCATCCGATAAATCCAATCCATTCGCCAAACACAATTTATCCTGGAAGTAGCTTGCGAAGACTTCTCCTTGTTTCCACAATCGTTCCTCAAGTTTTTTTCGCACCGTCAAACGATTTGGTCTCGTGTTGAAAATCATTTTTAACTCGTCCAGTAGCTGCGATAAATTTAATTTTACATTATCCGCTTTGGAATGAAACCATTTTAATGCTCGGCCCTTCAGCTTGGCAACCACCAGTAATTTCAGCTCTTCATCTTTCAGACATTTATATGCTGATTTAATGTTCAAAATTTGATGAAACCACACTAAAAAATTTTCTCCGCCATCGTACTCATTTAACAATTCGCCGATTTCTTTTAGCTTATACTTTTGCTTATGATCATCACTTTCCAAACCAACACTATTTGAATGCTTAACAGATCGTTCTCGTTCAAGCAGCCGGTTTTCTCGTTTCAATATTTCGATTTCTCGTCGAAGCAGCTCTAGTTCTCTCTTTTGCAAATTGTCAATTTCACTTGCATGTATTTCGCTTTCCACACAATTCGCCTCTGCAGACAAAGACGTCGCTGCAATCATCGTTTCATCTCCGCTTGCTCCGCTGCTACTATCGCTATCTCCGTCTACCACTTTATCTGTCTCTGCTAAACGCACTATAGAGATTTCATCATCTCCATCTACGCCATCTTGATTTTTGTTTTCACACAAATTTTGATCACTGTTTTCCTTTGAATTGGGGACTTTTTCACCTTGCTTTTTTGCATTTATTTTGTTGTGCTCTAGAATTCTTTCATAAAGCTGGGTTTTATTCCCTTTTTCCACCAATTTCAAGTCCTTACACTTTTGCACAAGTGCAGCTTTTAGATATTTTTCTATCGGCAACATATTCGCTTAATTCCACTTCTGAAATTTGTCGGAGACTTTTATTGCTTAAAAAGTTCAGGATGCTCGAAAATAAAAAAGATTAAACTTCTTGACACACAGTCGTTTATTTTTCTTTTCCTTCAATATCGACACACAGTCCATATCCCGGCACACACAGTACTACTTCTTCTTCCTCTTCTTCTTCTTCTTCTTACAGATTTCTCTTACTCACTAAGCTTATTACAAAATTCTTCTTACAATATATTGTTAGTTTTTTATGCCAACAACATTGAATTTACGATTCCAACCAATCGTATCGTGTTCGGTGATAGGGCCTCAGAATTGGCTTGATCCCAAATATGTAAAAAGTAATATTTTTTCAAAAAGATCCGTTTTTCGCAAGACTCATTTACAAAAAATTTCAACTCGGTATGTCAACGCGTTCTAGAATTATTTAAGTAAAACGGACAGATCGACACACCGACAGAAATATTGCACGGAAATCCTTTTAATATTGCCTTTTTTCGTACCGATTAGAAACTTTCTATCTGCCCCGGATTTCGTACCGATTAGAAACTTTCTATCTGCCCCGATCTTGAGTCGATATGCGTATGCGTCTCTTTTCTCTAGAGCAGAGGAAAGGAAAAACATAACAAAAGCTATAATTGCCAATCTGGCAATTATCGAAAACCCGTATGGTGATATTCGTATCAAAATTCGAACAGTTGTACCAAAATTCCACTTTGAAGTCAAACTTTCCAAAAAGATTTTTTTAAATTTATTCCAATCGGATTTTGATGTATGGGAGTTTTATGTAGAATCATATCCTAAATAACTTTTGTTCTTTGATTTTTTTGATAAGATACACCGTTTTTGAGATATTCGCAAAAAACATTTTCGTTTGTTCGGGGGGTACCCCCCCTAATGGTCCATTTTTGCCCATTAACGAACTTAGCCTTGCATTTTACGAGAAACGAATCTACGTAAAATTTCAAGTCTCTAGCTCAATCCGTGCGCCAGCAATCCGCGCCACAGACGGACGGACAGACGGATATGCTAAATTCAATTTTTTTTTATCATTCTAAACACACTGGTGTAATTCATTTTTGTTTGTGATGACGGGATCTTGGCGTTACAAACGGTAAGGCAAAGTTAGTATACCCTTTGGTTTCACCATACGGGTATAAAAAATGTAAAACTCCTTCATCCCCAGTTTTTGTAAAATGCTCGCGAGTTTGGTATCGAATCCCGATTTTTACATGCTTTCTATAGCTCGATTTACTCTATTCCGAATTAGCCGCTGTTTTCGAGGAACCGCTTTCAAAAATATCTTGCAAAAAAATACGCTCAAATGCCTAGAAATGGCAGATCTACGATCGGTTTCAGTATGATAAACTAATTTGGTGCAACTTTATAAAGGAAAAAAGCCAATTTTTCAACTAATTTAGGGTTTGAACACCTGCGGTTTTTTTTAAGGAATTTTACAAAAACCCTAAATTTTATCGACCACAGCCGGAGAAGCTTTTAATAGTTCAAAAATTTGAAAAGGAGGTCGCGAGAGAGAAAAATTTTGGGAACCACTACTCTAAGTATAATGAAATTCAAATTAATGGACCTTATTCCCCCAATATTATTCTGCGACACTAAATTCCAGTTTTACAACCGTTTATATTACGATACAAAATTCTGAAATTTTTTCCAGGAAAACACGCAGGAACCGGCGATATTTTTTTGGTTGGTGATTTAAGAAATAAAGAGTTTACTACGCTAAAAGATAGAACAAACTTGACGGGTTGGTTTCTCCCCTATCGCAAAATAGGCCCAGGAAGCGGTTGTTAGTTTTAATTTCATACAAAATGCAAACATCTTGCCATGAATTCTCCTCTAAAAAAATCTAATCAGCTATTCCCACTAAACAATAACAATAAAAACTGGCATACTATTAAATTGTGTACATAAAAAATTAATGAAACCAACTAAAATCAAATGATAGCGATAATAACCGTGATTTCATAAATTAATTCGGCCACAAACACACGCCTCCCATGTCAACCTCAAAAAAAAACTTGAAAAAAAATAAAATCAATTTTGCGTTCAAGTTTAAGATAAAATGCAAACGCAAATATCTAAAAATAGGCCTATTGCAAAAATAATTTGTATATTCATTTTTTTTCTCTCTTCTTGTTCTGTTTTGAACCAACTTCAATTTACTGGTGGATCTGGCTTTTTCTATACTTAAATATAATCAATAAAAGACGACTCTCAGAAACTGACGACCAGTTATCCCACACATTTCAATCGATTATAAACAAATTGAGAAAAATAAATCGAACAAATCGCCGAATAGAACATTTTTGAACATATTTTTAAGCGTGACTAGAATTCCAGTCGTAAGTCGTTTAAAAATCAAACCAAATAGTTTTATTTTAAAAGAAATCTTCACAATCTTCTTCAA
This sequence comes from Chrysopilus asiliformis, assembly GCA_964034945.1. Classification (NCBI taxonomy): domain Eukaryota; kingdom Metazoa; phylum Arthropoda; class Insecta; order Diptera; family Rhagionidae; genus Chrysopilus; species Chrysopilus asiliformis. The sequence goes on along the minus strand of OZ035960.1, from coordinate 42,816,845 downwards.
AAGTAGAAAATGATATCAGAGCAAAAAAAAAGAGTTTTTTAAATAAAATAAAACTTTTGACTAACAGTAAGAAATGCAATCTTAAATAAAAAAGAAGATAAAAATTTAGCGAGCGAGCGTAAAGATTTTACTTGGCATTTCATTTTCAATGCCTGTCATGTTTATTTTTCTTAGATTTAAACACCACTTATCAGATAACTCGAACTACTATCATTTTTGACGGGAGGCCGGCATCTTTAACCGTCTTTGATCTTAACTCGACTTCGAGGCTATAAGCGTAATAAAAATGATACTGAAACCGATCGCAAAGAAGACAACTTTTACTTTTTTTTTCCCCATTCATATCGCAACTATGATCGGATTTCCAGTTCAACGTTCACTTGAGAAATATAAATAAAATCGTTACAGTACGACGGAGACACTTTTATGTATGCAAAATCATAGATTATCACTAGCTTGGATTTTTTTTTTTGCAACTTACCTTCAACGACATGATCGATTTTATTACAAACTACCATCAGGTAATTTCGTCGTGGTGATGCAAGAATAGATAGTGTAGCGCAGGTGTCAAATTACCAAAAATATCCAAATTATCCTCACTATAATATTCCTCTTCTTCCTATCGTACCAAGTCAACTCGCAGTCATAAAATATTTTGATCTGTTGTTCGATGAATTTCTCAAAATTTTATTTATATCGCGCATTTTATTTCGAAATTGAAAACCTTGTTTTCTATTTTCTCAAAGATACGTTTTTTTTTTCTTTTTTGAAACGATCACAAAATGTCCGTCATATGCCACCAAATGACCGATCTCACCGTTTTACGTCATAGTTTCGCTCGCATATACCGAAATCCATGTGCGAGTAGCGACCGTAAATTTTAAATTCTGAAACATTCGAAATAGCGAACACCTTATTTTTTTTTCAAAGACAACTCGATAACTGTTTCTTGTATTTTACGGATGTATGCCACTGAAATTGTAAATCAATTTTTGTTGCTTCTGGTTTTTACTCTGAATATTTTAATGCTAGGCCGGAGTTTCAAACGAATTACATCACAGCCGTTATTGAGTTGCCGTCGCAAACTGATCTGAAGAAAACTGGCGAATAGCTTAATAAACAAGATCGACAAGTAGTGGACGGCGACATTGATCTATTTCAGATTTTTATACGTTAATCTTATTATAATAACATAATTTCCACTCCACTGCAATAGCGCCACCCCACGTTTAAATTCGCGCGGCTAAATCTGTCCGACGAGTCTCGCGATCAACGGAACAAAAGTGATCCGCACGATTCAAAGTCTTAGACGCTTCTGATTTGATTTCTTATTTCTGAACCATTACAGTGAGTGTCTAGGTTTAAACTATAGCTAGATATATTTTATAGACACTATTTTCAACTGTAAACCAGGTGATTATCGCAGATATGACGAAGCTAATGACGATCGTGGTGATTGCGTGCAGGTGAATGCATTTCTTTAGTTTATAGTTGAACTTTTAACTATACGTTGGTTGAGTTCAGTTCCATTCTCCATGCATTTTCTGTCGTGCAGGTATTTTTTTATTAATTAATCGCTGAAAAGCAAAGAAAGAATTACATAACCGTTTAATATAGAACGGGTTAAGTGAGATGCACTTACCTGCATCACTTTGCCAACATCATTAGTTCATCTTCATATCTGCACAGTTGCGTTATTGGGAAAATCGATGAAATTTATAATAAAGTATGAGTAGTGAGTTTACTTTTTGACCTCAGACTTTAAATTCGGACTTGCGTTTGATGAAATTAAATTCGTATGGAAGATCTAATTGAATGAAACCGGTCTGGTATTCAAATCGAAGACAGTTTAAATGTCGTCTGAATCTGAAATGAACAATTATAGTTAAGTTTTAACTTTATCGTGAATAAATTTTAATATTTATGATAGGGTAAGGTACGGATAGATGCCCCGAAGCGTGGATCTGCCAAACTAAATAATCTAGAAAAGATAAAAATTACGGAAAGTAACGCCGGCCGTACACTTGAGCTAAGCTATGTGAGCGAGGCTAGCTATAGTTACATAGCTTAGCTGGTTTAGCTCTATCGTTGCACACTTGAGCTAAACTACACGGCGATATTTTCGGTAAATATATGCATTTTTCCACTTTATCTGCAGCCATTTTTAGATATAAATTATTTAACGCGATTGAAAATATTCCGCAAAAGAATTCAATTTTCACGTTTTCCTTACACTTTTATGTCCACAAAATACTACACTTTTGCAAACACCGATTCTACACTGTATAACGCCGAAAATATTTATATGTGAGTGTCAGCGATGCCAGCGAAGTCGTTCGCGTAGTTGAGATCTGAACTACGCGAGCGAGTTTAGTCCGCGTATCCCATGACTACGCGATGTAGTTTCATAGTTTCGCTGAAGTGTGCGGTCGCCAATGCAAATGCTAAGGATTTTACATTCAGCGAGAAACTTAGCTCACGTAAAGTAAAGTAAAGTAAAGTAAAGTAAAGTAAAGTAAAGTAAAGTAAAGTAAAGTAAAGTAAAGTAAAGTAAAGTAAAGTAAAGTAAAGTAAAGTAAAGTAAAGTAAAGTAAAGTAAAGTAAAGTAAAGTAAAGTAAAGTAAAGTAAAGTAAAGTAAAGTAAAGTAAAGTAAAGTAAAGTAAAGTAAAGTTCCACACCGCCCCTAGTATGCTTACAAAATTACAAACAAGAACAATGCCCATAAACTTTATGATAGCTTTTTGAAAAAATAAATTGTAGCAACAAGTGGCTGAATATGTTTTCCAGTTTCAGAAAATTTTGATGTGACAACTAATTTTACGAGTAATTTCAGATTTTTTTGTTTGTTTACGTTAAATAAATAGTATTTTAACAGTTTGCTTGAATATTTGTGAAGTGACACTAAAAAAATCGAAAAGGCATCTATCCGTGCCAAAAAGGATAATTGCCCCAATTTTGGGTACGGATAGACGTCTATAGAGAATAGACGTCCCATTTGTCTTAATTTTAATGTGGATGGATGTCATATAGAAATTGGAATAAAACAATCAATTTTACACAGAAAGAAACCATGCTTATTCTTCTCAAAACTTACTACAAACGTACTTAATTTAACTATTAAATGGTCAAAAATGATTGTAATAATTGGATTAAGTACGTGTGTAGTAAGTTTTGACAAGATTTTACCACGTAAGCATGGTTAAACCACTATTCTCGTAGGTTGACGCTATTTTCTGTATACGCTAAAATATAACATTTTACAGACCACACTTCACAGTTTGGAAGAAATCGCGAAACGTTCTTTTTACCCGTTTCCGCTATCTTTTCCCGTTATCGAGATATTTTCATTCAAAAGGGAAAAATTAGATTTTTACGAATCGCTTGCAAACTAACTGTTTTTCGGAAAAAAAACATTTAAAGGAAAAATTAAAGATATTAACATTCTACACATTTTTACCTTTAAAGGTTATCGAGATTTTTCAGATTTTGTAAAAAAGTGTTGATATTTTTATGTAAACTAATATTTTAATCGTCGCATTACAATGTAAATTGTCCAGGGACGTAGATTTTGTATAAGAAAGTCATATGCTATGTACATAAGATATTTTTTTCGAGATTTTTTAAGTTTCACTTGCTCGCAACCAAAAAACATTTTATTAGCCAGAATCTTTTTAAACGCTTTTCGAGAAAAATCTCAGAGATGACCATTTCAAAAATCATAAAAAATATTTAGGACGTTTTAGACGTCATTTACACCTGACACTTTATTCCGCGAATTTTATTTTTTGACGTTCAATTTATCTTGCACAACCGTTTACACTACGATACAAAATTCAGAAATTTTTTCCTTGTAGACGCACGAACTAGAATTTTTTCATATAAAACCGTCCGAATAAATTCAAATTTGACAACTTTTGTTTGCGATAGATTAGGATTTGCGGAACAAATTCTGACTAAAATTCACAAAAAATCGCAAATGTAAACGTGGCCTTATACATAGTTTTCTTAGAAATTTAAATCCTGATTTTCTGCTCCATGGAGTTTTCAACTTATATGGGTTTTCTTTGTATCACATAAGCTGCTAAATTACGTTTAAGGGCTTTTTATTTCCGGACAAATTTCCCTGATATTTCGCAAAATTTTCTGCGGGAATTTAGTCCGGATTCACACAAAAAAAATTTGATCAGCCTATAACAAACCTTTACAGAAAACGCATAGAAGAAAGTTCAAATCAAATGAATTTGGCCATGCATAAACACTTTCTTTGTTTTAAGGATTCTCAAGTGTTTATAAACTTTAAAAAGTCACTTTGATGAGAAAAAATTACTTCAATACATTTTTCAACACGAAAAAATGTTATATCTTTTTCTTAATCTTTAATCTTATAAGGAAGAATAGATTTTCAAACTTTTTTTTTACATTATTTACTTTCTTTTATTTTATAATTCGCTAAAAAAATACTTGCAGCGAAAATACACATTAAATTCGAATGATTTTACAAACAAGTTAGAAATCCGTGATTGATTAAATAACATCTTCCTTTATCCACAAATTTTAGCAATAATCTCGACAATTTTAAATAACCCGGAATAAATTTTTCTAATTAAGTGATTTTTGAATATGTTCTAATGAAGCTTCAATTCAATTATAAATTCTCTCTAATTTTACAGGTCGTTAACCAAAAGGCCCCCCTCCCCCTCTTCCCTACACATTTGCTGACGTAATCCTTGACTTTCATCACAGCACTTAAAAAATCTATTTTTAGAACGAATCCTTGATGCAGGACGACTATAAATAAAAACCACAATAAATCGAAACTTTTTATTCCCTTACCGTTGCAAAAATACAATCAATGCAAAAATATTTTGATTGTTTACAAACAATACAAAATTACTGGACTACGATATTTACTTTGGACGACCTCATTTTGTTGTCAATTGGTTATTGACACACTTCCGATTTCTTTGACTTTTTACAAGGACATGCGCCATGAAAAATAGTTCACAATTTTATTTAACATCAAAATGAAATTTTGTCATGTAATGTGAGATAAAGTTAAATTACATACTGGAAGAGGAATTTTTTAATAAATTATTTTGGGAATCATTGATGGACATTTCTGAAAATTTAACAATTTTTTCAAAATACCTCATTAAAAGAATTGCAGCCAACTTAACACGGTAGATTTTGGCATCAACGATGTCTTAAAAGCGAATGTATGACTTGTATTTCGAATTTTAACCAAAAAAAAGTTATTTTCGCACTTTTACTGTTTAAATACGTGCATAAGATTACAAAAGCCTAAAAAAACAAATCTAAACATCGTATTTTATATATTTTTATATTTAATGGACATTTTATGGAGATTCTTCTAGTTATATTCCACAATTCGAGAAAAAATTGAAAAAAAAGTTAGTTCCGTTATCCTTACAGGACCTCGAACTTTGAATTTTAAAATTCCAAACCAGATTCGTGATAAGCGACCCCAAAAAATCCCCAGTGACATTTTTTTTGTGATTTTTTCACAATCGTCTGGATTTTTTTTTTTAGAAAAAACTACAACTTACCAAGTTTTTTTGATACCTCAGATATGAGTTTTTTACTTATATTAACCGATTTCAGTTATTTTAGCAATTATTTTTAACAATGAATCAAGTTTTTAAAGGTTTTGCGCTCGTTTTCATCTGGGCGGCCATTTTAGGCCACTCTCTAGATTATAGGCTCTCTAGAATACAATATCTGAGACTGTGTGAACCGTCTGGCAGCTGTTCCCTTTCTTTTATTTTCATCCGCCATTTATTGCGAGTGTTGCTTCGTTTCGGTCTAGCAAAAAGTAAGAAGTTTTCCCATTAAACGTAGTTCTATCGATAGTTTTATGCTTTACTAAGTTGGTTTTTTAACTTTTGCAGCAAATAAAATAATGGAGAACGATCAGGGAGAATTCGTTGACTTGTACTGCCCAAGAAAGTGGTAAGCCACATGGTTTCCGCTGTCGAATTGATGACACCACCTTTTAACCAAAAAATCCTAACATTAATCGATTATTTCCGATATGCTTCTAGTTCTGCAAGTAACCGCATCATCCACGCCAAGGATCACGCTTCGGTTCAGCTGAATATTGCGGAAGTTGATCCAGAGACTGGTATCATGACCGGAACCTCAAAGGTCTACGCTATTTGCGGGGCCATCAGGCGCATGGGTGAATCCGACGATTGTATCGCTCGGCTGGCCAAGAAGGATGGACTCCTTTCCAAGTAATTTACATGCAATTTACGCCACTAAAGAGTCTGTAGTTTAACAAGTTTTCTTTTTGCATTTTCAGGAATTACTAAATTCTCCCATGTATCTTATTTTTAATAAATAACCTTAAAAAAATGTAAATGTGCGTTTTTCGCATGGTTTTTTGTTAAAGAAATGTGAAGATAGCTTGAAATTGTCCTTGAACTTATTGAAAATCTGAACTAGAACATCGTTGAAGGTTTGTGTAAAGTAGGGGATCTGACTTCAACTCAAAAACATTCAATATTTTAATAAATTTTTAATTCATGTGCAAAAAAAATGTATCAACTTGAACAGTGATACAAAAACCAGCTAGAAACTAAAAAACAGCTAAATCAATAACAATTTAACGAAGAGCGAACCTGTTTACCTCTGCTTAAATCCGTATTTCTTTCTTTCATAAAACAGATCCGTTTTTGAACTTCCTAAGTTGACAATTTTTGGGCAGCCGTCCCTCTGAAACAATCGAAAGTTACAAAAAGTCCTGGATGGAAGTATTTGTAGTCTACGTCTTTCTCCTGAATTGTGCATTCCTTGCAATAATAAGCATCGGCGACTCCCGGACCTCCACAAATAACGCATCTTCCTTGATGGGAGCCGTAATTGCATTCATCACAGATTCGTACTAAAGTACAAGGACGAACATAAGAATCGCAAATCACACACTTTCCATCGCATTTCTCACACAGCCGCCCAATAGCTGACAATAAAAAGGGTTTCTTAATTCGACTTAAATATGGATTTCTGTCACAAACTTTTTCTTTCCATTTACCAACTCCTGCTTGTTTCCTACATAATATCAAATCCGGATGGTGTTTTGCCATTGAATTAACAACCACTTTGCAGTCGACGATATTTGAACAAAATTTTCAGCATTGAAAATCCTAGAAATCAATTCCGGTCACAACAAAAACGTATATTATAATTATATATAGTTATATATGGATTTTTAGCTGTATTTAAACTATATCCGCTGTAGTCCAAAAAGCGCTAGTTTCTATGTGAAATTTTTCGAAAATTTCATTTTTGTTTTGTGTTTTTCAAGGATAAAATATAAAATGAGTGCCGTTAGTATTATCAACAGACAGAAATTTAATTTTTCCAAGAGTGTTTTCTACGATGAATTATATTTTTCAAAACTATTTACAACACATGAATTTTTGTTAAGGTAATTAGACGTCCCGTCAGTTTTCCTGCGGTTTTTTTGATAGAAGATATAATGCCGGCATTTTTATACATTTTGGAAGACGGCAGTTTTTTTTTTGTTATTTTTCGATTACATAACTCAGACACCGTTAGAAATACAAAATTGCATTTAGTATCTAATAAAAATTAATTCAGGGAGCCTATTAGGAATACGATCGGATCTTGATTGTTGTTAGTGTTTCCTACTAACAACAACACGCAAATCCTGAACGTTAGGACTACGATCGCATTCCATAATAGACCCCCAGCTAAATAAGTTGTGCCAAGATAGTTCAACGTTTCTGGAATTTTTTCTAATATTTATTTGGAACTTTTTTTTATTATGATGAAAATTGATTGCGTTTTGACATATTTTTTTTGAAAAAAGGGCTTTTATTAAAAAATGTTTTAAGTCTCCTAAAAGATTTTAAACTTTGTTAAATGTTTGTCTGTTTATTCGAACCCGGGGGTTCCCGGTTTTTTTTCATGTTTTGGGACACTAAAACGATCTGCCTTAAAATTTCAATTCCGTTTTGGTTTTTTACCGGCAAATTTAGGAATGGCTCGACAGAATTTCATGACACTCTTCAATTATCTTCAAATATAGGCTGAAAGTAATTTTGTTTGTATGTTTTTTGCCTTTTATTTTGTATGAGGGGGGACGCTGCTTCACATTTTGTGCAAATTATAAAGGCAAAAAGTTTTTACAATGTGATTTCACATATCTTTGCTATACAGAAAATTCAATTGAATCGTTCAAAGAAAGCATTTTTTGTGAGTTTGCCGATAATGCTGTATTTTGTCACCAAATGTGTTTAATATCTAAAGATGCTATTGTCTTTGAGTAAACTGAATTACATTAAAATAGATTTAACCCTTTGTCTCATTGTTAAAATACTACCGCATTGCTACTCAAAAAACGGTTACTAAATTCGCACAATATTTAATTTTTCATTTTGAATCAACGTGATACCTACCGAAGATTCGGTATTCTTATACCAGCTCTTGATATTACAAAATATTCGTGCAATGTCCAAAAATAAAGATTAAAACGCATTTTTTTATACAAAATTTATTATATTATTTCCAATATTTCCTATAAGTTATTACGAGACAAAAACCTCCATCTTATCTAGTTAATACCTGAAAATAGTCAACGTTATCATTTTAGCAATTTAAAACAAGAAAAATCCTCTCGCTAACCTTTGCTTCAAGCCGTATTTCTTTCTTTCATAGAACAGATCCGTCTTGGAACTGCCGAGGTTCACGATTTTGGGGCAACCATCTCTCTAAAACCGGTCAAAAATTAGTACAATAATTGTCTAAATTCCAAAGTACACTCACATCTTTCTCCTGAATTGTGCATTCCTTGCAATAATAAGCATCGGCGACTCCCGGACCGCCACAAATAACGCATCTTCCTTGGTAAGAGCCGTAGTTGCATTCATCACAAATTCGTACTAAAGTGCAAGGACGAACATAAGAATCGCAAATCACGCACTTTCCATCGCATTTCTCACATAGTCGACCAATTGCTGAAAGTAAAGAGAGTTTAATTTGGGCTTTAAAGGATTTTTAGTTCTTACCAACTCCTGGTTGTTTTCTGCAGAAAATCAAATCTGGATGATGCTTAGCCATTTAATTAGTTTCAGGAAAACCGTTTATAAGTATTAAAATTGCTTCACTTAATACTGTTTGGAAGGATTTTTTTTTACCTGAGCCTGGCTATTTTAATCGTTCGACGTTTATTAAAAAATTGTAAAAATCCCGAACCAAGCAGACATTTGACAGTTTCACTAGCGCCAGCGGTGAAAAACACAAGCGCAGTTAGTGGGCTTTTTGAATTTAATAGTAAAAAATACCGAAAATATTTAGGTAAATGCCGTTTTAAGAAGAAAATTTTCTCACAAAAATGATACGACAACTGAAATCAATTAAAAGATCCGTAATATTGTTAATTTTTAAAAAAATGCCGATTTTTTGTTATTGTTACCATACCTGTTTTTTTAATTGAAACGTCAAATATTGACAACCTCGAAATTAGCAAATTATAGGTTATGTTTTGACTCGCTGTCGAAGAAAGGTGATATTGGAAAACAACGTGAAAATGCCGGAAAATGAAAGAACAATAACTGTGGGAGATTACATAGTAATACAGCGCCAGAAGTACACAAAGCTACACAAATTTGGAAATCTGGAATCAACCGCAATGCTAGGAAAAGAGCAAATCGAGCTAAGAAACATCAATGGCCAACCATTTTACTCGACATTTAAGATGATACCGAATCAGGGCAAAAGGGCTCGCGTAAGTAGTTTGGAAGTCTGCTCAGAAATTGAAGTACGAAAACTGCGTGAAGTTTTAGGCATCAAGGAAAGTGGCGTCGACAATCGGAACATATCGGACAATGGAGATTCGCAATCCCTAAATAAGGAAGACATTGAAAAACTACGGGAAGTCTGCACCACATCGTCTGAAATTGTGGAAAAGATTGTCGAGAATTCGAAAACCTTTCACTCCAAAACCGAGTACTCACAGGAGAAATATCTGAAGAAGAAGGAGAAAAAGTACTTTGAGTTTGTGCAGATTCGAAAGCCAACAATTAGATTAATCACGGAAATATTCTATCGGCAGGATCCTGAGAAAGTTATGGGAATCCGCATGGATACACTATCGCAAATTGTTTCCTATTCGGGAATAAGCTCATTTGGCAACTTCTTGATGTACGAATCTGGTTCCAATGGACTTCTGCCTGCCACTTTGCTGAATTCAATGGGCTCTGGAACCGAAGCGAAACTGGTATTCATGCATCCTGGACATGTTCCTCAAAAGCAAGCTGTCCTGGCTCTCAATTTGCCCGAGGAACAAACTAATCGATGCATCGCAGTAAATATTTATTCCGCGCTGCGTGAATTCTACCAAGGCTCAGGGGACAAAAATGGGGAGGAGAACAGTAGGAAACGAAAAGCTGACGATGAGGTTGAAGAACAGCCAGCCAAGAAGACGAAATGTGAAGAATCTGAAGGTTTACGAGACTGCTCTGAAATAGAAAAGAAACCTGACAGTCAAGTGGAAACCCCTGCGGCAGTGAAACCTGACACTGGAGAAATAGTGCTACAGAAATGGCAAATAGAAAATAAAAGGGCATGCGAAATTATGAAAGAGAAATTCGATGGTTTAATTATCGCTGCTCGTGAACATCCCACATCGATAGTAAAAGCACTTCTCCCATTCCTGCGACCATCCAGACCAATTGTTATTTTCAACTCATCCCGGGAAATCCTAATGGAACTCTATATAGATCTGAAGGCAACAACACAAGTAACTGGACTGCATTTGACTTCAAATTGGCTACGAAAGTATCAAATTTTGCCAAATAGAACCCATCCGGAAGTCATGATGAATGGAAATAGTGGTTATTTATTATGTGGTTATTCAATAAGTTGAATTTTGTTTTAAATAAATTTAAAATTTACCCACAGTTTAATTTCTTTACTTACAGTTTTCTCAATTTGTTTAAACATAATTTTACAAACATGATGACGAAATAGAGTTGCATACTCCAAAATTCCGCTGAAGATTTTTTTATCGATTGATACGAAAGAAGCAATTTTTCTTGAAACCTATAAATTATTTTTATACAATTAAACCCTCCAAAAAGCAATGAAAAATCAATAAATGTAAATAGGATAGTAATTGCCTAATATTGGTTTTATCTTGTTTAAAAAAACGTAATGGTATTCATGCATCCGCGACATGTGCCTTAAAAGCAAACCATCACAGAACATAGAAAACTTCATTCCAATCGAAAGAAGGATGATTCCCTGTAATTTTTGAACCCCTCAACGGGGAACAGTGAACCAAATAGCGTTAGATTGATTGCGATGGTGCGGATGTATTTAGAGAGCATATAAATGCAACAAAAATTGCCATCTTCCCCTTCTGAATTCCTATCCTGGTATATCTGAAACTAGTCAACTTTCAAAAAAATTTTCATTATTTGATAGAGAATATTACTACAAGAGATAGAGTTTAAAATTTACACTGTTTTTCTTTCCGCTTGGCCCTCCCATAAATACCATAAGAAAAATTGCACTTTCCACGACTTAAATGGCGAAGAAATATGTCAATTGCCAACGACGCGGTTAATATAAATGCTACTTGGGTTATGAGATCTCGTCTAAGCCAAAGCTGTTTAAACATTTACTTAAATCTCTCGATTGCATTTTAAAAGTTGGACTATCATCCCGACGTCTAAGCTTTTGTTTAGCTTACCATCGTATTTGTCCATCTGTTATTCTGTCCTGTAAGGATAACGAGATTATCCTTTCCTCAAATTTTTCGCAACAAAAACCTCGTCTGGTGATTTTTGGGTTCGGTGAATCCGATTTTGCCAGTAAAAAATCTTTAAGGATAAAGGAAGGTCCTGTAAGGATAACGTGATTATCTTTTTCTTCAAATTTTCCGGGAAAAAATCTCATCTGGCGGTTTTTGGGGTCGTTGAATCCGCTTCTGAATACAAAAAGTTCGTTAGAAGAATTCAAAGGCGGGAATATATTTGAAGACTAAAAAGTATAAACAAAAAACAATTTAATGCTACATTTACACGAATGACAAATTTGTCATTTTTTCTTGTCATTATGTTAATTCCCGTGTAAATGGCATAATTTTTGTAATTTTTTCTGTCAGAAAATGTCAATCTCTCATAAAAGAATGAACTTGTCCATTCTTTTATGCCAGATTGTCATTCGTGCAAACGCAATATTAGTTATGACAAAAGTTGAATACTAAAGTTGTCATAACTAATATTGCGTTTGCACGAATGACAATCTGGCATAAAAGAATGGACAAGTTCATTCTTTTATGAGAGATTGACATTTTCTGACAGGAAAAATTACAAAAATTATGCCATTTACACGGGAATTAACATAATGACAAGAAAAAAATGACAAATTTGTCATTCGTGTAAATGTAGCATAAGAAATCAGTTTTTTGGTAATTGTAATTTTTCTTTTGTTTATAATTAACCCTTCTATTATATTCGGGTCATTTCAAGACCCAAAGAAATTCAAATCAAAATTTTTGTGATTAAAACTTGAATGAGATCAAATTTCTTTTGGCCAGTGAAGCACACAGTGAAACACTTATTGCGAAGATCATGTATAAATTATAATTTACGATTGTTTTGTATGCATTATACGGGGAAATACACTTGGGTCATGTTATGACCCGAAACATTCTATTTGTGTGATTTTTTCAACACAATAGAAGGGTTAAGAATAAATAAATGATCAAAAAGGGTAGAAAACAATATCAGTGATGTACAAGTACAAAAAATGAAACAGCAAAAGTGGATCAAGCATTCCTTATCAACCAAAACGCATAATAACTAAAATAAAGAGTCAAACAAAACAAATAAATTAATGGTGAATTCGAATTACAGATTTAGAGCATACCCTACTCGGAAGTCGAAGAATGCCTACTTTATTTAATACAATTTTGTTGGAAGAAATTCGTCAAAACTTTATATTCGATTTAAAATCGAGATCGAACAATTTTCGAGCAAAAAGAGCACGCCAATCGAATACGCCATAAGCTGAAATTCGTAAATCTAAAAACGTGTTTTTGAAAATTTTGCATGGATTTCGCTGATATTTTTGCCCTCATATGGAAAAATTAAAATTTAGGTTTCAAATTCGTTTATATGCCTCTATTTGTCTCTCGTGATTTTAACTTCTAGGCACAGTTTTTGTTATTAGCGCACAAATTAGGTTATTGGGTCTCAGATTTGCCATATTATAGGGAAATATCGTTCTTTTTCAAAAACTTGACGTTTTTTTTTACAAAGATCAAAATGTTGTACAATAAAAACTCCTCAGCATTCTGAAAAAAAATATGTTGGATGAAAATGTTCATAGAAACTTTTCTAGAGTTAAGAAAAATTCGAGGAACATCTATTTTGCCCTCTCTGTTATAAATCCCTGTACTAGATAAATTCGTGTCATTAAACGCAGCAATAGGAACTACTAATAAAAGAAAATCTATCCAAAATTTAAATCTTCTTTTATTTGACAAGAAAAAATACATTTCTGAAAAATGCTACTTTAAATCACATTATCCTTTGATTTAAATAAAAATATTAAACAAAATGAAAAATAATTTTGAGAACGTAAGACACTATAAATCATCTTCATCCGATATCACGATCTCATCAACCGTTTTATATGATAAAGTCGCCATTGATGATGTTGATGGTATTGTGGGGAGTGGGCATTTGGGCGACACTATGGCCGTCACTGTAGATGTAACTGTTGCACTAGCAGCTCCGCATCTTCTCGTCGTCTCGCCGTTAACAATTGTTTTACTAGTACTGCCGTTCGCTGATTCCTTTGGATTACTGCTATTACTAGACGGATTCGGCTTACATTGTCCATTTTCAACTCGACTTGTATTCGAACTTGTAGCTTCCGGCGCCGATGGTGATACTCTGCTGTCATCTTTCTCTCCGCCATTTGTCAATGCCTTCTTATTTTCGTGGATTTGTTTGCTCTCCGCTAAATGTTGTTCTTGCTGTTTAGCAAATCTGTTAGACAATTTTTAAATGCGTTTTATTAAATATGTTACATGGAAAAGTATAAAAAAAACTTACTGATCAATCAGAGCGCTGATTTTTGAGTGATGTCTTTGATTTTCAAGAAGTTTTGCATTGAGTTCTGTGTCTGATATGGCAGGATCAGGCAAAGTACCAGCGAAATGAGCAACAGTTTCGTATAAATCAGTCTTACGTCGATTTTGGAGGAGTTTACCAATTTTGGAAAATGCGTCTTGAGCTATTTTTTAAAGGAATTTAATTTTAGTATAACTTTTTTTGGATTTTTTTTAATAACCAGAGGAAGCAACAATCTGTTCAAATTTAATGCAATAACTATTTTATATAATTTTTTTTTCAGATTCAAAAATAAGTGGGAATTACAATGGGCCAGCGTCAGCGGTAGGAAAATGATTTCATTGGCTGAGAGCCACTCGAGACGTTATAGTCGCAGTGGCGCCGACAATTGATCTCCAATTCTGATTTTCTACCCCTTTGCTCCGTCAAGGAGCAGTGACGTGCCGTGCTGCCTTCAACGAGGCATTTAATATTAAGTTGTATTTAAGTGAGCTTCTCAACCGTCATTCAAAGTTGAACCTACATCTTAGATATTGCATTCTTTCAAAATGATTGTCAAAAAAAATTCTGTTCTTAGTTTAGTAAAAACAAATTCTTTTTTTTACAAAGCGCAAAAGTAATTAATTTAAACGCCCCCTTCGTTATTCCTGCGTCGCCCTAAACTTCCTCTCATTACATTAAATTTGGCAAAAAGGTTGTTAAAATTGAATCTTACCAATTTTCCGGATTTCATCGTTTTTAAGATCAAAACCATATTGTGTGTTGCAATGCTCCAAACATCGTAACACATCGAAGAAATCTGGAAATGAATTCGTTCTGTTTACAAATGCTTGAATTGTGGTATTGAACTGTGGGTAAACGGTCCCATTATACGATATTGGTTTTCTAACTAAACGATGTGCATGTTTACTTTCGCCCGTTAAATCACAAATTTTCTCGTATATCTAAAATTAGAAAAAAAAAGTTTTTTTTTATAAAACATTCAACAGTTTTTTGTTAAACTGAAGTGACAAGCTGTGATATTTGGGGAAACAAACATAAACGAATTTTGAAAAAGAAAATTCCGCTAGTTTTTCTAAAACTATTACAACACAAAGTTTTGATTCGCTGAAACTGCAAATTCAAAATTATTTTCCCAAACATGACATCCTATATTTCCTTAACAACTTCACATACTTCACACGCTCTGCGTTTGCATCTTTCTAGCTGTAAATAAGCCGAGTTATCCTCCTCATTCCAATCGACGTCGGCCTGCTCCAATAGGGAAATCTTCTTCGTTAACAGATACAGTGCTCGACTTAGACGCTTTATTTGGTTATCCTTGCGCTCGTCGCCAGTTGTTGTAACATCTTCGTTGGACATTACTGTGGCACGGCTCTTCTTACGAATCTTTAACTCTTCAACGACTGTCTTCAGTTTATAGTATACTAATTGTGGTGAGGTTTTGATTTCCTCGATAACGGCCCGAATTGTTTTCGAGAATCCCTTCGAATGAACGAAATCCGGATGAACTGACTGATAGTATTTGAGGAGTTTCTTTTCTATCAAAGTGTCCATGTCCGGGGATGGATCCGCTGCTTTACAAGCCTTTAGCAGTAGCTCAAATGTTGGCGTTAGCGGTGTTTCCTCCCCACCCCTCCGATCAACATCGGGAGTTTCCTCTGGTTTTGGACTTTTACTAGCCTCAGTACTGTTTTCTGTACTTTCTCTTGTTGCATTTTTCTTATTGTCTTCATCGGTAGTTTCTGCGGGGATAACGGGACTTTGTGTTTGAAACCAACTTTTATCCACTGTTTTGGAGATCTGTGTCGGCTTGATGCGTTTCACCGATCTATCACTGCCATTTTCAGAGCTCTCTGATTGCTTCCGTTTGGTACACGTCACGGACGTAACGGTCTCTGTGGGTCGTGGAGTAGTCGACTTTGGTGGAGTCTGAGATACTGGTCTTACGGTCAAAGCAAATGGATTTCTCGCATTCAAATTTAGTTTTAGCGGATCTTTTGGCATTTCCGCTTTTTCAGCCTGTAAAAAAAGACGTTGGTTAATAAATGTCACTTTTAAAAAATAAAACAAATAACACTATGCATCGATATGTCTCGATTAGACAAAATTGGAATTTTTTCATCGCCTGCCATAAAAACGACCTTGTAGACATATTTTTTTCAAGCTTTTTTGCCCAAGATATCAAAAAAACTGACAAATTCTGTCTTATCATCATACTAATATATAAAAATGAGTTGGTGTCTGTCTGTCTGTCTGTCTGTCTGTTCCTCTTTCACGCAAAAACGGCTGAACCGATTGACTTGAAATTTGGCATGAGTGTCTGTGGTAGTTCTGGTCCCAACATAGGCATACAGAAAAGTAGCGCGAGGGGTGGGGAGTAGTATGGGGAGGGGGTAAAGTGATCTCGAAACTTAGCTCTTCCTCTATGTTGCCCTTTCGCGGGGAAACTACCGAGCCGATTGGCCTGAAGTTTAGCTCCAGCATGGACCCTTAAAAAATTTGAAAAAAACTTAACCCGGCAACGACGGGTATGCAAGCTAGTATTCTATAAAAAAAAATATCGGTTGTGATCAACACAAAACTTTCCTCTGCAAAATTTTGTTTCGGGAAAAATATGTAAAAAATTTTTTTTTTCAAATATCTTGAGAACCGTTAAAGGTTCGTAAAAACCGTTAAAGGAAAAAATGGAGGAAATTTTATTTCCTTTAAATCTTGTTGTGTTTTATGCAGTTTCGAGAAATTTTCTAATATCGAGAAATTTTCAAAAACCTTGATTTCTTTGCGTGTGATTAGACGAGGATTCACTTTGAGGCGGCACGTCTTTCCTCATTTTGTTGCCGTGTGCACACGGTTCGCCTTTTTCATTCGCTAAAATCTTTCGCCTTTTTGACGTTCAAGAGATTGGGATGAAAATAACCTCAAAATTTAACCGAGTTGTGAAATTATTGCAGTGAAATTTGGGTTTTAATGAAAATATGGATCATATAATAATTGCAGTAACAAGTTTATTACATGCTTCATCAGCAGCGGCTCTATTTTAATGTCAAAATGAAGAAAACAAAAATAAGCAGAAACGTTTTGTAGCTAGCACCGAGGCAACATCAATTGCCACAATAGAAACTACCAATAATAGAAGAATAAGGACTGGTAATTTGTTATGGCATTTACCCTTTCCTACCTACCTTGAAAATAAAACTACCTGCAATTGGGATTTCATTATTTGCATTCAATTTTTGTTTGTTTGGGATATGTTTACGAGTCGGTGGCTAAGCACCGACTGACTCGATGAAATTACGCACACAGAAAGACACAGGTTTCAACGACCAGACTCAAAAACCGGTTTGCAACCGATAATTTTAAGTGAATCTAAACTTCGTTCGCTCTTTTTGGTTTCCCTCCCCACTGCGTCCCTCACCCTCACGAATGGCGTGCCGCCTCAAAGTGAGTCTTCGTCTAAACAGGCACTTTTAAATACAAATGTTGAGAACCGTTAGACACTTGGCACACCGAATGCGAATCCGCACCGCATAGCGAAAAAGCTCAAAGCTATAACCTGAATCGTACGTCGATGCGTCCGTCATGCGTGCGTCCGGTTGACAGTTCGATGCGGTGACACTTGGGTACGGCAACGAATCTGGAGTTAATTCATTGTTTTGCACTTCTTCTATTAGTTTATCGTCGAAATAATTACTTTCAATTTGTTCCATACTTAAATTGCTTAAATCGTAAACAAACTTTTTTGCGAAATGACATTTCCGTGCGTTGCCGCATGTAAAAGTAGAAATTCGACCTACTCTATGCGGTTGCCGCATTGGAAAACGTATTATTAGGGGAGTACTCATAGCAGCCCGTTGATTCTACTCGAACTGTCAACGTGACGGACGCATCGACGTACGATTCAGGTTCTAGCTTAAACTTACCAAGCGATCTTATAACGTGTTATCTACACGAGCTCTAATTTTGCAGAGACTGCAATTTTGCGAAGGCATTGTTAAAAAATAGCAAATTAGAGCTCATGTAGATGACATATGATATAAGATCGCGTGGTAAACTTGAACTTTTTCGCAATGCGGTGCGAATTCGCATTCCGTATGCCAAGTGCCTAATCGAGGCGAGTTTTAATTCACATTTTTTCTGATTTCTTGGAAAAACTATATCGTCGGGTTACTGCAAAAACAAGATATCTCCACTATTTACATTTTTTTTAGTTAAGTGCATATCTACAACTAAAAATTTCACCTAAGTCTACTGCAAAAACAAGATAAATCTATTTTTTTTTTTTAAATATCTGGAGTACCGTTGAAGATACATAAAACCGTTAAAGAAAAAAAAAATGCAGGAAAATGGACAGATCGACAGACAGATGCCCGGAAATCCTCATAATTTTGTCTGAATCGCTGAATCGGATTTCGTACTGATCAGAAAGATTCTATCTGGCCCCGTTCTCGAGTAGGTCTTCGTCATGAATACAATATTTTTCCTCAAAATCAAAACTAATGAAAAATAAAACTGAAACGCTGACCGTTAGTGCGGATACCAAGGCAGCCGACAGTTTTTCTTTTCTTTTCATTTTTCCAGAAGACGGATCTGTAGAACGAATGGACGGACAGTTGCAAATTAAAGCGTTTTGTCATCCTAAATACACTGGTTTAATTACTTTTTTTTGGAAATTTCACATTAGCAAGTCAAAATCTATAAGAAACATTTATTGGATACCATAAATGAAAGATTGTTTTGAACAGGACACAAAATTTTTTACCTCTTTCGGTACGGGAGAGGATTAATTAGTTTCAAGCGATTATAATGGATTAATCTAACAGAGACATGCATATTAAACTAATTTACACATTAGGTCTTTGTGAACATTCAGTGGTACAAATATGTACCAATAGATGCGAAAGGGTTAAATTTTTAATTTTTTCAAATTTTGAACATTATGTGACGAACCAACGTTTTTGTGTTCAAATAATGGTAGCAATGCTGTGTTGAGACCTCACATTCCCATAACGCTGAAAAGCGTCAACGTTGCGCATTGCGTTAATTTTTCAAAAGCTCACGGAAATTTATACCTAAATGCCGTCAGCATAAGATCTATTCTCGTGAAACTAGTTGTATTTTCAACGCATTGAAATTGCGTTTCAAATACCAACAGATGCTAAAAGCGTGAAAGGATTACAAATTGCTTTACAAACTCGAATTTATTAAAAGAAATATCATTTGACCAGACATTAACTTCCTTCGATACTGATCCGTCCGAGATTTTTTCAACGGAATTCTAATTTATGAAAAATTTAAATACAGGAATGTATGGAAAAATTACTGAATTGTGGAATTTATTCTTCATGTCATATTATAATCTCAATTTTTGAGTTTCAAAACCGAATTTATGACAAGATGAAAAGTCACAAGAAACGTCGAAACACATATCCACACTAAAACATTTCCCGCAACCAAGCCCAAGCTTTGATCTCATTGTGTCTCAACATTTATTGGGCGCTACAATGCGAATCAGGAAAATTCGTGCTAATTGTGGGACTTCAATAGAAAATAATGTCGAAATCTCTGAAAATTAATTCACATCACATGAAACAGCACTGACATTCACGTAAATCCAGGTAGACAGCGAAAAGCAATTAAGGTTTGGCGGCACAAGAAGCGCCAAAAACTTCGACCACCGAGCAAAAATTAAGACGACGGAAGTATATGAAAACAGTGTAATTTTATAGTTATAGCCGTATTAATTGAATATTACACAAAGAACTGCTCAATGCTTATTGAAATTAAGTAATTTGGCCACAAAATTTGTTGAATATCGATACTAACCTCATCCTCTGAGGAATCAAGAACAATTACAGAACTCATCGGGAATTTTCTTGGTAATTCACTTCACCAGCACAATTAATGGCCAGAAATTCAATAAAATGGATAATTACGTCAAATAAATAGGAACAGTAATGAATATAAGCACAATTTTTATTTATGATTTTTATTATTCCTCTTCTTCTTCTAACTTTCCAATTGACATTTCTCGTCAGAATAGAGAGCCTGTACGTCTAAAGAAGCGCGTACAATGATAGCGGCACAGTTGGCGTGCGTGCTGTCAAAATTTTCTTGAAATCGGAGGTGGAAAAAGTGCGTTCTCTCGAAACCAAAAAATATGATTTTATTATAAAAACTTGACATTCCAAACTCTTCTAAGACACTACAGGTAGGTGTTATGCCTACTGTTTTGTTCTCAGTTTTGATATGCGACGCCTAATTAAAAAAAATTGTGTTTGATATAAAAATATTTGAATATTTGAAAAAATCTTTGAATTTTTTATCTATTCCATATCTAGGCTCTATTCAGAAAGTTAACTCTGTTTTTTCCACATAAAAAATTAAATACAGAACTATGAAATACGACGAATTTTTGACAAAAACGTTGTAAATTGAGAGACGCCTAGGTGCAGATAACTGCCCTAACTGTCGAAATTTCCATAGCGGGAAAGTTATTTCCTCGTACATGGAATCAAAAGTTGTATTAATGTTGTTGTAAAACTAAGCACACTACATTGGTTTAGTCATTAAATTTGACAGTTATAGCGAAAGCACAATGACGTGTTACCGCACGCGTTCGCTTTGGCATTTCAGCGGTTTGCCTCACAATTTTCTAAAAATCACTCACAAAGCACCATTTTCATTCAAATTTCAAAGCGCCAGCGCATCTGAAAGTAGAAAGTACGTCTAATCCTCAGGGCGCTTTGAAGCGTCAAAGCAAAGCGCCATTATAAATCGCCCCACAACTATAACTACAGGTTTTATTTTTGAAGCGTCGAAATGTCATAGCTTACGCACGCGTTGACGCCTCATTGTGTTTTCGCTATTAAGGATTAATTGCGAGTTTGATAAGTCGAAAAAGATTTTCATTGCGAGCTCATAGCTTCGCAACTGCGACACCGAACTTATAAATTATTGGTAGTGTCCTAATTTTTCCAAAATCTTGGTCGAAAAATCGACAGCTAATCGCCTGTCATGAAAATGAGACTTGTACACATATTTTTTCAAACTTTTGTGCCCAAGGTACAAAAAAAAGACAATGGACATTTCATTGTCAGGACATGAAAAAAAATCAATTTATGTTTTAGGCAATCTGACCTCTATTCTTGTTTTAAGTCTTATATTAATACTTCAAAGTTTTTATATTGATTGATTCTTATGTAACTGATTTCAGTCATTTCGGTAATTTTTTGTGACAATAAATCACATTTTCAAATGTTTTCGTGGTCATTTTTGAGTTTTTAGGTGATTTTGAAAGTTCGATTACAGGGCCTCTACCTTAGCGAAAGATTTTAGCGACATCTAGATTTTCTGAGTAACTTCAAAAGTATTATCAAACAGTTTTTATGAAATGCGGCCAACTTCACTTTTTCCGTTGTGCATTGGAAAATCAAACTTACACGAACATCAAACGGTGCATTTATCCGTGAATGCAAGCATTTGACGTTTCTGCTATTGAAATTTTTTTCCTGTTTTTTCGAATTAAAATTAGGGTCTATCGTAAAGTCCGAGTGAAGTGGAAACAAATCTTTCGTGGACTTCGTGCCGTCGAAATCAAAAGGGAATTTGTTGATTGCAAAAACTTATAAATATCCTGCTTTAATTGGTTTTACGAATGTCAAACCACAGCAGAGGTATCGGGGAAAATACTTCATATTTTCTCAGTGTCGTGAATTGTCTATTTTTTAAAGAAAACTATTGCTGGAAAGTGAATTTTCAGTGTTACGATTGATACTAATCAATTTTTGTGCAATGTGAACCAGTATTCGTAGGTTTCTAGCACGGCAAATAAGAGACGGCATAAAAAACAGTTCGATAATCAATAAATTCCTATTTTTAAATACTGCGGATTTACATTTGCAAAAACAACCGCGCTGTGTGAGAAATAGATGCGAATATTAAGTGAAATGTGCGAAGAAATGTCGTCTTCCGTGTGACAAAGTCACTGTCATCGTTACATTGAACCTCTGTGTGGAAATATTTAATCGGTCCTTCATTACCACACAATGTCGCGACGGGTCAATCTTATTGGAATTTGCGGGGTCAGTAGTCTCTGCATTTTGCTTCTGATCGCTACTCAGCATCGCCCCAATCTCATTTCCGAAGTTTCGTACTCGACGGAGGCGTACAACCAAACCATTACCATCTCCGACGTCCTGGCACATCAGCGGGCAAAAATCGCCTTGGAAATGGAGAATTTCGAGTATCCCGCTGGAAGATTCGGTGTGGACGCAGAGAAGCTATCGGAACTCACTCCTGAAACTGGAGGAAATCCCGTTCGAAGCGTAATAATTACTACCTGGCGATCAGGCTCAACATTCCTTGGCGACATCCTGAATTCGATGCCAGCCAACTACTATCACTATGAGCCGTTATTGAACTTCGAAATTGCCCAAATCCGAGGTCCACCCAACGACAAGAAGGCAATTGGCAATCTGAAGAAGCTTCTGAACTGCGATTACAGCGAAATGACTGAATATTTGGAGTATGGCAAAGACCACAAATATCTATTCGAACATAACGAGCGGCTGTGGGCGCAATGCAAAGAATATCCACATCTCTGCTGGAAGCCCAAGTTTCTATCGCCTTTCTGCAAGTTATTTCCTTTGCAGAGTATGAAGGTTGTTAGGCTGCGATTGGCGTTGGCCGAACAGCTACTAATCGATCCAAAGTGAGTTTTTTTTTGCGTTTATTTTTAACATTTCTTTGGCATTTATTCGTTTGAATGTAATTTTTGAATTGCTAGAAATAATTTTTCATTATTTTTGCTGCGAAACGAAGGTTAGCGATATCAATCAAGAGAAAGACATTAAAAGCTATTATCTTGTTTGGATTTAATTAAATAAAATTGATTACCTCACCTTCCAAATTCGAACCCCCAAATAGCCATTCTTATAAAAGCCGTTTGCGTTCGTTCATCTTTTCTTTTTTTGTGTGTGTGTGTGTTTTTTTTTGTTTTCTATTGTACTGTTCCGCTAATTGAAAAGGGCAAATTAATTTCTGGTCAGTAATTCAATCAGCGGAAGTTTCATAATCTCACCCCAAACAAATGGAAGGTAAATCTGCTCTGAATTATGGAGAGAAAAAATAACCAAATTGTCTGATGATGTTGGCGAGTTTATTCTATAACAAATTTTTACTTCTCACCAAACTTTAAATGTTGCTAAATCGTTATTATTGGATGGCAGTGGGCAATCAGAAATATTAATCAATTAATTTACTTAATGTTTATCAGGGCAAAGTATATAAAAGGCGGCAAAGATCGTAGGAGTTTTGTTACGCTGCTGATTGAAATT
This sequence comes from Chrysopilus asiliformis, assembly GCA_964034945.1. NCBI lineage: Eukaryota > Metazoa > Arthropoda > Insecta > Diptera > Rhagionidae > Chrysopilus > Chrysopilus asiliformis. Next base: position 42,793,377 of record OZ035960.1, on the reverse strand, counting down.
ATTATTTAATTCAATGAAAAAGAAGAAATTTTGTTTTCTTGTTTACTAACAAGTTAATAAGGATCAAAAATTCCTAGAATTTGTAGCAATTATTAATAGAATCAGGAAGGCGTTCAAGAGGAGTTCAATTGAATTTCGGTACATAGAAACATTAACTCAAATCTAAGCATCTTTCTCATACTCGATCACTCAATCGTGATAACCATTAAGTTTAAAATTCCACGAAATTGCCTCCAACAGTTTCTTTTAGAATCTAAATACAGACCTTTTCAAAAATTTCTAAATTTTGACTCTTAATGTATTTTTACGGTATTTGCTTTTAAATTAATCCGATTTCGAATTTCAAAAGATTGGTATTTTAACCTATTTTCCGGGTATATTTTGGCATGCAAAAAGTTTCATCGTACAGGAATTTTTTTTTTTGTAAAATCGTATTTAGTTGACAAGAAAATCTAGAAGCGATTTGTGGATACTTCTTTTAATAAAAAAATCTAGAGGTGGACACTTTTTTTACAGATCTATTACTGAAGTTATACGGGCAGAATATTGGGTTGGGCAAAAAGTATCAGGCCTTTTTCTCAGCAAATGGCTCTGATGCACCATAACTGCAGAACTATTGTTTGCACTCTGGCAATGCTGTACTGTTTATCAGTTGATAAATTACTATTGGAAAAAAATCAATAGAAATCTGTGCAGAGTAGCAAAAGTTATTAATTCACAAAAATGATTGTGATTTCTGAAAAAAATCCGCTACATTTTGCAATTTTACTACGATAAAGAGAAGAAGGCGGCGCAGGTCCTTAACACATTAATGCCCATGAGAAAACCACTGAATATTTCTAACACAAAAATCAATTTATTCTCGTAAAATAAGCAAAATAAAAAGAAAATTTTGGAAAACAAAATTTGTAGACTGTGGCAATAAGTTAAAGTAGCTTAAGTCGATTTTCAGGCAAAGCTAAAGTGATCTGTTTGTAAATGCAAATTCAGATCAGTTTGGTTTTGCCTGAAAATCGACTTAAACTATTTTAACTTACTATCACAGATATATCCGGTGTACCCGTTTGAGTACAGCGGGCGTTAATGAGTTAAAAATGTGAGCTTTTTTTGTTTATGGTGAAGACATTTTATCAAAAACAACAGCCAAACAACAGTTCAGCCGTTTTCGAGCGGGCGTCAATGTTAGGACGTGCATTTTCTGATCGTCCTAACATCGAAAACATAACAAAAGCTATAATTGCCAATCTGGCAATTATTGAAAACCCGTATGGTGATTTAAGTGAACAGCGAACAGTTGTACCAAAATTCCACTTTGAAGTCAAATTTTCCAATAAGATTTTTTAAAATTTATTCCAATCGGATTTTCATGTATGGGAGTTTTATGTAGAATCATATCCTAAATAACTTTTGTTCTTGGATTTTTTTGATAAAATTCACCGTTTTTGAGATGTTCAAAAAAACAGTTTTCGTTCGTATGGGGGGTACCCCCCCTAATGGTCCATTTTTGCCCATTAACGAACTTAGCCTCGCATTTTACGAAAAACGAATCTGCGCAAAATTTCAAGTCTCTAGCTCAATCCGTGCGCCCGCAATCCGCGCCACAGACAGACAGACAGACAGACGGACAGACGGACGGACAGACGGACGGACAGACGGACGGACATGCTTTTTTCATCATTCTAAACACACTGGTGTAATTCATTTTTGTGTGCGATGACGAGATCTTGGCGTTACAAACGGTAAGGCAAATATAATATACCCTTTGGTTTCACCATACGGGTATAAAAACCGATAAAATACTGGAAAAAATTGAACAAGATCGGCATGAAACAGCAGCTAAGGAACTTATGATTTGCATGATTTTGTTTTGGCATCTAGTAGTTGTCACCGCGTGTAAAAGTAGAAACTGAGCCTACTCTACGCGGCAAAGACGCGGCAATGCGTCTGAGCCACGCGCAATTATACATTTACTCATATAAATTCGTAGTTTTTACCTTCACCGCGTGGATGCCGCACGCACGAACGCGTAATTGTGGTTGAGGCTTAAGGCCTGCATTACACTTGAGCTAAGTTAGCTCAGCTATGTGCCTGTTTAGATCTTAACGTGGCGTGTTTCGTCACGTATCAAAGTGAGGATAATATGAACCGTTAAACGTCCACGTATAAACAGGCACATAACTGAGCTAACTTAGCTCAAGTGTACTGCGGGCCTAAGATCGGTCATAAAATAGTTTTACACCGTTTGAAACGATGTGGAAAACGGCAGGTATTTGGTTTAGTAAAAATCACTTAAGTATTGTATAAAAAGATCTTGTGTGAACAACAAACAACTTTCTTATACAAAATTTACGTTCTTGCGCAATTTACACTATAACCCGATGAATAAAATTTTAGCTTATATAAAGATATGTATTTTTATTTTACAAGATCTGAAATATCTCGTAAACGGTTAAAGCTATAGTTTTTCTATAAAAGGTAAAAATGTGGGGAATTTTAATCTTTATTTCTTTTTTTTTGAAATTTTAATGAAAATATTTCAATAACGGACAACAGTAAAAACCAAAATTGTGGCACATATTTTTGTCTTAAATTCATCTTATACAAAGAACAACCACAAACCAGTTAGTTTTCGAAAAAATCGCGAAAAAATGATTTTTTGAAATAACGGTATATCTCGATACCCCTCTCTCTCTTTCTCTCCCTTTCTCTCTCTCTCCCTCTTTCTCTCTCCCTCTCTTTCCCTCTTTCTCTCCCTCTCTCCCTCTCTCTCTCTCTCCCTCTCTCCCTCTTTCCCTCTCTCTCTCTCTCTTTCGGCGCCACAGCATAGTTAAACCATAGTTAAACTATAGTTAGGAAACCTAGGGATTTTTCCGTGTACCTACGTTGGAGTAAACATAACCGATATACTCGTGAACGCGCTTTTCTTTCTTTCCTATGCGTAAATTACCAACAATTGTTGGTGGTGTATGAAAATGTGGCTAGGTTTTACATGTGTTGTGTTTTGTTGGTAATTTACGCATAGGAAAGAAAGAAAAGCGCGTTCACGAGTATATCGGTTATGTTTACTCCAACGTAGGTACACGGAAAAATCCCTAGGTTTCCTAACTATAGTTTAACTATGGCCACAGTCAGTTTTCGGTCTTGACCTGCCGCAATGTCTCTCGCCATAGGTCCCGGTCAAGTGCCGATGTCTTCCAGTTTAGCATCCCAATTCTCTTCGCCTATGCGTCAACGCCGTCTTGCCATCTGAGGTTGGGTTTTTCTCGCCACCTTGTAAATAACCTACCACTTTTTACTTTCTTTTTATAATTTTTTAAAGAAAGTAAAAATTGTTTATACTTTGATTAAAAAAGGCCTGATACAACCCAATATTTGGAATTGTTAGATCAAATTCTAGATAACTCGATTGGAATTTGTCGTATAAATAGAGTTCAAATTTTATATCTATATATAAATATATAAAAATTGACGTTTGTCTGTCTGTTTGAGATTACAAAACTCAAAAACTACTAGACCGATTTTTACGCGGTTTTTTGGAAAATGATCTGCGTTGCCAGGTGCAGGTTTTAGCTACGTTAGATTTTCAAAATTCGAAACAGAAGGTCCTGTTAAGGCCTGTGTCCACATGGAAGTTTATTTGCAGAAGTCGCTTCTAGAAGAGATTTCTGGTGTCACAACTTCTGGAAGTTCACTTGCAGTTAGTGTTTCCACGGGAAAAACTTCCAGAAGTCTCTGCTAGAAGCGACTTCAGGCCTCTAGGATAACGTTTTTTCCCAAAAGTTTTTAAGTTATTTATGGTTTTTTGGTATTCTAAAATTTATATAAAACACTTTAAGCTGGCAACGAAGGGTCTGCTAGTAAGATATAAATGTACTAGCCTTTCAGAATCAAAAGCCATCTATCTGACGGGATAAAGCATAAATACTTCTCTTAGTGCCCCTTTACCAATTTAAAAAGAAAATAAAAAAAAAGTTTTCCGTAATTTACTTAATATTTTTCATAATACTTGTTAGGTTTTTTTTTCAAAAGTTTCTTTCCAAAACTTCAAAAAGAGGTTACACATCTCTAAAATTTGATAAATTTAAAAAAAATACCATCCAGAGCTCAAAAACCCTCCATTAGATCATCTCAACATTAAAAATTTAATCAAGTGCACGTTTTATAAAAAAAAACACAAGTGCTTTTTTGATGTCAAATATAAGTAAATCATTCTAAATTCAACGTTATGTCATAATGAACCATTAACTTTGGACAATTACCATAAAATCCAGGGATATTCGTTAGACTTGCAAATTCTTTCTAACAAATTCACACAGATGAATTTTTAGGATGGGCAAAATTTCTCAGTGAAATTTAATTCCGTTACAAATTCTCTTCCTGTGTCCATTCACATTTACCCAAGACGTTTCTCGCTCGAGTTGAGCTAAGCTGAGGTACACTCAAGGTGGTGTTGTGTAAGCACTTAGAAATTTCGGGAGGGTTGCATTTCAGTTAACTGTCATATTAAATCAAATTTAGCAACAATGTCAAGTGTATATATTCGTTAACATTCACTTTATTCCACTTTGTGGGCCATGTTCACATTGATATGCCAGGAATTTCATTAAAATATTCCTCCCTGGATTATTATAATTAAACATTTTGTTGTAATACCTTGCCATGGATTTTCTCGATGTTGAAAACTCAAAAGATGCTCCATCGTATGCGTGATAACAATATCTTACCATCTGGAAAAAAATTATGTCAACCAAATACTTTGTTATACATATTACGCTTTTTACGTAAAAAATATTAATAAAAAAGTTTTTATCGTAAGCACATTAAAGAATTTTATTTATTTATTTATTTTTTGGTTGCTCCTATATTGAAAGGTAATTTTATTAGGATTTTTAGAATTTCATTTATTTTTTAGTGATTTTTTTAACGCTTATTTGAGTCACCAAGGTACCCATTTTCCAAAAGAAAAAAATGTTCTGGGTGGGCTAGAGGCCTGGAACTCACTGACAACTCCTAAAATTTGGTAAATTTACTAACTTTAAAGGTTTTGAGCTTTTACCATCATATGGGGTCAACCGATGGGTTTTTACCATCACAGGAGGTACACACCTGTTTTGAAAAAATGCTTAAAAAGGATGTCAAGGTACCCATGTGCCTTCATACATTTTGTACCGAATTTCATGAAAATTATCTTGTTTTATTGTTTATTTTGATCATATTTTTTATTTTTTGAAGCTACTGAGATGCTATTAGCATAAAAAATGTTTTTCAAACTTTGAAAATTATAAAATCTTTATTAGAAAAATTGAAGGACACAAAAAAAGTACAAAGTTCGTTTTTTCGTGACTTTAAAAGAGTTATTGTTCCAAACATTTCACAGAGGCTTTTCAAATAGTATAGTCTCTCTTTCGCTGATTACTTGTTGGCAAAGGCCAAATTTTTTTCCTCCAAGGACATTTTATTTTGCTGAAAGTGTGCATAGTTTATCAACAATTATGGAATTTAGTGGTTGAGCTTCAATATTTGTTTTGCAGAAGATACCCGAAAAATTTGTCGGTTCAAATACCAAATCGTTCGAAAACTTTGTCGGTTCAAATACCATTTCAGGAATCTTCTGTGACGATCACTAGTCGTAAATCTTTGGTGATATTCTATATAAATTATATAAGAGAATCTTTTTTGTAGCCCAGTGTAAAGTCACCATCTTCAGACCTCAACGTTTTCGAGCAATATTAGCATGGAAAGATTTTTGAACGTCTGTGTAGTCTTTAAAATGTGAAAATATACATCTACATTCTTAAATATTGAACGCACGTATACGTATATAATAAGTATATAAATATATGTAGGGTAGAGCAACGAGGATTTGATGAAATGAGGATTTGATGAAATGAGGATTTGATGAAACGAGGATTTGACATTTTTAAATTTCTCGCATCTCGCAACAAAAAACGCTTTGAAGCATTGTAAGCTAAACCAGCATTTTTTAATTAAAAAATGCTGCTGGCACTGTATTAGTTGATGTCGGATGAGTTTCTTTTTTGTTTCAGCAAGTTATAATGTTTGTGGAAGGAAGATTTTGTAATATTAGTTTTTAGAAATCAATTTTTAGTGTTTTTTTTTTCATTTATCACCATCTTAAGTGAACGGCGAACAGTTGTATCAAAATTCCACTCTGAAGTCAAACTATTCAATAAGATTTTTTAAAATTTATTCCAATCGGATTTTGATGTATGGGAGTTTTATGTAGAATCACATCCTAAATAACTTTTGTTCTTGCACTTTGTTGATAAAATTCACCGTTTTTGAGATATTCAGAAAAAAAGTTTTCGTTCGTATCCCCCCCTAATGGTCCATTTTTGTCCATTAACGAACTTAGCCTTATATTTTACGAAAAACGAATCTGCGTAAAATTTCAAGTCTCTAACTCAATCCGTGGGCCCGCATTCCGCGCCACAGACGGACAGACGGACGGACGGGTATAAAAATGTTACGTCAAGAAAAATGACTGATCTTTGGAAAAGTATGCATCTAAGAATAGTCACGTGCTATTGTCAAACCCTCCTACCAATTTTTAGAAGTCCAGATTTTTTCCATCTCTAGAAAAGAAGGCAATTCTAAAGAGGGTTATATAAGTCACATTCTAAGAAAAATAGTAAAGCTGATCCAAGTCAAGTCAACTCAGGCCTGTAGCAGGCAGACTAAGTTATAGTTATCCATTACATGGCATTACATGCTGGAAATAGCTATCTCAGGTCACCTCGTGCAGCTACTTATGCACTACTTTACTTGTTGCAGGTTAAATTTCTCCCGCCACAGGTTAATACATTTTTCTTTTCTTAACGAATGTGAACACGCCCCGGCATAAGCTAAATTTTCCCGCAGGAAGCCAATTACGCCGTTTTCTGAGTGAATTTTCAAATTTTGAAAATGCTGTTTTGTGTCAAATTCTCTACGCTCTATACATGTATATATCATATACATTAATGTATGTCATTAAAAATACCAGTATTGTCATCGCCAAAAATGCCTAAACATGAATATTTAAAGTTTTGTGTTGATCACAACTGATATTTTATACACATAGTTTACCGACCAGGTAATTATTAAATAATTTTAGATATTTTATCGATGTAATGTGCACTTTAGAAATCTTTATGGTAGATCATAGATTTCCTATAAATTTCAAGCTATTTCTAGTAAATAGACCCAATTTACTATAATCTGTCGATACACGACTATGAAATGTATTCTCGTAATGCATTTACAAAAAAAAAAACACATTTTCATAAATTATCCCGAAATAATTTCGATTTTCAATCAAAATTAAAAGCTGGGGCACTAAATTTATGTAACCCCAATGGGAGTAATTTCATTTTCGTACCATTTTCGTGACAAATCAACTCATTTTGTCTTGTTCTTCTTCCAAACTGAGTACTTAGCTTATATCCAAAATTCCACCAGGAATAACCTACCACTCAGGCAGGCTATTATATGTATAATGTAAAAATGAGCCTAGAATGAAAGGTTCCAACAAAAAAAAACTAATGCATGCATAAAAAAATCTCCGCGTATACGACATAAAAAATATATGAACATCAGAATCAAAAAAAAAGCAAACAATACACTTTTGTACTTCATAAAAACATAGATTTTTTTTCGTTATGTTTTCATTGCGTTACGTTTTTAGAACTATAAACTAGTTGAAGGATTTGCCTTCATTATCGCATGTCATGCAATCATTTCAAATATCCTGAAATCCCAGTGGCAAATGGAATCGCTGCTCTAAGAGTTTATTTTAGAGGGGATTTTTTTCGTTTTTTTTTGGTCTACATAGATGTAATGTGTCGGTTAATGCGAGTAACAATACAAATTCAATCATTTAGACTAGATAATCATTAAGATATGCATTCGGCCATTAGCTAGCCAATGGCCTTTATCCACTGAATCCCTGAATACAGAAGAGATTGAAAGCTAAAAAAAAACAATTCAGTCAATCAAGAATAATTGAATGGGGTGAGTTCATAAATACTTGATTTAGTGACCATTTGGTTCGTGGGCCCCAACAATATTGTGGAATATTCTGCGGCTAGTGACAACATATGCATAGTGGAATTAAGTGACATTCGCAGTTTCTGGCGTAATGTTGATGGTATTCCACATGAAAGGGTCAAAACGCCATTAGATCCGTATCTATAGATCTGTCTAAGAATATACATATTATAAGGAAATACATATTATATCTGAATCGATATACAGATGGATATTAAGTAAAAATTCTCTCATACTCACGTCGACACTTTATGGTCGAAGTCTACCACAGTATAATTAAGCTTTATGCTGACCGGCAATGACCATTGCTGAACATATCGTCTATATAGCTCGATTTGAAGGAGAATATTTCACTTTCTCCTTTACCTCTAACTGACAACCAACTATAAGCAATATTGCGGTCTTCAATGTTCATATTATGCTTGTTTTTTTGTGCTAGTTTGATGTTTGATTATTGGTAGATTGGATATTATATGAATAACTTATTCATTTCATATTTCGTTGTTGTGATGGCTGACTGGCAAAAGGAATAGTCAAGATCGCGTTCATAGCAATCATCGTCGAAAGGTTGATTGGCCTTGATCAGAGGCAAGCATAAAATTTGTTTGCTGATGAAGGTGTTTAATTTGAGGGTTTTTGTTTGATTTTCGGAATTTTAATGGTTCCGGATACATGCATCGCCACTACAAAATAGAAACCCCACTGCAATCTATGAAAGTGGACGCTGTGAATGGTTTACCGGTTTTTTGTTTGTTCTAAAAGCCACTGAAAATAGAATGAAAGTGCTAAAGTGTGCTGCGTAATGTTATGACTGCTCATTAAAAAAAAAATTAATTATCGACCGATGATGTGATGAAAAGCAAAACGTTAGTCTTTAATTTTTATTAACGATGAAGTTTGAGAAAAAATCAAGATTGGAAATGTGAAATCTACACGGAGAAAAAAATTATGATTCCCCCAATCATAAAATGCAGCCAGCATAATTATGTTTGGGGGATTCTTATTACAATTATGTTTGGCTGAAATTTCCCCTTGGGGATATTTTTGCCATTACAATTATGATTGTAGACATTGTGATTCCAACCATATTATGCTTAAAGCTGAAAGGAGAAATCTTGATATTTTGATTACATTATGTTTAGCTGTATAACAATATTTTCAAATTAACCAACCATATTATGTTTGGGGCAACCAAAATATGTTTGGATTCCCAAATTTTTTTGCCGTTTGTTCAATCATAATATGTTTGGGGCGAACATAATATGGTTGGCGCTACAATAATTATGATTAATCTAAACAAATATTGCTTATATTAATCATAATTATGATTCCTGTAATAAAAATAATATGAATGGATATTTCCACATCCGAAAAATTCCTTCCAGGTTAAGCACATGTCTGTTATCCCGCTGGAGGCCTGTTTCTAACAGTATTCATAAACTTGACATTTTTCAACTAAGTTTAGGTATTTATACTCCCATGTTGCAAACTTCATGCGAATTATGTGCGAAGAAAAAAAAGTTGAACATAATATGTTTTATTTAATTAAGATATGATCTGAGGGATCATATTTTTAATTCGGCCGCTTCCAGATTTCCCCTTTTATTGTGTTAATCAATCATAATTATGTTTAGACGCAGAATTTACAACAATATGTTGACATGCAAACACATTTTTATTCATTCCAATCAAATAGTGGTTAGATATTATTGTCCTTCCAATTACATTATAATTTTCAAAATTTCCCTTGTCGGGGAACATAATTATGATTGGAAAACTAAACATAATACTAATTGGAATTCATCGTCTGATAACATTTTGATTCGTCTGAATATATTTTGATTCCCCCAATAATTCTTATAGTACTCCCAATGATATTCAACCATAATTTTTTTCTCCGTGTATGGAAATACTGCTTAAAATACGTCAAAAAATACTGTTTAAAATACGTCAAAAATTACTACTTAAAATACGTCACATTTTTAAGAGATGGTTGGGGGGAGGAGGGGTGGTTTATGGTAGTGTGACGGTGGTACTAAACACTAAACTCCATACAAAACATAAGAAAGTCTACAATTTCCAGGAGCCAATCGTTAAATACACTAAATGAAGGCAGACAAAATATTTATTTAAAAAAATCCATTTGTATGTGGGAGAGGGGGAAAGGAGCAGTCCGATTACATTTTGATGTATAGAACGGTTACATAACATATTCTAAACAGATTTTACCTTTATAAATTTTTCAATACGACTCATTTTTTGGCACAATAAAAAAAGTATACAACTTTTATGGAAGAGTGGAGAAGGAGTGGTCCAACTAGATTTTGATGTATAGATAAGTTATGTAATGCAGTAGAATCCCGATAATTCGTATTTCAAGGGATCAGCAAATTCATACGAATTAGCGGGATATACGAATTATCGTAATTTTTTTCAAGGGACCAGCAAATTCATACGAATTAGCGGGATATACGAATTATCGTAATTTTTTTCAAGGGACCAGCAAATTCATACGAATTAGCGGGATATACGAATTATCGGGGTACGAATTATCGGGATTCTACTGTATTATATTCTTTATAAATTTTTCGATACGATGCACAGTTTTCAAGAAAACACGAAAAAAGTATTCCATTTGTATGGAAGAGGGGGGAAGCAGTGGTCCGATTGAATTTTTATGTATGGATGAGTTATGTAAAATTTTATTTTAAACACATTTTATCTTAATAAATTTTTCAGCATGATTCACCATTATCGAGAAAATTGCAAAAAACTGTTTCGTTTGTAAAGGGTGTTTTTTTTAGACGTGTGGTTTTCAAGAAGAAATAAAAGGCATATAATTTAATGTTATGGCCAAGAGTTTAGCTTTATTATAAAGATAAGGGTTTGCCATTATGTTTTAAAAATGATTTCGGGCAAGTGGCCGCCGCGGCTTGCTCGAATAAATTCCAGCCGAGAGGCTTAATTTTCGACCACTTTTTGCAGCAATTGGGGCCGTATGTCAGCAATAACGCGCCGAATATTCTCTTCCAAGGCGTCAATCGTCTCGGGCTTATCTGCGTAGACAAGCGACTTCACATAACCCCACAAAAAATAGTCCAGCGGTGTTAAATTGCACGATCTTGGAGGCCACGCCACATGCCCACGACGCGAGATAATGCGCTCACCAAAAGTTTCCTTCAATAAATTGATTCTTTCGTTGGCTGTATGTAGCGCCGTCTTGTTGGAACCAAAGGTCGTCCACATCAACATCCTCCAATTCAGGCACGAAAAAGTCATTAATCATGGCTCTATAGCGTTCCCCACTGACTGTAACATTATGGCCGGCTTCATTTTTGAAGAAATATGGACCAATGATTCCCTCTGCCCATAGAGCACACCAAACAGTGACTTTTTGAGGATGTAACGGCGTCTGAAGAATAGCTTGTGGATTACCATCCCTCCAAATGCGACAATTTTGCTTATTGACGTACCCATTCAACCAAAAGTGAGCTTCATCGCTGAACAAAATTTTCTTGTGAAAATCGGGATCGGTGGCCATCTCGTTTTGGGCCCTTTCACCGAACGTGCGACGCACTTGATGGTCGTTTTACGAAATGGCAGACCAAACTGAGCATAAATCAAGTGACAACTGTCAAAAAGACCAACTCCGAAAAAAGTAGTGCCAGATTGAAAACCACACGTCTAAAAAAAACACCCTTTATATGGAAGGGGGAAGGAATGGTCCAATTTTGCCCGTTCAAGAATTTAGCCTAGCCATTTGCGAGAAACTCAACTATACAAATTTTTAAATCTCTAGATCAATCATTTCGAAAGGTATGGTGTTCACGGACGGACAAAAGGACAGACAGACAGACGGACATGCGGAAATCCAAACTTGTATTGCAAGTGTACAACAGAAAACGCATGAAGGTCCATAGTATACTTTGATAGCACTGTTTGTAACACGCCATCCACACCTGCCGGAAACATTGGGTGATGTGAATAAGAAAATAGCTTTTGCTAAAACTGATGTTTTTTTTAGCTAATGCAGATTGCTAAAAAACATTAGTTTTAGCAAAAGTTATTTTTTTATTCACATCACCCATTGACAGAAATGTTAACAGCAAATGTCATGAGAAAATTTTGTTGTGACGTAGATGGGCTGATTCTGGCATGACATTTCATCTTCAGAAATGGCGTTGAACAGTAAACAACTGAAAGTACGATGCCTTTTTCAAATCATTTCTTTTGTAAAGATTACTTTTGGTATTCCAGAGACACTCTTTTAAACGGTATTCGTTTATAAAACGCTGCGTCTCTCCACGTGATAAATTACAATCCGACATCTTGAAATCACGAATGTCAAATTTCCGTTACAATTTCTGTTAGTAAATATGTCAGCAAAAACTGTCGTAACAGCTGACATTTCAGTCTTCACTAGACGTAAGGTGTTTTATACCAACAACAACATTGAGTTTACGATTCGAACCATTTGTATCGGATTCTGTGATAGGGCCTGTAACATCAGATATAACAGCTACATTGACGTCATTCAGGTGTGGATGGCTAGTAAATGACTTATAAACGAGTATAACAACAACTTTCCGTCTGGTTACAAAATAACCGATTTGCAACGGTTTTCTTGTGGCCAGTCACAGAGCAACCGTAACATAAACTGATTTGGAACCGCCACTTTGCGACCAGGGTCACATTGTAGCCTCAGTCGCAAATAGTTTCTTAGGGATTTAGGGTCATTTACACCGACTATTCATAAATATTAACCCATTGCCACCCAGACCTTTTCAGCATCAAAATTTTGATGAAGTAGTTTTATTGTTCGTAGGAAACAAAACATAAACATAACAAAAGCTATAATTGCCAATCTGGCAATCATTGGAGACCCGTATGGTGATATTCGTATCAAAATTCGAACAGTTATACCAAAATTCTACTTTGAAGTCAAACTATGGAGAATTTAAATAAAAGATTCTCTTCTTAAATTCTTCTTTATAATTTATTTTCTTCAGATACATTAATGGTATCTAATAAATGTAAGAAACATTAATTCTTTTAAATGTTTAAACTATTTTGCTTGAATCACAATTGATATTTTTTAATTACAAACCAACATTTCAATTCAAAGGTATCTTATTAACTCAAAATTAAATCGTTGCAAAAACATAATTTTTAATTCAAAACCTACTTAATATCAAAATCAAAATGTAAATTAAGTAGTTAAGTGAAAAACGAATATAAACCAAAAAATGTCATTTCTCAAACAAGTAGAATTATAAAAACAAAAGCTTTCTTTACCCACATTACCCCCCTCCTAGTGGAGCAAAAGTGAAACGAAAAGATTGATTAACATTTTTGACTAGAAGGAAAACGATTTGGAATTTTAATTTCTCGTCCACTACGTGTTCTTTGCTTTGATGCTCCAGAATCACAACTCGAGTCCATATTAAAACGTACTTTTTTAAATAATTTAACAGGGGTAATATTGTCACTGGAAGATGAGTTAAAATCGGGCAATACGTTATTAGAAACATCAGGTGTCTTACTATGTTGTTCTAAATCGGATGCGTCAATAAAATAAGGTTTTAATCGATTAATACTAACTTTAACACTTCTACCTTTAACTAAAAGTGTGAAATTTTGATCATTTCTTTCTAAAACAAGAAACGGTCCATCATAAGGTGTCTGAAGGGAAAGTTTAACACAATCTTTTCTAATTAAAACATGAGAACAAGTTGAAAGATCTTTAAACACAAAAATATTTTCTTTAGAATGACGTGCCGGAGGTGATGGTCGAATAAATTCGAAATGACTTCTAAGAATTTTAACAAAATCAGATTGTAACGAAAGTGATTTATTTTGCATCAAAAATTCGCCTGGTAAACAAATATTCTGTCCATAAACAAGTTCTGCAGCAGATGAACCAAATTCTTCTCGAAACGATGATCTTAATCCCAACAAAACGGTAGGAAGAGCACGAGACCATGATAAATTTGAATGACACTTGAGTGCTGCTTTAAGGGTCCTATGAAATCTCTCTATCATTCCATTTGCTTTAGGGTTATAAGCTGTAGTTCTCTGACGTTTGAAACCTACAATTTTTCCTAGTTCTCGAAACAATTCAGACTCAAATTGAGCACCTTGATCCGTAACAATAACCGAAGGAACTCCAAAACGTGCAATCCAGGACTGATACAATGCAAAAGCAACCGTTTCAGCTTTTATATCAACAACGGGAATAACTTCCGGCCACCTTGTGTATCGATCAATAATAGTGACACAATATCTAAAATTATCAGAAGAAGGAAGTGGACCTATTATATCAATATGGATTGAATCAAAACGATTTGAAACTAATGCGAAATTACCAATAGAAGCTTTAGTATGTCGCGTTATTTTATTTTTTTGACATTCTGCACAACATCTAGCCCATTCTCTAACGTCCTTGCTGATAGACGGCCAAATACAATGTCGTTTAATCAGTTTAACTGAAGAATTAGAACTGGGATGAGCCATTGAATGAAAATGATGAAAAACTGCTTTCCGAAATGCTTGCGGAATATATGGTCTATTAAATTCAGTTGAAACATCACAAAATATAGTTTTATCTGAACCAAGAATTGGAATTTGTTCGAATTTTAAAGAATTATCCCTTTCCTTTACTGCAACAAATTCAGAATCATCAAGCTGAGCTGCAGAGATTGCTATATAATCAATAGGACCATCTAGATGAATTTCTTCAACTCGCGACAAAGAATCAGCTACCACATTACGAGCACCAGATATGTGTTGAATATCGGTAGTGAATTGTCCTAAATAATCTAAATGTCTAACTTGACGAGGTGAAGCTTTATCTAACTTTTGTTTGAAAGCGAAAATTAACGGTTTATGATCTGTAAAAAGAGTAAAATTACGACCTTCAAGTAAATGCTTGAAAAACTTTACAGAAGAGTAAGCTGCTAGCAATTCGCGGTCATATGCACTATATTTCTTTTGAGCATCCGTTAACTTTCGAGAGAAAAACCCTAATGGTTGCCAAACATTATTGACATTTTGTTGAACAACTCCACCTATAGCAACATCTGAAGCATCAACTGTTACCGAAAGAGGAGCATCGTGCTTAAAATGAACTAATAATGTAGCTTCACATAATATTTTTTTAGCATTTTCGAACACGGTAATCAATGCATCAGTCCAATTGATCGGTCTTTTGTCATTTTTCTTACATCCTTTAAGTAAACTATTAAGATCAATAAGATGAGTAACCGCATTTGGAATAAAACGATGATAGAAATTTACCATACCTAAAAAACGCCTCAATTCACTGATAGTTTCTGGACGTTTAAAATTTGAAATGACAGAAATCTTATAATCTAATGGCTTAATACCTGATGAATTAACCAAATGACCAAGAAATTTAACCTCTTCTGCCATGAATTTACATTTACCAACATTGATAACTAACCCAAAATGTTTTAAACGATCAAAAACAATCCTTAAATGACTAATATGCGTCTCCTTATCTTTTGAAGCAATAAGAATGTCATCAATATAAACGAAACAAAAATCTAACCCACGAAGAACTGTATGAATAAACCTCTGAAAAGATTGTCCGGCATTTCGCAATCCAAAAGTCATCTTAAGAAATTCAAATAATCCAAAAGGCGTAATGATTGCAGTCTTTGGAATATCAGACGATTCCACCGGAATTTGATGATACGCTTTAACTAAATCAATTGTCGAAAAAATAGTGGATCCATCTAGATTACTACTAAAATCCTGAATATGGGGTATAGGGTAGTTGTCAGGCTTCGTCACATGATTTAAATTCCTATAATCTCCGCAAGGACGCCACTCACCGTTTTTCTTAGGAACCAAATGAAGTGGACTTGACCATGGACTATCCGACGGACGACAAATTCCTTGACTAATTAAGAAATCAAATTCTTTTTTAGCAATGGCAAGTTTTTCTGGCGATAAACGCCGTGGTCTACAAGATAACGGAGGTCCTGAAGTTTGAATATGGTGCGTTACATTATGAGGAAAATCTGACTGTACAGCCCGCTCTGCGGTAATAATTTCGAATTCGGAAAGAAGTGCTTGAACTTCAGTACTTACTTCTGAACTGTCAACAACCGAAAGTTTGAGAGATGAACAATTTACTAATTTGCATTGAGAAAAAATACTAGTAAGAGGATCTATAAGCCGTTTATTTCTAATATCAACTAAAAGACCTGTAGCTTTTAAAAAATCAGAACCTAGAATCGGTTTAGTTACATCAGTAATAATAAAAGTCCAAGAAAACGCTCGACGGAGACCAAAATTTAAATCAATTTTTCGTCTACCATAAGTATTCATTTTTGTTTGATTAGCTGCGAAAAGAACAATATCATTCGTTGGATGTCGTTTATCTAAAATTGAGGCCGGCAAAGCGCTAATATCAGATCCAGTATCAATCAAATATTGTCGATTACTGATTTTATCTGTGACATAAAGGCGACTTTGTTTGCTGCCATCATCGCATTGCGCAACATGCGACTGGCCAATTAGTTTTCCGACTTACTGGATTCAAAAGCACAGGGTTTAATACACTTATTGGCTTTATCCTGAAAACGCCAATGATACCAACACAATCGACCCTTACTACCAACAGAATCCGACCGAGACCTAGAACTATTACGAGACCTGGAATTACTTCGAGAACCTGAACGGGGACGTTTAATTTCACTAATCTCGCTTTTAATATCTTTAATCTGATTAGATATTTCAACCATAAAACTTTCAAAAAGGTTTGTTGAAGTAGATTTAGAATTACTCTTACTAACAGCGAAAATTCCGGCTTGCGAAGTATATGTATCTAAAATTTTGTCAGCCATGGTTGCTAATTTTTCCGATGGTTCAGAACTAACAGCTAAAATAGCTTGAGCATTAGATGGAAGTCGTTGAAGCCAAAGACTCTTAACCGTACTCTCCGGAAAATTCTCACCTGCCAGTGTACGCATTTCCCGAAGTAATTGACTTGGTTTTTTATCACCTAAATCCAATTCCTTGATCAATCTATGGATTCGTACATTGTCTGAATCCGTTAAACGATCAATTATTGCTTGTTTTAACGCAACATATTTATTTTCACTGGGTGGTGATAATACGATATCTTCCACCTTAGATAAAATTGCTTGATCAAGAGACTGAATTAAATAATAGTACTTAGTTAAATCTTGTGTAATATTAGAAGTTTCGAACTGTGCATCAAGAACACCAAACCAAAGAGAAGGTTTTTGTTCCCAAAAAGGAGGAATTTTTAAGGCTACCCTCGATACGCTTCTCGTTTCACTTCTCAAAACATTTTCCGCATTAACATCTACCATTTTAATTGATAAATCGTGTTGTTATAATTCCAAATGATCGAGAAATGACAAACACACGCAACAATACGTTAAAATTATCGAAGAAAATTTTGCAACAATTTACTTACATGCATGAAATACAGCAAATATTCAATAAAATGAATTCTTCAATGGAAAATACTTAATTGAAAATAATTGAAAATTTTCTTGATTCTACAAATGTTCTTAAAAAGTTGTTCAGCAGTGAAGGAAGTCCGCGACCGACGTTGTTTTCGCTTCAGGGGTATTCCAGGCTCCGTAGAATGTGAATGTGAATGTGGGCTCCGATTACGTATCACTCGAGTCAGAACTGCGACCGCCTAGTATTCCATGGATACTGTAGTCCTTTCTGCCATCAACATCTCGTCGTTCGGAACCCCTAAGAAATCTGCTTATTGAAGACGTTGACGGTGGATCGGCGATACCTTCGTTCTTCCGTGTTTGTAACTTCATAAACTGCTTCAAATTTTGAAAATCGATGAAATTTTTGAATTGTAATGAAATTTCTCTGGATACTTGAGGAATTCTTGAGGAAGTAATTTTTCTTTTTCTCTTTTTCCTTTTTTCCTTTTTTCTTTTTTCTTTTTTTCTGAATGTATGTTCAATGTCGGGGTCACCAATTTATGGAGAATTTAAATAAAAGATTCTCTTCTTAAATTCTTCTTTATAATTTATTTTCTTCAGATACATTAATGGTATCTAATAAATGTAAGAAACATTAATTCTTTTAAATGTTTAAACTATTTTGCTTGAATCACAATTGATATTTTTTAATTACAAACCAACATTTCAATTCAAAGGTATCTTATTAACTCAAAATTAAATCGTTGCAAAAACATAATTTTTAATTCAAAACCTACTTAATATCAAAATCAAAATGTAAATTAAGTAGTTAAGTGAAAAACGAATATAAACCAAAAAATGTCATTTCTCAAACAAGTAGAATTATAAAAACAAAAGCTTTCTTTACCCACAAAACTTTCCAATAAGATTTTTTAAAATTTATTCCAATCGGATTTTGATGTATGGGAGTTTTATGTAGAATCATATCCTAAATAACTTTTGTTCTTGGACTTTTTTGATAAGATGCACCGTTTTTGAGATATTCACAAAAAACGATTTCGTTCGTATGGGGGGTACCCCCCCTAATGGTCCAATTTTGCCCATGAACGAACTTAGCCTCGCATTTTACGAAAAACGGATCTGCGCAAAGTCTCTAGCTCAATCCGTGCGCCCGCAATCCGCGCCACAGACAGACAGACGGACAGACGGACAGACGGACAGACAGACGGACGGACATGCAAAAATTAAATATTTTTATCATTCTAAACACACTTGTGTAATTCATTTTTTTGTGCGATGACGGGATCTTGGCGTTACAAACGGTAAGGCAAAGTTAATATACCCTTTTGGTTTCACCATACGGGTATAAAAATCTTGTGCGTCACGCGTTACCTAACGAACTGGAGAAACTTTTAGATATCTCATAACCGTACTCAAAGCTGCCGCAGGTAAGATAAATAAATGATAAGCTCCCAAAGCAGGCGATTTTTGCGTTACATTCAGTGGTCATCAATGGGCTAAGTGGGATTTAGCGCTAGACACAACTTAATTATTAAAGTTTCAGAATTTCTAGATCCCTAGAATTTCAGAAACTTAAATAATTAAAATTGAACAAACCTTACTTACGAAATCAAAAAAAAAAAATTATTTTGACCAGAAGATTGTTTTTACAAAATATCTGATTTCCACAGGAAATTCGTGAAAAATCGTTGGACATTCAGTTATGCAATGAATTGCTCGAATTTGTTTAAAACTGGTGCCAAAAGCAAGACTACAAAAAAAAATTCATAGTCGAAAAGAAAGCGATATATGAAAAACCTTAAGTAGTCATTTACAAAATTGCATGGTACATCTTTCATCATCCCACATGTCGCCATTCAAGAAACTAGACTGCAAAATTATGCGGCATCGTGAAAAAAGTGAATGCCGAAAAGGCATGGATTCAAAATGGCAGGTTATCTTCGATATGAAAAAAAAGATTCGAAACAAAAATGATCAGTAAATGGTTTTTAATTTGCATAATTTTCTTTCATATGCAAAAATTGGGAATACTACAAAAAACCGTGTGAGCGATAGAAATAAAACTATCAGTCAATATAATTTGTTATCACAAGAAAATTCTGATTGGGATATTTCCATCAACTCGTTTATTAGCATCTCATTAAAAAGTGATTTTTGCGGAAGGAAGGAAGAAGTTTACCTGATGGAAATATGTGTAAGTGGGTCGAATGTCTGGAACGCTCTATCATTACCAACATTTTTGTCCAAAATTGTGCGAAGCATAAATAAAACAAACATCTTAAAAGTCACATAATAAAATGCTAAAATTCAAGTGCATATTTATCCTCTTGTAAAGTGTATCAAAGGTTCATGTCATGCTCGTTGAACAGGAAAAAGTATCGCAAAACTCCTCACCTGTGGGAATGCGAATCAACACCTGAAGACGTTATATCGCCGTGTTGCATTAAGTCATGTCAACCTGCCTACAATTGAACGATGGTTGACGCGACGTTCTCCAAGAATTGAAGAATAAATTGCTGGCCTGATTCCGCGATACTGTGCGTCGTGCACTGAATCTTTTTGTTCAGGATGAGTACCCATCTGACCAAATCAAGATCCGTTAATGTTACATTTACCTGTTACTCAGGTAGGCCGGAACTATAATTTATTCGTTACAATTTCGTTTTGTTTTTTTTTCTAAATCGAAATATAACTGTGTTTTTACATGATTCATTCGATTTTCACTGGTTCTTTGTCAATTTTGATACAATTGTAACCAAAATAAAGCCTAGGCACTTTATTTGAAGCGGTTTAAGATTGACTCAAGTTAAGAACCGTGATTACAACAAGGCGTGTTTTTTTTTAAATTCCTTAAGAAGTTTACTTTAAGAAGATTTTCTCGCATGACCAAGCAACAGATCGTGATTTTCATCTTGGATATTTAATTCCAACGAATAGTGCTTAATTCTCATGACCGTTTCTTTTATTTCCTTTTGTAGCTAATAAAATTTATCTGGCCAGTATTCGCATTGCACATAAAAGAGTTCAACATGAGAAACGGACGAAAGGTGATAATTATGTGTTTTGGATTTCCCTAAGAAGTTGAAAAAGTACTTACTGCTAAAGTGAAACATTTCATTTGATGGTATTCGCGTGTAATTTTTCTTTTTGACCTCGAGTGTATAGATTCAAGGCCTCTCCGCCGCGATTTACTTGATTGCACTTTTCAGTCGACAATGCATCGATCGAATGGAAATAAAACATCACTCTCCACTTTATCAAAACATCACGCTTAAAATGTTTGCAAATATTTTACTGCCAGCCCAGCATGTAAGAAGAAAAACCCTTTTAGGTCGTTGGATCAGTCAGGGCCTGTGTAAGACAATTTAACGATTTTATCGCACGTTAAATGAAACGGTTGATTTCTCTTTATCTGAATTTACGTCTTGTGGAATTTTCTTATATGAAAGTTGTTAATTAAAGTTTCAGAAATGTGATAAATTAATTTTATTTGTGGATTTGTGAGATATTAAGTTTTAACACGATATAGAAAATGCAATTTACATTGTCAACATGTCTATGGAAATATTACAAGGAAGTAGTAAATCTTTTATAGAAGTTGATAAACTGTTGAATGTTAAAAATTGAATGTTAAAAATAAAAAAGATTTTTTTAAAGCTTTTATTAAACACTAGCTTGCATACCCGTCGTTGCCAGGTTAAGTTTTTCCAAAAAAAAATTTTTTTAATGGTCTATGTTGGAGTTTAACTTCAGGCCAATCGGCTCGATAGTTTCCCCCCGAAAGGGTAACATAGAGGAAGAGCTAAGTTTCGAGATCACTTTACCCCTCCCCTTACTATCTATGCCAAATTTCAGGCCAATCGGTTCAGTAGTTTCCCCGCGAAAGAGTAACATAGAGGGAAAACTAAGTTTTGAGATTACTTTACTCCCTCCCCTTACTCCCCCCACCTCTCGGGCTACTTTTTAATGGGTATTTGTTGGGGCTGGACCCCCGACGAATATCTATGCCAAATTTCAGGCCAATCGGTTCAGTAGTTTCCCCGCGAAAGAGTAACATAGAGGGAAAACTAAGTTTCGAGATGACTTTACTCCCTCCCCTTACTGCCCCCACCTCTCGAGCTACTTTTTAATGGGTATTTGTTGGGGCTGGACCCCCGACAAACATCAATGTCAAATTTCAGGCCAATCGGTTTAGTAGTTTCCCCGCGTAAGAGTAACATAGCGCAAAAACTAAGTTTCGAAATCACATTACCCTCTCCCCTTATTCCCCCACCCCTCGCGTTACTTTTCCGTATGCCTATGTTGGAACCAGAACTACCACAGACACTTATGCCAAATTTCAAGTCAATCGGTTCAGCAGTTTTTGCGTGAAAGAGGAACAGACAGACATACAGACAGACAGACAGACAGACAGACAGATAGACGGACATACACCAACTCATTTTTATAGATTAGTATGATAAGAAAAGCTACAATTGCCATAGGCCAACCGTCAAGTACTCAATCTGATGTTGACGGTCATGTTTATTTAAAAAAAATCATTAAAAAAAATCAAAAAATCATTGGAGAGTAGGAAAGAATGGTCCGATTGGATTTTGATGTATGGAATGGTTATGTAAAATCATATTCTAAACACATTTTACCTTAATAAATTTTTCAATATGACTCACCGTTTTCGACAAAATTGCAAAAAACTGTTTCGTTTGTATGGGGGAGGGGGGTAGGAATGGTTCAATTTTGCCCGTTCAAGAACTTAACCTAGCCATTAACGAGAAACGTAACTATAGAAAATTTCAAGTCTCTAGGTCAATCTTTTCGAAAGTTAAGGGACAAACGGACTGACAGACGGACGGACATTTGGAAATCAAAATCTTTTGTCATATCTACACCCTGGTTTTAACAAAAGCAGCAAGAAATCTTTAATGGTATCGGAAGGTCCTGTAATGATAACGTGATTATCTCTCCTCAACTTTTTCGGAAACAATCTCATCTGGGGGTTTTTGGGGTTTCTGAATACGATTCTGACGTTAAGAAGTTGTCTCAGAATAACACAAAATTGTCTAAGAATAACGTGGTTATCCATTTCTTCGAGTTTTCTGAAATAAAATCTCATCTAGGAGTTCCTGGAGTCGCTGAATTCGATTCTGACATTAAGAAATCTGTAAGGATAATAAAAAGTACTGTAAGGCCCCGTTCACACTTGCGTATTTTTTCTCCGCGAATTTTATTCAGAATTAGTTCTGCATCGCAAAATAAACTTCGTAAAAGTTGTCAGAATCTGAATTTATTCGAACGGTTTTATATTTATAAATATAAAAATTCTAGTTCGGGCGTCTTTTACGAATAAATTTCTGAACTTTGTGTCGTAGTTACCATCCCGAGCTGTGCTTCGGCATTAAAGGGTCTCCTAAGCTCTGGCTGGAACTATAAAAAAAAGTGTGAACGGTTCTGCAACATCAATTTAGTGTCGAAGAATAAAATTCGTTGAATAAAATGTCAGATGTAAATGGCGCATAATAATAACGTAATTACTCTTTTCCTCAAATTTTCCGAGAAAAGATCTCATCTTAGGGTTTTTGGGGTCGGAGAATCCGATTCTGACGTCAAGAAACTCGAAACTTCAAATGTCGTTTGTGCTTTTTAATTCCATAAAAGGTAAAGTGAAAAAAACAATAAATTTACAAATTACTTTTGATAAGACAAATACATTTGTATTCCACAAATTTTTATTTCATAAATGATGTGGTGAATAAAAGATACTTTGAAACTACCTATAATACAACATTCAATATGAGGCAAAGATCTGCACTGACCATTATTGCTAGCGTTTGAATTCTTTATTCGAATACATCCTGAAACACCAACAGACTGCAGTGAATCTTAAATATATTCAACATATTCTCGTAGTAAACGAGGTTAAGTATAATTTTAACCTAAATCCCAGATAAATATAATAGAATGAAAATCGCCTATTGATTTTTTTTTATCTGAACCCTTTTACCGGTGTTTTATCGACCACGCGCTCCAATCAGGTCGAAACTTTGGCAAACAGTCAAATAAATAAATTGTAATAAGAAAAAAAATGTGTATATCTGAAAAGCAATTGAAACATTTCAAACCAACAAAGATAAGTCAAGTACAAAAGTAGATATTATTTAGATTTGGTAACAACGGGACCGAAACGGAAAAGAAATCCAAGAATTTTTTTTCTGGTAATTGCAAGTACATAGTGTTCGTTCTAATTCTAAACAACAATTACTCTAAGTACGTTTTGAAGAATTTACAGGTTAGCAATTTTTTCGTTAATCCGATCAAAATTGCTGAAAACACGATTTTTTAAAGAAAATATCGAAAAAAAGCTGTTAACATAACAGAAATCGGACCGGACACGCTTGTACTATTATTCGATTGTAAGTTTTTTCTGTGCATTGACATAGAAGACTTAAAGTTCGTAAAAAAAATATCTTAAAATAACATTTGGACTTAGGTGTGCTTCCACAATTATGTAATTATACACAATTCGTTTTTGTTTCGTTTTTGTGTATATTTATTCGTTTTAGATTCTTTTTGTTTTGTTTCATGTACCATTGGGATTATGTTCTCTTACCCGTTTTGTTGAGTTTTTTTTCCATTTCTGAAAGAATTCAGCGATTTCTGATATACGCAATAAACAGATGTAACATCATCGAAAATGCAATCGATATTAATTAGATATAAATTGCCGGCTTACCAAGGTCAAACCGTATTTTATCATGCAACAAAAATATGGTATAGAAATCATAGAAAATAGCATATTACTTTTGCCGAATTTATCTGCATAGAGTGGGATCTATAGTTTGTATCACCCAAGTAAACATTTTTCTTTTCATATTCATAGAGTTGGACACAGATTTTTATACCCGTATGGTGAAACCAAAGGGTATATTAAATTTGCCTTACCGTTTGTAATGCCAAGATCCCGTCATCACACACAAAAATGAATTACACCAGTGTGTTTAGAATGATGATAGAAATTGAATTTTCATTGTCCGTCCGTCCGTCCGTCTGTCCGTCTGTCTGTCCGTCCGTCCGTCCGTCCGTCCTTCCGTCCGTCCTTCCGTCCGTCCTTCCGTCTGTCCGTCCGTCTGTCCGTCTGTCTGTTCGTCTGTCTGTTCGTCTGTCTGTCCGTCCGTCCGTCTGTCCGTCTGTCCGTCCGTCTGTCCGTCAGTCTGTCCGTCCGTCCGTCTGTCCGTCCGTCTGTCCGTCCGTCTGCGGCGCGGATTGCGGGCGCACGGATTGAGCTAGAGACTTAAATTTTACACAGATCCGTTTTTCGTAAAATTCAAGGCTGAGTTCGTAAATGGGCAAAAATGGATCATTAGGGGGGTACCCCCCATATACGAATAAAAACGTTTTTTGCGAATATCTCAAAAACGGCGCATCTCATCAAAAAAGTGCAAGAACAAAAGTTATTTAGGATATGATTTTACATAAATCTCCCATACATCAAAATCCGATTGGAATAAATTTTAAAAAAATCTTATTGAAAATTTTGACTTCAAAGCGGAATTTTGATACAACTCATCGCCGATCACTTAAATCACCATTTAATATTCAAGAATTGCCAGATTGGCAATTATAGCTTTTGTTATGTTTTCAATATTTTTTAACAGTTTAACAGCTATTTGTTTTTTTTAACCATTTCTAGTTATAACAAACCTGGGCACGGAAAAATTCGATTCGCGAATCGAAAATAAAATTCGCGAATGATTCTTTTCACATAGAATTTTATGTTTTCGATTCTGTCGCGAATGAGCTAAAACCGATTCCCGCGAGATAAAATTCGCGCTAGAATTATTTACAAACGAACGAATCGAAAAGAATTATTCTCCGTATCTTGAACAACACTAAATATAAATTTTTAAACCGCGTTTTTTAGAAAAGATATTTGTGTAGGCCTTTATGGTCACGATCGTGCCACCAGAGGGATACGACGCAGTTATTAATTCGTTTTAGTGTCGCTCGAAACCTCATAGTGAACGCGACCTAACCAAAATGAGAGCCGTGTACGCAAAGCGTTACGAGCCAGTATTTTTATGTTCGCACCCAAAAGGGCCAAAATTGTTGTATTCCAGGGCTGCAAAAGCAATAAAGAAGTCGAAGAAGTTCACATACATTTACACATTTTATCCAGCGCAATGTTAAACATTCGGTAAAGGTCAATGCTTCTCTGAGCACTGTTTCGGCTGTTTGGCACTCTTTTCGAAAATTTGTACGCAGAGAAAATGGTCAAAATTTACAAGCGTGGACTTTTGAAATCGGTGACGCAGATGTTTACACGGAAAAACGAAGATTGGGTCTTACAAGAAGATAATGACCCGAAACATCGTAGCCGTCTTGGAAGACCTGTGCCTTATTCTAGAACTCGTACCGAGTCAAATCTCTACCGAGTGCTACAAAAAGCGATTCTTGAACTCGGAAACGAGCGATTTCTTGCGAGTAAATACTCGGTGACGTTTAGCCTGCCGAGTGAGGTCAACATGAATCTGAAACCAGTGATGCTATGTACCTTTAGTGAAATTCCCCTTTCCAAATGACGAAATCCCCCTTTTTCCCCTTTTTCAATGACGAAATTCCCCTCGTTTTTCCCCTATAAAAACAACGAATTTTAAATAAAGAATTCATTTATTAAAACCAAACATAACAAAAGCTATAATTGCCAATCTGGCAATCATTGGAGACCCGTATGGTGATATTCGTATCAAAATTCGAACAGTTATACCAAAATTCCACTTTGAAGTCAAACTTTCCAATAAGATTTTTTTAAATTTATTCCAATCGGATTTTGATGTATGGGAGTTTTATGTAGAATCATATCCTAAACAACTTTTGTTCTTGGACTTTTTTGATAAGATGCACCGTTTTTGAGATATTCGCAAAAAAAGTTTTCGTTCGTATGGGGGGTACCCCCCCTAATGGTCCATTTTTGCCCATTAACGAACTTAGCCTCGCATTTTACGAAAAACGAAACAGCGCAAAATTTCAAGTCTCTAGCTCAATCCGTGCGCCTGCAATCCGCGCCACAGACAGACGGACAGACGGACAGACGGACAGACGGACAGACAGACGGACAGACAGACGGACAGACAGACGGACAGACGGACGGACATGCTAAATTCAACTTTTTTCATCATTCTAAACACACTGGTGTCATTCATTTTTTTGTGCGATGACGGGATCTTGGCGTTACAAACGGTAAGGCAAAGTTAATATACCCTTTGGTTTCACCATACGGGTATAAAAATTATTGTCCTCTGGACTCATGTTAAAGTCTTTTAAGAGAAAAAAGCACAAATTAGGAAATAATTTTATATTTTGGAAAGCTTTAACAAAATACTCGTTAATTGTATTCCCGAT
Organism: Chrysopilus asiliformis; assembly: GCA_964034945.1. Taxonomy (NCBI): domain Eukaryota; kingdom Metazoa; phylum Arthropoda; class Insecta; order Diptera; family Rhagionidae; genus Chrysopilus; species Chrysopilus asiliformis. The sequence continues at coordinate 42,766,465 of OZ035960.1, read as the reverse complement.
AACAGCGTCACGGGTCTCCAACCAAACGTCAAATAAGATATGAAAAGAAGCCGGGATTCACAATTAGATAATAATCAAGGCAAGTCCCGAATTTATAAATCAAGGTAGTTCCTTTGCTTTCGAGCTTAAAATGATCCTGTCCTCCTTAAATTCGGTAAAAATTATTTCCATATTTTGAATTTAAAAAAATATAAAAATATCAAAAAATGGAAAAAAACGAAATCAAGTCGCGAATGGAACTCGATTTTTGTATTCCGGGCACTTTGCCACTGGTCCATGCATTCTTCTGGTGAATATTTGTCGAAATTAGAAAATTCGAAATTAGAAATTAGGGATGTCCAAGAAATTACCGATTTAATTGATTTTTATTTTACATAATTTAAACAAAGCACTTCTGCTGAGTTGCAATTGAAAATATTTCTATTGAAAATATATTTAGGGAATCCGAAAAACGAACAAAAAATATTTGTCAATGAACTTTCATGGAAACTACTTTCCATCAAAGTCTTTTAAAGTAGTTTAAAGTAATTAATTTGAATAAGATGAGAAATGGTACTTTTTAATGTGCTTTTTTCAAAGCGGTTAAAAAGTACCTACACTGAAAAATCGGTTAAACGTACATTCCAAAGCCATCTTAAAGTGTTTTCGTTTAAAAGATTGGTGTGTACTTTACAATTGCAATAAAATAAGGGCATTTCCATAAGGGCATTTCCATAAGGGCATTTCCTTCACTCTTTACCTTTGCCTAAGCTAGGAATTGGACTGTAATTGTTTTTATTTATTTGTATTTTTACTTTTCCGTAATTTTTTAAAAGTATTTCGGATTTAGTTGAAAGGCGAAGATTTTCCCCTCGTTGTAAATCGTTTCCCCTCGTTTTGAAGCGTTTTCCCCTTTTCCCCTATTAACAATTTTTATAGTCAAATTCCCCGCAAAAAGGGGAATTCCCCTCGATATAGCATCACTGTCTGAAACTATCTTTTGAGAGAGATCGCTCGTTTCCGAGTTCAAGAATCGCTTTTTGTACCACTAGGTAGAGATTTGATTCGGTACGAGTTCTAGAATAAGGCCCCTGGAAAGGGAAAAATAGCATCACGACGTTGGATCAATCCCCAGATGCCAACCCCATCGAAAATATGTGAGGGATTTTGAAGACGCATTGCGCCGGAGAGCCTGCCTACAATTGGAAACAGCTGGCATGCACTATTCCAAAAATGTGGTCCTCTTTGTCCACGGATTACGCAAAAAACTGGTTGAAAGTATGCCAAGAAGTTGCCAGGCTATACTTGACAATGATGGAGATTACACGGATATTAAATATTTACGACTTGTCATTTGAAAGGTGCTACAATGTAAAACAAAAAGTGAATAAATATCTTTTATATTTTGCTATAAAAGATATTTATTCACGTTTTGTTTTGCGGTAGACTGTAAGTGCATATTAAGAAGAAATAAATATACTGAAATCACATGAACCGAACAAAAGAAGCATATAATGAAAAACGACACTTTTTTATGTCGCTTAAACGTCGAATTTCATTGTTCACTCTATCGAGGTACTTAATTCAATTTCATTGTTCACTCTATAGAATATGTCATGCGTTCAATTTCTTGTTCACTCTATTGGCAGGTTCATTGGAACGTATGTTCACTGTACCAAGAGTCTATTGTATGTACAAAAGAAAATCTAATTTTTTTACATTACATTACTCTCTCATACACCAAAATTCAACTGGATCGTTTCCCATGCAAATAACTGTGTTTTTTTTTTGCAAATTTCTCGAAAACAGTCTGTTTTATCGCAAAACTTTGACAATTTTTTCTTCAACAATGCATTTTATTTTCGTAAAAATGAAATTGAAATATAAAACATATTTTTTTATTTCACATATTCTAAAGTCAAATGTGTTGGCAATGCGTTTGAAAGGAGAAGTTTTATATTTAATTGGCTAACAATAGTGGTTCCCACTGTATATCCAATATTCACATATTGCTTCGCTTGTTTCCAGCAATAGAACCAAAAACTTTATGGCGATTTTTTCTCCCTTAATTCTATGAGTTTGCATGAGTTCTGTCTGAAACATAAAAACTTCGTCTTGACTTTGTGTAAAAAATAATTACTTTGGTTTTTGTTGAAATGCTACCGCTGGTAATTAATTTCCAGAATATCACATTAACCATTCTTATATACAAACACACATAAAAAAAAGTATGTAGAAAAAGTATAATTTATTTATTTATTGCTACTATACTCAATGACGCATGCAGGAATGATGTGCAAGAAAATATTCGCTTGAACTTTTTATTTTTGCCAGTTTTTCTATTTTTCATCTTCTTTTGATGGGTTGTGGTTGATTTGATTGCAGAATATACGTGCATGCATCTTTCAATCTACTCCTGGGATTAAATCAATGTCTGTTACATAATTTTATTGAATTCCGTAAGATACGCGAGAGCAAGATTCATTTTTGCGCGTTTTATCGAAAATAAACTAAAAATGGGTGCCGTCGAAAGTGAACTAACAAGTTTTTTTTTCTGAAAATTGTTTCGGGTATTTTTCTGGGTGTAACAAACAGGTCAATGCTGAAGTTTATTGAAAAGCCTGTAATTATATTTCAGTTACGGCTGTGATTTTTTTTATGTAACTTGAGGGTGTGATGCTTTTTTCTGTTCCAACAGAACATTGTAAATTACATGTTTTTGGAATATAATTACTAGATCGGGAATTCCTTAGTGTTTTTTTTAATTCTATGAAATGTTCAAATATTGATTACGACTATAGTTAAAAATAAGTTATGTCTATTCGGACCTATTCTATAAATGTTTTATAGTTCTTGGTGCTAGAATGCTTACTTTTTATTCCATTTTTTCCTTTTTTTTTTAAAATTTGGATTGAGTCTGAAAGGTAAAAACTTGCCTACCATTATTCATAATTTCCAACCATTTAGGCTTCTGTTGTATCTTTTACATATTTTTGATTTTTCGTATTCTTGATTCGCAAAGTAAATGTGCACAAAACTAACCTGAGAAAAATCGGACATCTAGTAGAATCAAGAACGATTATTTGATTTAACTAATTATCATTTATACTCCATAATAAAACGTTTTTTATTTAAATTAAAAGACAAAGTAGTAAAAACAAATACCATTCATTTTAAATGCAGGTATAGTTCTTATAGAACTTGATGCTTTTTGATTAGCATCATGTAGTTTTATTGGCCCTGATGAATAAAAAAGCAGTAATTGCTTTTCCTAATAGTTTTTAGCAATTACTTGCTTCTTTATGAAAAAAAATTCTAGATTTACCTTTTACTTTCGGCAATTGCTTAACATTAAAGTAAATGCCATTTTCTTATAGCTTTTGCTGAATTTTAAAAAGCAATTGCTTAAGATTATATAAATAAAAAAATTATTTGCTTTGATGTGTTTAGCAATTACTAAAGAATTGTGAAGGCAGCGCAGTGCCATGCTAATTATAGAAGCATCAAATGAAAGTGGTTTTTAACATGGCAAATTTTGTGTCACTTAGAAGCAGTAAAGTATATAATTGTCGAAAAAATCCCCAGGTAAACGATTATAAAAAGTTATATAGATTTACTGAAGAGAATATGCGTTGGTTAGCGCAAACCGCGAAAAACGCGGTGGTGCGCTGTGCAGTGAAATGAAAATGAGGATATTTTTCCACGATAGATATGAAAAATAACGGTTTTTTAGTTAACGGATTTCTTGGTTAACCGTTATTTGGGTTAACCGTTATCTTAACAGACTCTGTTTAGATATCTGACATCTGACTGTATGCTCCTTTTTTTTCATCAGGGCCAATGCTCTAAAGTCACATTAACAGATTCAAAAAAGTTACGACTGCCCCTGACAATTTGTCACCTGATTACTGATTTGTGCCATACATTCGCGATTTTACAATTTTTATACCCGTATGGTGAAACCAAAGGGTATATTAACTTTGCCTTACCGTTTGTAACGCCAAGATCCCGTCATCACACACAAAAATGAATTACACCAGTGTGTTTAGAATGATAAAAAGAATTGAATTTTGCATGTCCGTCCGTCTGTCCGTCCGTCTGCCCATCCGTCTGTCCGTCCGTCTGCCCATCCGTCTGTCCGTCCGTCTGTCCATCTGTCCGTCCGTCTGTCCGTCTGTGGCGCGGATTGTGGGCGCACGGATTGAGCTACAGACTTGAAATTTTGCGCAGATCCGTTTTTCGTAAAATGCGAGGCTAAGTTCGTTCATGGGAAAAAATGGACCATTAGGGGGGGGGGGGGGGGGGGGTACCCCCATACGAACGAAAACGTTTTTTGTGAATATGATTCTACATAAAACTCCCATACATCAAAATCCAATTGGAATAAATTTAAAAAAATCTTTTTGGAAAGTGTGACTTCAAAGTGGAATTTTGGCCAAATTGGCAATTATAGCTTTTGTTATGTTTTTTTAGGTTGTACCTTAGATTACCATGATGGTCACGATTGCTAGAATCTGCTTTTTATTTTATTTTGGCGTTTGGACAAATTTTTAGTCTTGTGTTCAAAATTTTTCGCATTTTATAAATTCTGATTTCCACTCGACGCTAATAGGTTAGACTAGTCAACTCCCTAAAAAATGGACCAAAAATTGATTTTCCTTTTATGTTCAAAAATATGAAGTCTGAAATTTTAAAACACACTTCACAGAAAAATCTTCGAATTTTTTTCGTAATGAATAAAGTTGAGCTAATTAAATGAAGATTTGCATGTGCAAGTGGATCTCATTATAATAATTATAAATCTTTACCGTATCTAATTATCCTCATTTCTTGGAAAACTAATTTAGTTCTTTTTCCAAAGAAAACGTCAGCTTTGAAATTTCAATTCAGATCAGAAGTACCAAACAAAAGATTCATAATTAATTTTATTGAATTTTCACTGCTATTAAAACATAATTTCTTTGTTCATTTGAATTGTGCAGGATATCAGAAGAAAATCTAATAAGGATAATCGATTTTTTTTTTCTTTTTTTCTTTCTTGCTGAAACCCAATTTAAATCGCATTAGGTGTGTATCTTATCTATAGCGATAGAGGTATTTAATAATAGTTTTAAATAACAAGAAATAGTCGCTCAATTGAAACTAATGAACGTCCTAAAGCCAATTAAAGGATTTTTAGGCATGTAGAATTCAAACTGCTTCTAAATATTTAGATTAATCTAACTAATGCTGCCTTTCCGCTTTTGCACTAAATTTTAATCCGTTTTTCATCGGATTTTCCTCCCATTATTTTTTATGACTCGGCGTTGTCATTTCCACAGTTTTGTGGACGTCTATTATAAGGGAAAAATTCTCTGTTACGCTTTTTTTAGTGAAATTTAACATGTAAAGTATTATAGGGAAATGTTCTAATTAATGAAAATGTGGTTAAACTGCCCATGTGTCTTCTATTCTATTGCACTATAACTTCAGCGAATTTTCTTCTAATGTTGCTAGATTTGTATACTAACTTTTTATTGTGACCATGGATTTTTGTTTTATGTCTGTTACCTAATTTCGGTTTATTATCATTAGCGGGCCATAAATATTTCGTGATAGATATTCTTGATTTAAGTATGAAGAACGAATGGAAGCGTATCAAAAAAGAGAAACAGAATTAATTAATAATAACAAAAAAAAAAACACAACCAAAAGAATAAAACTTTTTTGATATCTAATATCGTCTGTGACATTTTTGTTTATAAAAAAAAAATGATGAAATGATTCAATTAGGGATTTGTCATTTCACATCGATAGGAAAACGTCCCGAAATTTAACTTTTTTTTATTATTAAATTTATTTCAGCATAAATTGAAACGCAAAAAATATTTGTCCTCTTTTTTATGGACCTTTTGTTAACTTTTTCACCTTACATTAGCCCCAAATTGTGAAAAGATAGACACGAAGAATATGATATAAATTTTTATACCCGTATGGTGAAACCAAAGGGTATATTAACTTTGCCTTACCGTTTGTAACGCCAAGATCCCGTCATCGCACAAAAAAATGAATTACACCAGTGTGTTTAGAATGATAAAAAAAATTGAATTTTGCATGTCCGTCCGTCTGTCTGTCCGTCTGTCCGTCTGTCTGTCCGTCTGTCTGTCCGTCTGTCTGTCCGTCCGTCTGTGGCGCGGATTGCGGGCGCACGGATTGAGCTAGAGACTTGAAATTTTGCGTGGATCCGTTTTTCGTAAAATGCGAGGCTAAGTTCGTTAATGGGCAAAAATTGACTATTAGGGGGGGTACCCCCCATACGAACGAAAACTTTTTTTACGAATATCTCAAAAACGTAGCATCTTATCAAAAAAGTCCAAGAACAAAAGTTATTTAGGATATGATTCTACATAAAACTCCCATACATCAAAATCCGATTGGAATAAATTTTAAAAAATCTTATTGGAAAGTTTGACTTCAAAGTGGAATTTTGGTATAACTGTTCGAATTTTGATACGAATATCACCATACGGGTCTCCAATGATTGCCAGATTGGCAATTATAGCTTTTGTTATGTTTTATGATTGATATAATATTTGGATATCAATTTTTACCTGGAATATAAAGCTAAACCTTGAAATTATCTTAATGTCAACCCTTTTTAGTACTCGTCGGGTTGTTTCAGTTTCAATATTGAGGAAATCAAAAAAGCTATTTCTAGATTTAAAAAAAGAAGGATAAGCAAACTAAATATGACGTCACTTCCACGAACGGATTTGAATTTTAGTTTAATACAAGATCACAATTTGGCTTGTTGAAGACTTTTTTTTCGTGTGATAAATAAATAATAATAGTCTGTAGCATTTTCTTCTGCCTTTTTTTAAAAACATTACACAAATAAAATGTGACAAAACCTTTAGCAAAAACCTACTAAAGGTAATGGTCCAATAGAAGCTTTGCTTGCTTCGCTTTGCTTTAAGCGCTTTTGTATTGGGCCAGCTCCCATAAGGAAACACGAAGTTCAATTCAGCTGTCAAAGCGAGTAAAGCAAGCGAAGCAAGCAAAGCTTCTATTGGGCTATCACCTTAAGAATAAAAGGTTCTTATTTTCACAATCTTTGTTGGTTTTTTTTTTTAAATTTTTATTTGTTTGGTTGTGTAAATAAAAGCCATTTGTAGAACGGCAAACGTCGAAATTTATGTGGTGGCTACGTATTTTAAAATTTCGCAATGCGGCATCGCAGCTCACTTTATACCATCGCTCTAAACTCGGTATTTTACCATATTACTTGAAATTCCTGAACTGATTTTATCAAACTAAAAGTTTTCATGAAATATACCGCGGAGATGTCCATAAAATACGACTAGTGTGTCATCAACGTTAAATTCCAAACAAAAGATCGAGAAAAAGTATGCCGAAGGAGAGAAGGGGTTTGAAAAGGTGAAAATTAACATGACATAACATATTTTACGGACCACCGACGTAAAATCTTATGCTGGTGTAAAAAAAGATCGGATCAAGAGAATATCTTAAAAAAACACACTTTCGATCAAAAAAAAAAAACGACACGAAAAAAAATTTCAAGAAAGGAATCCAGTTATGCTAAAATGAAGTTAACCCACCCCCCCCCCCCTCCTGCCCCTTTCAATTTTTGAAATTTTAAAAATAAAAAGAGGAGCCTTTTTTATTGCAGCTTCTGATTCTACAGGAAAAATGAGAAACATTTTTTTTCTCGAATCTTTGCAGATGACACGCTGCAATCGGCGATGAATTGAATTGCCCTCTCGAAAGTGATGAGGGTATATTAGGAATTTATTTTCGTACGATGCGTATTTCTCAAAATTTTCTTTTGGATAGACGGGAATTTACGAATTTACCGCCAATTGCACCGTCATCTGCAAAGATTCCATAAATGCTTGTCTCAGAGGACATTAAAATTCATACAGACTAAAGTTTATTTTTGTGTCCCGTAGAATAATAATCTATACAGCATAAAAGGGGGTTTCCGTATTTCTCGAGATATTCGTGAGATTTTCCGCTGGTTTGGTCTTTTTTTTAGATCCGGAGTATAAAATGCTAAAGCTCCTCCTTCGCGAGTTGTTTTTCTTAATTGAAAATAACATTACAGACATAAGTCGTAGCTCCAACCGATTTTTAAATAAGTTCTAAGTACACGGAGAGAAGTAATAGAACATATTCCTACAAAAAATAGGAATATACGAGACAGTGAAATTTTTTTTGGTAATGAGTCCCGAACAAAATGGAGTTCATGCCAAAAAAATAGGAACTTTTCCCTAAAATTATAGGAATAAATCCCTATTTTTGGGGAATCAATGCAGAAGAGTTCACTGTCTCATATATTCCTATGTGGATTTCTCTCCATGTAATAAAGGACGTGATTTAGGCTATGCGTCAATGCAATGTTCCCGCTACTTTGTACCCCTTCGCCTGCTATCTTCTGAACGGTTAAAGCAATATTGACGCGGTTTACGCCATCACCCCTTCACCCTTTGCCCTCAAACAAATTTACCCCAAATATCGTCTCGATTAGACATAAATTGGGATTTTTTTCATGTCCTACCATCGAAATGTTCCGTGGAGAGACCATATGTTAGAGTTTTTTTTTGATGTCATGGACAAAAATGCTCGGCAAGAATATGTCTGCAAGTATTATTTTAATGGTAGACCATTAGTCCTATAATTTTGGGAAAATTTCTTATTTTTTTGGCATCAATTCCCCTTTTGTTTGAGAATCATTACCAAACAATTTCACTATCTAGTAACTGTCACTCCCTTTACAATCAAAATTTATAACCACTACAAATTAAAATGACACGAACTGATTTAAAATGAAATGCGTCATGCTAATAATGCACCGATTCCAACTCAAAGCACGATTCGTTTTATTCCTGCGATCCGAAGCCGCAACACACAAGCATTACAGCACACAATAAAAGGTCGATTATAGTGGCTACGCTGTTAAAGCCAATCTGTGTGATGAGCCAGCCGAGCCACTAGCTGATGATGCCTGATCTAGTATATTCCTATTTTTGTAGGAATCTATCCTATTATTTCTCTCAGTACACTATAGAAGTTCATATTTCTAAAAAAAATTAAAAACAAGATTGATGTTATTCATTATAGGATTCCCCTAATGGTGATTTCTCATAACTTTCGATAAATAAAAACAAATTTAACTACAAAAAATCACAAGATTTTTTTCTTTAAATTTTTATTGGAGACAGTATTGTATGTCAAATTAATTTTTTGCTTTCCATTTGAAATTTCATAAATTTTTAGATAAATGTTTGTCTCAGAGGAAATTAAAATTCATACAGTTGACCTAATTTGAAATTGTTAAGACAAATACGATGTTTAAATCTGATATCTTTCATCATTATTACAAACATCTTCTACTATGTGACATATTTACATTAGAAATGTTCTCCGGTGCAAAGTAAATGAATTCTATTTTCAAACGATAATTACATTTTACATGTAGAATTTTTTTTTGCTGGATGTGTTATTGTGCAGTGGTTTTATTGTCTCTACATCTATCCATTAACGATTGTCTTTCATGTTGGTGAAATATTGCACTTTACATATTAGAATATGCGAGTGTGCAGCAATTATATCCGTCCGTACCAGCACATTTCTCATTAACATGCATCCATTCACCTCCATAATAAGATAACAAAACTAAATAGAAATGATTTCCTGATGGTAGAAACATTCACCGGTTATAACATTAAGCTGCGGTAGAAATCTTCTATTTTATGCTCACATGGCTTTTGTTATATTTATAGGGGAGAATAGGGAGACTTGATCCCCGCATAAATTTCTTAAATGAAACAATTTTTAAAAACCACGAAGATACTGTAACAAAGGTATCGTTAAATGATTACGTTTCATGTAGTTTAATTTTGTTTAGACCACTCTTGAAAAAAATGTTTCAATTTGAAAGTTATGCCGACAGTCGAGAACTTTCTGACGATTTTTTCAAGATTTTCTTAAAACATATCTATTGAGATAAGGTTTTCTCAATATTTTCCTTCGATAATGGATATCGGCAACCTTTTATACCCGTATGGCCAAACCAAAAGGTATATTAACTTTGCTTTACCGTTTGTAACGCCAAGATCCCGTCAACTCATACAAAAATGAATTACACCAGTGTCTTGAGAATGATAAAAAAAATTGAATTTTGCATGTCCGTCCATCTGTCCGTCCGTCCGTCCGTCTGTGGCGCGGATTGCGAGCGCACAGATTGAGCTAGAGACTTGAAATTTTACCCAGATTCGTTTTTCGTAAAGTGCAAGGCTAAGTTCGTTAATGGGAAAATATGGACCATTAGAGGGGAGGGTGGTGGGGGGAAATGGACCATTGCCAGTTTGGCAATTATAGCTTTTGTTATGTTATTACCAGCCATTAAATCGTGTGTTTCTATTGTTTATAATTTTTGTGATAAACTGTGATTACAAAACAAGATATGGGGAGACTTGATCCATTGTGGTTGGAGAGTCAACTCTTCCCGAGGCCACATAATTTGATGCCTTTTTATTTAGACACATATCGCGTAACTACCCAGTGAAAAATTATTAAGGCATTATCGCTAAGGTGTCTTTAAGACATGAGACAAATAATATAAAAGCCTCCAAATTAAAATGAGATGGAAGGAAAAACGCGCCTTTTATGCGTGTGTTGGAAAAGTGAACTAAAAAAGTTATTTTTTGTTGAAGTTTTGTGTTGGCTATCAGGAGAATTTAAACAACTCGGTAAATATTTTTATAGAAAAAGTAATAGATTAAGGCTTAAAGATCGTTTTAATAAAGAAATTTTTACCATCTAAGCAATCAGCGCCATCACCGGGCAAAAAACATCTACTATTAATGTTGCCTTAGTTGTAAGGCCTTATATACGCGGAAATGGCCTATACAAAACTAAGGCAACAATAAGGTAAAGATAATGCATTAAGATAATGCCTTTATAATGCCTTAATAAGACATTTTTTGTTCACTGGGTAACTATAAGATGAAGTGCGAAATTAAAAAAATATGTTTTTTAAATGGTCTGGAATTATTATGTACAGATAATCCGCGTATAAAACGAAACCTACATAGACTAAAAATTTTGTTCATATAACAAAATTGGTTTGTTTAGTCCCAATTCCACGAAAAATGGTTCTTTTTTTGACACAAACTTTTCTGCCTCTGGTAAATTTTGTCTACATTACCAAGTTCCAGGTGATATGAAGAAAAATTTTGTTGATTTTGGACATAACACAACAATTTTGTGATATGAATAAAATGTTTTGATTGTAGATCTATATCATCTGAATCACGGAAATTCGAATTACCGATAAATACTTGTAATTCCCTTGAAGTTCCCATTCCTACTCTACGAACGTTGATATCTCGAAATAATCGATAGCTCGAATTTTCATGTCCTCCCTATCAGATTCGACTTATCAAGGTTCGAATGTTTATTCCTTTAAAATACATGCTAATCCACGAATTTTAGTGCTCTTATAAGCTCGCATTCTAAACATAAACACACAATTTTGTTGTGTGTTCATTTCTGATTCATGGTTTTTACTCGACCTTTCTAGCGTTGAATTCTATTGGAATTTCTCGGCTTATAGGTCATTTGAAAAATATAACAAAATGTTATATAATTTTTGTGGATGTTTTCACATCCGAAAAATTCCCCCAACAGGTCAGACATGTCTGCTCTGAAATATTTCTGGCACGGAGCCTATTTCTGGCACGGAATTTGGCTCACCGTCATCAGAGCCTGCTTCCACGCAGGCTTACAGAATTTTGGTGGAGTAAGACTTAATTCGAGTACTCATACCCCGATTGCCTCAGAAATTTCAAAAATTCCAATAGAAATTCCAATAGAAATCAACACACGATGTTGGAGTGGGATAGATTCTTTTTGTGTGAATAAAATTCACACAAATAATGTCTTAAGTTCTAAATTGAAAAATGAATGTTCAGCGTTATCTGAGGCCGCGTTATACAAAAATTGTCTCAAATTTTTAAACGCGTTCTTAAAGTATGCCGATATATGGGGGTCATCCTCGGCGCTACAGCTCTCGAAGAGCCCGGGCCTCCTCAATTGAGGTTTCATGACAATTTCTTTCCTGCTTCGCACCTATAGTTTTACATGGACTGCGAACCATGGATAAATTACAATATTTGTAAGGGTTTTACGTTGCAACCCATCAACAGCAGAGGCCGTGATAGCAATCTAGACCGATGATTTCGTTAACAACAAGCGGCAACTATCATTACTCATTTGCTAAAGCAAGTTGAGTGGACTTGAATGACAGCATGCCACAGTCGGAAATTGAACCACCGGCCTCCGGAATACGGGCCAAGTACTTTACCACTTGGACTACGCTGAAATTTTATGGAAGTCACCTGTATTTTATTTTATTTTTGCGAAGTAAAACTTTAATATTTTGTTTATATTTACTGACTTATTAGATAAAAATATTTATGTTCCTTGAAAATTATGTATTTCTTTTTGATGGTTATGAATGACGAAAGACTATTTTGTTGAATGATTCTCGATTTTATTTATACAGGGAGATTTTCTTCCCCGGGATCAAGTCTCCCAGATCCTTTTATTTTTTCAGTTTATTCATTAAAATACCAGGGGCCTTATTCTAGAACTCGTACCGAGTCAAATCTCTACCGAGTGCTACAAAAAGCGATTCTTGAACTCGGAAACGAGCGATTTCTTGCGAGTAAATACTCGGTGACGTTTAGCCTGCCGAGTGAGGTCAACATGAATCTGAAACTATCTTTTGAGAGAGATCGCTCATTTCCGAGTTCAAGAATCGCTTTCTGTAGCACTCGGTAGAGATTTGACTCGGTACGAGTTCTAGAATAAGGCCCCAGGTTTTTTTTTTTAAAATTTATGAATATATATTATATAAAGATTTTACACATCGTGGCAAAATAGGGGATGTTTAAAGTCATAACAACAAAATTTACAGCTAAAAGAAAAAAAAGTGGATCAAGTCTCCCTATTCGCCCCTATATATAATATAACAAACGGATTCTCTTCCATTGCCATTGTGATAAATGACAATTACCTTAAGTAAACTAGTAGTTAGCTACTAGCATATACTTTACCTGTAAATGTCGATTGCATATAAATTTGTGTTTTTCTGGCACAAATTTCTTGTTACTGCACACTGAAAATTTTTACACACATTCAAATATGGCGAAAATTTTCTATTTTTTTTTCAAAGTTTACAATAAGATGAATAGTTGGGTTTGTTTGATAAAACTTTCAATGCCATTTACCTCTGATAATTGTGGTAATTATATTGTGTATGATTTCTAATTGGAAGCTGAAAATTTGTTTAATTAAAGTTCGTGTTTTGTTAAGACAGGAAGTAAGAAATTTGTCAACATTTCAAGTTGTAGTTTAACAAAGCAAAAGTCGGTATTCATTTTTTTCAACTACTATCTATCTTGTTATCAGAGTTAACTAACCAAATCATAAAAATGAATATTTACGTGGTTTTGTTTAAAAAAATAATATTATTTCAACGTTCTAATGCGATAATTTTATTGTGAAATTTTTTAACAATTGAGAAAGGTAAATAGAAGTGGTAAGTTGGATAGCAGTTGGGAAAATTTATTTTTATTGCATTTTGAAAGTGTATAAGATTAGTAAATTTGTTTTTTATTTTATACTTTTTAATCTTCGAATGTAATCCTTGCCTCTGAGATATCCTTACAGACTTTTTGACTACAGAATCGGATTCAGCGACCCCAAAAATCCCCAAATGAGATTTTTTTCCGGAAATTAGAGAAAAAGGATAATCACGTTATTGTTACAGGACGGTCCGTTGTCCTTACAGATTTCTTAACGTCAGAATCGGCGTCAGCGACCCTTAAAATCCCCCAAAAACCCACGAGATTTTTTGGCGGAAAATATGAGGAAAAATATAACCACAATATCCTTACAGGACTTTCTGTTGTACCTGTATGTTGTACCTATATATTGTCACCGGAACTACGGAAGAAGGCGAAATTTCATTTTCCGATGTATCGACGCCGACATATGTTGCATAGTTTCGGAAATAAAGGGTCTTTCAACAAAGACATAACAATTTTGTATTTTAATAAAAACGCATCCTAAAACTTTTTTTATGATCTGGCAATGCTAAAACGTCAGTCAAGGTTTACATTTTTATCATGGTGAAGTTCACGAACGAGCAACGTTTGGAAATGATTAAAACTTACTACAGAAATTCTGAGTCAGTGGTCGCAATTGTGTAATCTCGAAAAATGGTCCGGTCGAATGGCCACCTCGCTCATGCGATTTAGCGCCGTTGGATTTCTTTTTATGGGGTTATGTTAAGTCGTTGGTTTATACCAACAAGCCAACAACGTTAGAGGAGCTCAGGAACAAGATTGAACGCGAAATTGCCAACGTTCCGGCCGATATGTGTAAAAGAGTGGTGGAAAATTGGCTCCAAAGAATCAATCAGTGCAATGCTCGCGGTGGCCATATGAACGACATCGAATTTCATACTTAAATGTAACATGTCCACTACACCTGGAATAAATTTCAGCCCGATATCTCAATTATTCTGTGTTTTATTTAAATACAAAATTGTTATGTCCTTATTGAAAGATCCGATATAAGCTTCGAAAGAATTGAAAATATAGATAGCGACAAAGAACTTAATAGAAAGTGTATATCATAAAAAGGATATTCGCATTATCCTTACAGGTTTCAAATTTCGAATTTCTAAGATGAGATTCGTGGCAAGCGAAGCAACAAATTTTTCCGATGACAGTTTGTACACGTAAAATAATAATTTTTGATATAGTCATCATCATATATTTACTGCAAACATAATTTGTTTGGGATAAATATTTATAATGTTGCTACAATCAACATTTTGTTTGCCCCAAATCAATTTGGCGATCCCTCCATATTTGTAAATTTCAAAAGGCCGAGCAGAGGAAGAAAGTTTGTCTCCATTTTCGCTGGTGATATCTAAAAAGATATAAGAGTGGCTTAGCAGTTCAATATAAAACCAAAATTGCGCCGCAGGTAAAATTTGATTTGAAAATGCGCATTATAGACAGAAGCTATTAAAAAAACCGCTCCGCAAGCGAAAAATTGTGAATCCCATGGTCAAATACATTCTTAAGGAACATACAATTAATAGAATAGAAAATAAGAAATTTTTTACACACATAGATTTTTCATTTCATTTTTCTTAACAGTAAAAGAAGTTGATGTAAAAGTCTTAAAGTTACATTTATATATCAGGGGTATTTCAAAGCTTTAACCCATAAAAATAATAACTAACTCAACAGGTTCAATTCAATTAATATTTTGTATAAAAAAGTAATTCCTAGAAATTTCATCAATCGAACATAGAAATCTTGCACAATAAATGTATATAAGCTCCATGATTAAATACGATTCTATAGAAATTTTATGTACAAAAGGAAATATTCTCGTAATATATTTTTATCTATCAGTTCTTTATCAAGGATTAATTTTATGGGTACGGCATTCAAAATACACGAGATTATTTCTGATTACATAAAAGTGATTTTCATTCATAAGCAACGTTCATGTAAGACTTTTATGATATCTCATAAAAATTGATAGTGAATTCTGTGCCGGGATTACAGAATTTTTCAGATTATTTAGATTAATTTGTTGGTTGAATTCTATTTTCATTATAAGAAAGCATATAATTTTGTTGTTCACTTTGATCTCAACGTGGAATACTACAAAATAGAATTTTTCTAAGGTTTTAATTCAAGTTAATTAACTCCCATATACAGGAGTTGTTTTTATTTTCATTGACCTGTGATATTGAATTTTAAAACGTATGTAAGCCACACACATTGTGCAAACTTTAACAAAACAATTTTTCTTCGTGGTTTTAAAGAATGTTAAGAAAAATTTCAATATAATTTCCTTGAGTCATTCTGTTTGATCTGTGATAAAATATAAATATTTAAAGCTTTTGCCGTTAAATAGTGCCCAACCGAAACTGGTTTTGAGGACGGAACCAAAGCCGAAACTCTAATTTTTGGCCGAAACACTAATGTTTGGCCGAAACGCTAATCTTTGGCCGAAATTGAAATTCTAATTTTTGACCGAAACTGGCAAAAACTGAAACCGAAACTTTTGTAAAAATACGAGTTAATTATTAGTTACAAACGTGCGAATTACAACCATTAACTATGCGTTTGTGAATTATATTTTGCTTCACTGTTACAGCCATCTACATAAAAACCATTATTGCATGACTTTATAAAACAATTTTTTATACTGAAGTATTGGTAAAAGGTTACAAATGTATTCATTTTGGCCAAAACCGAAACCACACCGAAATTCTAAAATAATTTATTACTGAAACCGAAACCGAAATTTGGACCGGGTACTACTTTTAAATTCATAAATCGATTTTAAATCTAACCGAAAGTATTTTTTGCGTTCGCCAGCGAATCTAATCAGACAGGGCTTCAATGGTACAGCACTTGTCCCGGACACTGTTATCTTACTAAAGGTGACCGGGGATATTCGGGGATATTCGGGGAAGGTCTTCAAACTTTTATCCAATTAAAATTTTTCTGCATAAAACCAAGCCGTAACTTTGAGTTAAAAAAATTGTATGCGAGGTATCACTTAGCTACCGTTACTTTTCCAAATATTGATAGAAAACTACAATCTTTGTAAAACTTCTTGACAAAAATTTTCAAGTCGCTAGGTCAACGCGTTCTCGAGTCATTACTTATCTTAGTAAAACGGACAGACAGATGCACGGACTTTTGCTTGAAACGGATTTCGTACCGATCAGAAATTTTCTATCTGTTCCCGTTCTCGAATTGGTCTCCGTCATGAATATAATACTTTCCTTCTATAGAACAGGAAAGCAAAAAGTTTAATATTCAAATTTGTTAACATCACAAAACCAAAATTTGAAATGCTGTACCCCAGAGGTAAATTGTCGTAACTGCCAAAACCGCGATTTTGGGGTTATTGTTGTAACTACATTGTGGGGACGTATATATTATATCAACTAATATTTTGTTTAAACAATGTCCTAAAATAAAATAAACTACAAAAGTTTCAATAATTACCGAACATCATACACAATAAAAAGTTTGCAATTCCGAACTAAAAATGGCTCTCCTGTAAAATTTGCAAAATGTCAGTTACGACAGTTTACCTCTGGGGTACAGAATTATAGTTCTGTATCAAAAAGCCAAAACAACTTAAGTCGATTATCAGGCGAAACCGAAATAATTTGTATTTGCATACCCAGACAGATCACTTTGGCATAACATGAAAATCAACTTAAGATGTTTTGGCTTTTTGTCACAGATTTAATCGATAATCTCAATAGAACGAAATTTTCTTTAGTTATGCGTGAATTCTAAATCTCGGTATATTCTGTGACAGTTTTATGAATTTAAACACGTCATTTGCGGCTTTACGAAATTCGATATTAAACAAATTTTATTATCATACCTTTCAAAATTATAAATATCACAAATTATGTTCTGAATAAATATCATAAACGATTATGTTTATGATTTTGAATGACATTTTAATGAAATATTTTATACTCTTCTACGGTTTGTAAAAGACATGACGATGACGCAAATAATTTTATGACTGTACGCCAATTCAGAATTAATGTTATTTTCGCTAGTGAAAGTGGTTTCAGAACCGGAAAGCATAAGTTATGTATTTTATTTCCAGTTTATTTGAAGTCTATTGCAGTGGATTTCCACAAGATATTTTTTTTTTTCATTTCAAATTTTCTACTAGAAATCTAGTATAAGTTAGGGAAGTAATCATTTTGAATGATATTTGAAACAATTTTAATAGCGAAATTTTTTCCAAAATTAAATAAATTTTAGAAACGAACAATGGGGGCGTGAGAAAAAAAAAAACACTTCGAATTGTATTGAATTAACTTGTATGAAGCGCCACTTGATGGGAAATTTCAGTTGTTTCAATTTAAAATTACCGTCCCCAAGCAGTCATTTGATAGTGAAATTCACACTTATTTTTCCGTATCAATTTTGAGGGGATTCATTACATTTGAAATTAATTCCATCGTTAATGGGAAGCCTCATTTGTATACAATTCGTTGTTATGTGTTTGCCTTGAACTCACAGCATGTGAATTGAAATTGGAAATTGTTGAAAACGACAACCGGCCGGACCCCCAATTGATCCCCATGACGTTAGTTGGGTGACTTTGTACATAAACTAAACTGATGTATAAATGGATGGATATTCTATCGCACCTCAACTCCCATTCCATGACATTTTAACTGGCTTAGCTCGGAGTTTATCTAATCTACCTTTATTGGCTTCATTGTGTCCGTCTGGCGCAGTTCATTGCAACTTGGTTCAGATACGTAGCGATACTTTTATGATTTTTAAATCTTTAGATTCAGGTAAATGTTGTTAGGCCAGATCAAGAAGTAACACTTATAGCTGGCTTTTTATACCCGTATGGTGAAACCAAAGGGTATATTAACTTTGCCTTACCGTTTGTAACGCCAAGATCCCGTCATCACACATAAAAATGAATTACACCAGTGTGTTTAGAATGATAAAAATAATTAATTTCTGCATGTCCGTCCGTCTGTCTGTCCGTCTGTCTGTCTGTCCGTCTGTCCGTCTGTGGCGCGGATTGCGGGCGCACGGATTGAGCTAGAGACTTGAAATTTTGCGCAGATTGGTTTTTCGCAAAATGCGAGGCTAAGTTCGTTAATGGGCAAAAACGGACCATTAGGGGGGGTACCCCCCATACGAACGAAAACGGTTTTTGTGAATATCTCGAAAACTGTGCATCTTATCAAAAAAGTCCAAGAACAAAAGTTATTTAGGATATGATTCTACATAAAACTCCCATACATCAAAATCCGATTGGAATAAATTTTAAAAAATCTTATTGGAAAGTTTGACTTCAAAGTGGAATTTTGGTACAACTGTTCGAATTTTGATACGAATATCACCATACGGGTCTCCAATGATTGCCAGATTGGCAATTATAGCTTTTGTTATGTTTTTATTATCATAAGTTCAATCTTTCCCATAAATGGTGGCCCCTGTAACGAATCGTTGGGCTAAAGCGGGAACCTATCCATACTACCTCTATGAAGATGCATACTGGGATAGATTGAACATTCTAAGATTTTATCTTAAAGATTTTCTTACAAAAACGTTCCTTCAAAGGTGCTCTGGAAATATTTTGAAATTTATTGCGATATGTTTTTACCTTTCTTACATATAAGAAAGGTATTACAAGTTGCTCTAAAATCTTAAATCAAAACGTAGCCCCGCACGTCCGCGGGACATATACCCATCGATTCAGTTCGACGAGTCCGCAACATATCCGTTTTTTTTTTGGGTTTAATTTTAATCTTTTTGGCATTGTATACAGTTTTCTAACCGAAAAAAGATTAAAATTTAATCTCTTGAAAGATTATTATTTTTTTAATCTTTTTTTTTATTAAAACGTGATCCAAATAAGTTATTGATTTTAATAAGTACCTTTTTTATTAATGCGGTTGCATATTATTTTTTAAATGCATTTTTGTATTATAATGTAGTGCAAATGCGTTATTTTATAAAAAAATTTATTTTATTCAAATTTAATATTACTATTAAAATTTGGTTTATTGATAGAGGTCGACATTTGGTCGACAAAATAAAGAGATCGACATTTTTCATGAATCCAACACTTTATTATACTTTGCATAAAAAATTAAAAGAGAGCACAAAAAAAATTGGTGTCTTGTCGCGAACAATTTCAGTTGATCACTTATTTGCAATTTTAGACCCTGATTACATTGGCGCAGGAAAGCATCTGACTTCACGAAATGTTGGGCAAGAGACGAAGCGGGAATGATGATACGAAAAGAAGAACGAAAAGTAAAGATTTCATTTTGAAGTTAACGAGGAACGACGTTTGATTGGCTACCTATTCCCACTTGTTTCGAAAAAATCATTCGGGTTGTATACGACATAGCGTGCGCGTCTCGAATAGTTTTTATTTATGTGTACTATATTTATTTATGGAACAATTCTACCATTTTATTGTCTTTATATAATCACTAATATTTTAAAAATTATTAATACATTTAATTTTTCCCCACAATCCTACGAAATTTCGATAAATTATCTCTGACCACGATGTTACTGAAATAAAAATGGGCCAGTTTCCATTCGTTCTACTTGTCGGTGTGGGGTTCAATTCGACCGTGTGTAATCGCAAAAGGTTCAAGCAGGCGGTTCACTTAGTCTGTGTGTAATCACGATCTTAAATTGCACATTACCATTTATTATCGACTTTGATAACTTGAAGTTTCCCGATATTACGCTCGATAAATCGAACCTCAATATCTTGAAATCCTCGAAAGCCCCAAGTTTCCTCTGTCCCCGTCAAATGTGACTTATTTATGTTCTTAAAAACAGGGATTGAAAAAGCAAAGCAAATCAGCAAACAGCAAGCTAAAATTTGCTTTGCTTTGCTGTGACGGAGAAATGCTGTGCTTAAAAAATGCTGTGCTTATTTTCAGTGCTGTGCTGAAAATCGAAAATTTTTATTGCTTTGCTTTGCTTTTTGTACTTCGTTCTGCTGTGCTTAAGCAGTGCTGAAATTTGCTTAAGCAAAATTTAAGCAGTGGTGAAATTTGCTTAGAAATGCTGTGCTTAAGCAGTGCTGAAATTTGCTTAAGCAATGCTGATTTGCTTTCCTTTGTGTTTCTTATACAGGAATATCGATTTCTTTTTTTGGAAAATAGTACGGAGCAAAATAAAATTAGGGAGGAAATTCCTGAACAGCACATGACTTTCTTATACGAAAAAAAAAATTTTTTTTGAGGAAAATAGTACGGAGCAAAATAAAATTAGGGAGGAAATTCCTGAACAACAAATGACTTTCTTATACGAAAAAAAAATTTTTTTTTGAGGAAAATAGTACGGAGCAAAATAAAATTAGGGAGGAAATTCCTGAACAACAAATGACTTTCTTATACGAAAAAAAAAATTTTTTTTTGAGGAAAATAGTACGGAGCAAAATAAAATTAGGGAGGAAATTCCTGAACAACAAATGACTTTCTTATACGAAAAAAAAATTTTTTTTTGAGGAAAATAGTACGGAGCAAAATAAAATTAGGGAGGAAATTCCTGAACAGCACATGACTTTCTTATACGAAAAAAAAATTTGTTTTTTGAGGAAAATAGTACGGAGCAAAATAAAATTAGGGAGGAAATTCCTGAACAACAAATGACTTTCTTATACGAAAAACAAATTTTTTTTTGAGGAAAATAGTACGGAGCAAAATAAAATTAGGGAGGAAATTCCTGAACAACAAATGACTTTCTTATACGAAAAAAAAATTTTTTTTTTGAGGAAAATAGTACGGAGCAAAATAAAATTAGGGAGGAAATTCCTGAACAGCACATGACTTTCTTATACGAAAAAAAAATTTGTTTTTTGAGGAAAATAGTACGGAGCAAAATAAAATTAGGGAGGAAATTCCTGAACAACAAATGACTTTCTTATACGAAAAAAAAATTTTTTTTGAGGAAAATAGTACGGAGCAAAATAAAATTAGGGAGGAAATTCCTGAACAGCACATGACTTTCTTATACGAAAAAAAAATTTGTTTTTTGAGGAAAATAGTACGGAGCAAAATAAAATTAGGGAGGAAATTCCTGAACAACAAATGACTTTCTTATACGAAAAACAAATTTTTTTTTCGTATAAGAAAGTCATTTGTTGTTCAGGAATTTCCTCCCTAATTTTATTTTGCTCCGTACTATTTTCCTCAAAAAAAATTTTTTTTTTCGTATAAGAAAGTCATGTGCTGTTCAGGAATTTCCTCCCTAATTTTATTTTGCTCCGTACTATTTTCCAAAAAAAGAAATCGATATTCCTGTATAAGAAACACAAAGGAAAGCAAATCAGCATTGCTTAAGCAAATTTCAGCACTGCTTAAGCACAGCATTTCTAAGCAAATTTCACCACTGCTTAAATTTTGCTTAAGCAAATTTCAGCACAGCATTTCCCACTTGATTGCTTCGACGAAGCATTTTTTTGCTTTGCTGGTGCTTAATGCTCCTGAAGTGCTTTGCTTTAAGTAAAGCCATTTACGTTTAATTCAGCACAGCAAAGCATCAGCATCAGCACGAGAATTAAGCAAAGCAATTTAAACCCTGCTTAAAAACATGTTTTATCGTAAAAAACGTTCCACTGTGCATCCAAAAGAGACTGTGAGGTGCTACTTAAAGACAACATCCACTCGTAATACATTTTAATCATAAATTAACTCGCAAAAACGTGATTCATTTTTTTTTCTTTTTTTTCGTATCTGAAAGTTAAGTATACTTTCTTTATAACCGGCCTTTTATTTACATATCCCAATAAGAAATAAGAAATCTGTGCACATGGACAAATTCTCACGTGTCTCCACCGTCGCATCATTTGAAAATCCGTATTGAGAAGAGGTGCATTCAAAATTGAATGCCATTAGCAGACATTTTACTATAATCTAGCTGTGAAAATCTGGAGCAGAAACGTTTCTCTTTTTCATTTGGACATGGTCTTTCTTAAAACGTACTATTAATAACAATAATAGAAACAACATCTTATATCAATATTAAATGCGGAATATTGCTCCCAAGAAGAAGTCATTCACTTTAGATGAAACTGGAAGTTATTGTTGTCCATAAATTGAATTTTTGAACCCATTAAGCAATTTAAAGTACAACAATAAAACAGAAATATGGTCGGGAAATGCGCATAAAATCCTGTCCCACACATAAAACATATAACATCTTTTATGCTCGCCAAAACAAAACAAACAAACAATCCGCCACTCGTGATTTTGGCTGGAGTAAAAAAATGCATAAGACATAAGACTTATATATAGTATAGAATTGATGGCCGTTATGATTCATACGACATACAAAAGTTTTCTTTAGCTTTATGTATAATAAAACAAGATAGTACAATTTTTTTTCATATAAGACTTATGTATTTTATGTGGGTTGCTGTGTTGAAATGAGGATGCGATTTTCAGGAGGTCCCGAATTAACGTATAGTGAGTTGACGTATAAACAAAAAACTAATTACCGTCCCCCTCCCCTTTTAGAATTTCCTTTTAAAAAATTATATTTAAGGTAGTCAAGAGTGGAAGGAATGTGAGAAGATGGGAGGGAGATGTGAGGGAAGGCCGCTGAGTTTATTCATTTTTTTTTGACTATACGTTAATTCACTATACATAAATTCGTTAAGCCGATTTTCAGCTTCTTGAAATTTTGCACACATACGTAACTCGGATGGCTGATAGTGTTTTGCAATATTATGCGTCGGCGACTGATTGCGATGCTGGAAAAGCGAATAATTCTAGTCTGTGGTTTAATAAAAATTATATACGTGAGAAGCCAATAGAAATCTCCCTGTGTATTTATAATGAATGACCTTGTTTTTAGAATTATTCGCCTCATTTTTAATTCATTGTAACTTTGATT
Source organism: Chrysopilus asiliformis (assembly GCA_964034945.1). NCBI lineage: Eukaryota > Metazoa > Arthropoda > Insecta > Diptera > Rhagionidae > Chrysopilus > Chrysopilus asiliformis. The sequence goes on along the minus strand of OZ035960.1, from coordinate 42,742,949 downwards.
TCTAATTAAGATGTTTGTTATATTTTATCATCATCTGAAAAGTTTTTCAGTTTCTTATACGAAGTATTGTATTCATAAAAAATTTCGACCTCTTAACACTCTAACTGCCACGTCAGTCAAAAAGACCTGACACCTAATTGTACACAAGCCACAATGAAAATTATTAAAGTGTTCGCTGCAACCGCAACGATTTTTTTTCTCTTAGTGCCTTTTTGACTGACAACTAAATATTCGAAAAAGGCTTAAGACTGTCGTGGCAGTTAGAGTGTTAATTATGTCTAAAAAACATTTCCCGAGCACTCCTGTGTCGATTGGAGCATTATTACAAAAATGTCTTTCTGTTTTTCAGTTTGTGTACAAGATTTCTCAAAAACTACTAGAGCTAGAGCCATGAAATTTTACAGGGATGATTGCTCTTCGATCCTATATCCGTTAACCAGAAGTAAACAAAATGTCGGCTTTTTAAAAATTGCAATTCCGTTTTTCGCTATTTATTCCGAAACTACGCGTTTTCAGTAGAAAGATGAAGACAGTAAAGTTTTACAAGAACTCGGTATCTCAAACCGGTGTCGACAGATTGAAATGTCAAAAAATCAGTCTTTTGCGATTTTCTCCAAAACTGACGGGTTTCGGTGGTTCAATATATGAGATGAATATTGAAGAGAATAAAATTTATTTCTCACAATTTTGTCTTTTGCCGTTATCCACTATCTGTTACCATTATTTAGATATTTTAATTAAAATCTAAAAAATTAATTTTTTTTGTGAATTGCTGGCAAATTACGTTTTTTTTCAAAACCGGTTAAAAAACAATTTTAGATATTAAAATTCCCAACATTTTTGCTTTTACCGTAAATCGATATGTTAACAAGATATTTGAGATTTTGTAAAAAAAAAACGTGTTTAAAAGGTTTTATTTAGCTTGCTTTTTTGTCTGTTTGTCTGTCAGGGTCAAATTTTGTAATCTAATCTTGACCTATGTAGATACACTCATCTGATTGACTTGAAATTTTGCACACATCCGAAACTCTGGTGACAATACAATGTTTTCAATATTTTGTCCTTGTTAAGATAATATCCTGTAAGGATAACGTGGTTATCCTTTTTCTCAAATTTTCGAGAAAAGTCCCATCTGGGGATTTTTGGAGTCGCTGAATCCGATTCTGGAGTCAAAAATTAAGTAAGCATAATTTAAAGGCAAGGATATAATATACAAGTACAGCCATGTTCAAGAGTGTTAGGCACCATTTCAAAATCAATTTTTTCCTGTTTACGTGTATATAATATGATAGTGAAACAATGTGATTTTAAGAGTATCAAAATTTATTTATCTGACTAATATTAGGTGGGCCCACCCCTAGCCCTTATTACAGCATCGAGTCTTTTCGGCATTGTCGCTACAAGCCTATTTTCGTGTCGTCACTTATAAAATCCCATTCCTCCTGAATAGCCCTTTTCAGGGTATCTTCTGATGTTATTTTTGTGTTTCCGGATATTTTTCTTCAAAATACTCCACAAATGCTCTATCAAAATCAATGATTTCTTTGTAAAAAATGGGGGTGCCTAACACTTTTGAACACGGCTGTATATATAAGCGTGACTTAATTTTGGATTTTTAGTCATACTAATCAAATATAAAATGACTAAAGCCCAAATCAGACTAACGATTGCAATTACGATTACGCTTCCTCGACCAATGAGATTTCTTGAGATCAAAGCTTTCATGTCCCTGACGTTGAAAGCTTTGATCTCATTGGTCGAGAGCTTCAATCGTAATCGCAATCGCAATCGTAATCGCAATCGTTAGTCTGAATTGAGCTTAAAAAGGATAAAATAGGTTTAACAAAAATTAAAAAAAGCTTTTACTTACAAAATGTACTAAAAATGAAAAAATAATATTTTGGACGCTGTGTGTCAGAAATAAAACGAGATAAAGCATAAAAAATAAAACAAATATCAATCTCGCTCTGATTCACAGCGTCTAAAAACATTTTTTTCACCTTTTTAGGGCATTTTTTAAATAAAATCGCTTTTTCATTTTTTTTGTAACTATAGAATCATGTTTTATTCAGATTTTAAATTTTGCATAAGAAAGTAATGTCCTGTTCACATAAGATATTTTTTATTTCAATTCCATTCAAAGCTTTCGAAAAGACCTGTAATTTTAATACAACACAATTAATTGTGCAGAAATCTTAATTAAATTTTCATGTTTCGATTGTAAAGTAAATAAAAGAATTTTTTTTTCGCATTACATTTATGTGTACAAAAAACTTAATCTCATAATCCATAGCATTTATCCAATTCGACTGGTTTGTTGTTGTAACTTGAGTATTAAAGTCCGTGTTTGAACTCTCCACTCTTGCCGAATATTAAATAATATTTATTCATAATTTATTTATTCAAATGTGCCCAATAAGCGAATAAATCCTCCTCTGTTTAATGAAAGTTTCGATTACCTACAGTCAAATAATAAATTTCATTTTAGTCATGCCTGGTTGTCATTAACACACAAAAAATATGAAAAACTGAAAAAATAAATAAATCAAGCAAAAACCAAGTGGTTTCAACACAGCAAATAAAATTGGTAGTGAAAGATTTTAACGTTTAAAAGTTTGTAAATTTATTGCAAATCATTTGGAAAATCCAGAGAAAGGGTAAAGGCAAGTTTCTACAGCACTTCAAAAAAAATTGAAATTGTTTAAAATCGATTTGTTATAAAATGCATAATTAAGAATGGGTATGATGAATATTCACAAATTTTTACAAATAGGATTGACGACTGATTTTTAGTGTCCAACTGAATTTCCGATTTCGGCCTGTTTCAGCCAAAAAATTAGAGTTTCGATTTCGTCCTAGTTTCGTTCGGGCACTCCTGATTTTTTTCATATTTAGAAACTCGAGATTTTTTATTTTTGAAACCGGGGAAAACCAGTATGGGGGCACACATCGAAGTAGGTCATACTAAGTAAGTAGAAACACATGAAAACCATACTAATTTCCAAGTGTTTCAGAGACACAATGCCAGTGTGCGCCTGCAGTTAGGTGGCAAGTTCTTGAGGACAGCAAATTTCGGCCCATGGCATGAAATCATGTAAAAGTATTGTTGTAAATTACAAAAGTTTTCACCACAAAACCTTAAGGAGCCTCCACACGTTCAATGTTACTTGACAAGTATTATTGATGAAAATTTTCGTCAAGTAACATTGATGGAAATTGCCTGCAAACGTAACATTGAAGAGCATCCAAACGATCAATGTTACTTGAAACATGAGTCATTCAAGTAAAGTTGTCAAGTAACATTGAACGTGTGGAGGCGCCTTTAAAGAGTAACAAATTTTGATGTTCGCCCTGGGCACCATTAACCCTTGCTGGTCCAATTCCAAATCTAATATACCTATGGCGGATTTTGCAAAACTTTTAGTGGCCAATAAATCAAGTTAGCTGGCTCCTTTTGCTTGAAAAACTAACTTGATTTAGCGGCCACTAAAAGTTTCGTGAAACTCACCATTAGAGTTTATAAGGTTTTCCATATTATTTGTAACGTATAGAACTATTTTTTTGTCAGTCTATCCATCTGTCAGTCTGTCAATTTTAGAGCTAGAGCTCTGAAATTTTACAAGCATTTTTGGTCTTGGAATGGGACGATCCTATCAACTTTTGGTGGAAATCCGTTAACTGGAAGTAATCAAAATTGTGACTTTTTAAAATACGCAATTTCGTTTTTCGCGATTTACTCCGCGACTACGCGTTTTATACTAGTCTTATGTAGGATAAAACTTTGAGGCCATAAAATTTCCTACATTTTTGACTTTAACTAGAAGTGCGTATATCAAACCATTATCGAAATATACCGTTATTTATAAAAAATCAGTTTTTTACGATTATCTCGAAAAATAGCGACTTTTTGACAGGTCAATGTTTAAGATGAATTGAAGGGAATAGGATTCCCGATAATTTTGTCTTTCAGCGGTATCCGCTATCTTTTATCGTTATCGAGATATAATCATTAAAAATTAAAAAAATACGTTTTTGCTAATTGCTTGCAAACTAACGATTTTTCGAAAAAATTAAAGGTATTTAAATTTTCTGCATTTCAAAAATCGATATCTTTTACCGTTATCGAGATATTTCAGATTTTGTAAAAAAAAATTATATTTTTATGTTAAATAATATTTTATTCGTCAAGTAAATTGTACAGAAACGTAGATTTTGTGTAAGAAAGTCATGTGCTGTTCACATCAGATACTGTTAATCCGTATTTTTTTTGCGAAAATTTGTTTTTTTTTTTTGCCATACAAGATTATACTGGCATGGAAAAAACCGTCTGATGGCTACAAAAAACTCATTACGAGACGATCAAAAATACAATTTCTAAAATACTCAGTTTTGTGTGCTATTTTTTTAACTGCAATAAAAAAAACTCATGTTATAAATAGGATCCTTTACCCTGTATCGTATTACATTCTTGTCGTAGCACAGTGTGAGGTACAACCGCAGATAATACTCAAAATCGAAAAAGTGCCCACGTACATGACACGGATGAATATGCAAAATCTGCACGAGAATTCTGTGAGTGGTTTGCCATCTGATGCGATTCGAACAGTATGGTCGCCTCATTCAACCATTATTGCGCCTATGGTTTTTTTTTTAAATATCTGCTCGTACTCGCATACATAAATATATGCGTATGCAAATCATATAATATTCCATCATGTACGACAGATACTTGTGCCCGGCATGTATCTTTATGGGGATTGAATTCATACTTGATAGCGTTTCGCTTTTGTTATGCGTCGTCATACACAAAGATGATATTCTGATATTCAACTATGCTCCTCGTGTACACATTTTCACTGTAGACTTTTTGAATATGATGAACATCCGGAAAAGAAGTCGCTGAAGCAAGGAAAACCTGAACCGACTTCAAGTATCTAGCTATCGGGGACAAGGGAATAGAGTTTCCCCATTGGGATTCATTGTGTGCTGCCTTGAAGATTTCCCTGTGAGTCTTTTGCAAGTCAAGGAGCAAGCAAACCACCCAAGGAAATTCCTCCATTCAATTTTCTTCGTTGTACATACTTTGTGCACCTATTTTTTAAATGCCAACAGCCGAAACGGATGTGTATGATGACATGAGTATCTCGGCCGAACGAGAAGTTTTCCTGCCCCGGGACGATATCAAAATGGTTCAAGAAGCAATTATTAAAAATACAATGATTTTGTGAATAGTTGAAAACTAGACTAATGGCATTTTCTTAAATAAAGGATATAGAAAGGACTTTTTCTTGTATTCAAATTTTCTTTGTCCATGAATGAAATTCACGAAAATAAACTGATGAAAAGTTTACAAAATCGTTTTTAATCATGAGCAACATTTTTTACAAAAAAAATCGATGAGAAGATCTTGTTAGTTACATGTTGTGTGCAATGTAATAATAGGGGTATTCACGGTTTGCGCCATCTAAATTAGCGCGATTAGTCCGGCGCTACGTTGGTGGTTTTTTCAATATAGCACCTGTCTAAAGGTAGAATTAGATGATGTGATGGTCGTACTGACTTGTGTTGGACCGATATCGGGCCGACGGACACACACACGATACGATTTACTTGCGATTTTGATCGAACAAATATTTCTAATCAGGGGGCATATTGCGTATCTCGAACAAACGCTAGTTCGATCGAGAAACCATGAATTGGTATTGCCTATCTCTCGACATTGCATACCAATTTCTCGAAATTTAAGAGTAGTCGAAACAACATTTTTTTGCATAAATATCGCAAAATTCGCATTTCCAAAGAAAAAAAAGTGGGTGCTGGCTTTTAAAAATACCTAAAAACCACAAAAAAATGTTCTTTCGAAAGTAATAATTTTTTACTGAACGCACATAGAATAATACAAAATTCTCTTATTAGTGGTTTTTTATAAAACCCAAATAAATATTTAAAGGGTTTTCTAACATACCACTTGAAAGAATTTATCCGCATAAAGCAAAAAACTGCGAAAAACTTAAAAATATATAATGCATTTGAAATTTCCCAAAAATTTGCCTTTGGCTCGTTCGTTTTCTCGAATTTAATGCCTGATTGCTTATCTCGAAAATCGAGGGTTTCTGACATTTCTCTCGACCGATATTTCTCGAAAGGTCTTGAGCTTTCGAGACGGCAGTTGTTGATTTTAGACGGCAGTTGTTGAAAATGTTCGGAAGAAACATTTTACTGAATAAAGAGGAACAATTAAATGCAACTTTTCACTTTAACACCACAAAAATAAATAAAAATTAGCTGTCAAAAATATTTCCCTTGGGGAAATCTCGAAATTGCATGTTCGAGATACGTAATTCCATTATCTCTCGAAATCGAAGTTGCCTCTCGAATTCGCTGGTCTCGTTTTTCGAGATCCGCAATGTCTCCCCAGTTTTTACTAGCAAATATCTCTTGAAGCACACAGCGCAACAGTTGTGAAATAATATCGTATCGACAGTCGTATGGCAGACCACAATCGATACAATCTGCCGCATGCGACCGCAGGTTTTGGCTCAACGACGTACGACCGTGCGATATCGGGCATAACCGTCATTTTGTGCGCATACACTATACAATTATCGCATGCGATAGCAAATCGGCCCGGTATTTTGTCACTGCTTACACCTGGCGCTGCCATATAGTTGCAAAATTAATGTTAAATTTTTACTTTAAATTTATCTTTTGACCCTGTGGTTTTTATTTCAGCTTTTTCTAACCCTTTGTGCCCTTTTCGTGCAGCAGATTCCAAAAGTTGTACATAAATGCAAAAAATTGACAGTCTAAGCAATATACACTACTAGAATTTGGACCCGGCTTCGCCCGGCTAAAAGCGTGAGTAGAATAAAACCTATCGGAAAACAAAATTCAATTCAATTGGTTATAAATTAGACAGCCTGCGGCTTATCTTTAAAGTTGTTTCTTCCTCGGAAAATGGTTTTCAGAAATTAACCAAAATACAATCAATTCCAACATTCGGCTTCACTTTATCCTCTCTCTCTACCCCCTACCCCCTACCCCCACCACTCGGTATGACATGTTAGAGCTGTACCACCGACGAACATCTATGCCAAATTTCAGGCCAATCGGTTCAGTAGTTTCCCCGCGAAAGAGTAACATAGAGGCAAAACTAAGTTTCGAGATTACTTTACCCCCTCCCCTTACTCTCCCCACCCCTCGCGCTACTTTTCCGTATGCCTTTGTTGGAACCAGAACGACTACAGACACTCATGCCAAATTTCAAGTCAATCGGTTCAGCCGTTTTTGCGTGAAAGAAGAACAGACAGACACCAACTCATTTTTATATATTAGTATGATTAGTTTAGCACCGCCAGATTGGCAGTGCCAAGTTAGCTCGATCTAAATGCGCCCAATGTGTTCTACATGAGCAACGCCAAAATTTTAAAATCAAATTGATTTTTTTTACTGAGGGATCTTTTAAGCCTAGTATGCAGTTCGAGTAAAATGAAATTTTAACGCGGTCTCCAAATTGGCACATTAAAACCGAAGTAAAAACTGTTTGTGGAGAAAAAACATTGACAGCCGAGCACACACAATTAAAAAACCACACTCGTTAAGAAAACTGGAAACAGAACCTCTATTATTTTCATCTGTCAAATTTTTACCTCGAATTTAATGTACCGAACAGTTAAAATGCTGGTAAAATCAAGTGGAGACTTTCTACACCATCTAGTGAGGCAACATTGCAACATGAGTTTTTCACATCATTTTACCAGCGAACTGCGTACCGCTTGGTAAAATTTCTGAGGTTAAATTTAAGCGCAGTGTTAAATTTGTATGGAAAATTTGATTTTACTCGAACTGCGTACTACGCTTTACATCTGACACTTTATTCCTCGATTTTTTTTTCTCTTACTCAATTTTCAACAATTCTCACAATTGTTTACATTACATTAAATTTATTTTTGAAAGACGCTGGAACTCGATTTTTTTTTATATGAAACCGCTGGAATAAATTCAAATTCTGAGAAATTTTGTCGAGTGAACTAATTCTGCGATATATAAAAAAAAATTCGCGGAATAAATTCTGAATAAAGTTCGCGGAGGTCAAAAATTGCTAATCTGTAAGATTTGTTTTAATTATTTTTTTAATTTTTGCTAAAATGCCGATATTTAAAATGCAAGATTTTTTCAAAATAATATTTTATGTGTTTCGTTTATTTTTTTTCCAGTTTGAATGTCCGGATTCTGCTCCTGGTGAGAGATCCGCGGGGCACAATGCAATCAAGAAAGCATAGATTATGGTGTCCAGGGAATCCCGATTGCGATCATGCACCGAATTTATGCAGAGATCTTATTTCGGATTATTATGCAGCAGAAATCTTAAATCAAAGATATCCGTCCAGATTTAGGTAAAGTTTCACAAACATTTTAATGCATTTAGAAATATTAATATTTTTGTTATATTGTTAAATATTTTAGGGCTGTCCGATATGAGGATCTCTCATTGAATCCATATGAGATGGCACAAGATATTCTTCAATTTTATGGCCTGCCTTTTGACCCAATGGTCGAGGAATTTTTAGACACACACACGAAATTAAATATTGGCGGTGTTAGTTCCACATTTAGAGATTCTAAGTCAGCCCCATTCCATTGGATCAAGGATTTAATGTGGCATGAGGTAAATATGTTTGCTAGCAGTAGAGCTGCAATTATGCAGCAGAAATCTTAAATCATACTTTTTCAATATGGAACTACGAATTTTTTTTTCAAAATTCTAAAAACTGATGATATTCCAAACTCCTGTATTGTTCTTGAAATTTTTTTTCGCATAAACTCTATTTCGCAAAGAAATTCGTATAATAAAGTGCTGCATTCATGAAATATTTTGACCTCTTAATATTGACCGTTGTCAAAATACATACCGTTACTTCTAAAAATTCCATTTTTGCGATTATTTCGAAAACTCGGTGGTCAATATTTAAGATAAATTAAAGATAATATTTCCCACAATTCCATTTTACCGTTATGCGCTATCTTTTACCGTTATCGAGATATTTTTATTAATAAATGAAAAATTCGATTCTTACGAATTGCTTGTAAATGAACCGTTTTTCTAAAAAAACGGTTTAAGGAAAAATTAAAAATATTGAAATTTTCTACATTTTTGCCTCAATATCTTTTAGCGTATATAATTTTTGTATTTTTTTTTTCAATGTTTTAGCCTAGTACGCAGTTCGAGTAAAATGAAATTTCCTATACAAATTTAACACTGAGCTTAAATTTAACCTCAGAAATTTTACCAAGCGCTACGCAGTTCGCTGGTAAAATGATATGAAAAACTCATGTTGCAATGTTGCCTACACTAGATGGCGTAGAAAGTCTCCACTTGATTTTACCAGCATTTTAACTGTTCGGTACATTAAATTCAAGGTAAAAATTTGACAGATGAAAATAATAGACTCTATTAAATAGAGGTTCTGTTTCCAGTTTTCTTAACGAGTGTGGTTTTTTAATTGTGTGTGCTCGGCTGTCAATGTTTTTTCTCCACAAACAGTTTTTACTTCGGTTTTAATGTGCCAATTTGGAGACCGCGTTAAAATTTCATTTTACTCGAACTGCGTACTAGGCTTTTTGTGTAAACGAATGTTTTATCCGTCGGTTTCAGGGTATTCACAGTCCTGTTTTAAATTGCGAGTAATTTTACCGCTCGGTAATTCAGTCAAATTTAACAGATTTTTACCGAGACGGTAACTTGGTTCATGTAAAAATGAATTACCGGATTCGGTAATTGTAGACATGCCTTGAGTCGTGTTTTCCGGCCCGGTTATTCGGTATCAAGAATCAAGCGCGAGTGGCGCTAGTAATGTTTTTAGTTGTCAAATTTTCTCGCTGGTTATCTCATCGGACTGCAAATTTTTTCAATTTTGATAGCCGTTGCCACAGTAGAAATTCAAAAGAATACATCAAACATAGATTTAAAGGTATGTGACATATTTTACAATCAAATTGGCAGTTCATGATTTGGTCACGTATCCAATAAAAGCGCTGTTCTCAAATCTGTGCTGTGGGATGTTCACAGCAGAATATTTTCAGTCTTTTAATATTACCGAAAACACCGAATACCGAAAATTAAAAGAGGACTGTGAATACCCTGAGTGTAAATTATGCCTGGACGTAGATTTTGTATATGAAAGTCATGTACTGTTCACATAAGATGTCTTAGTTTCTTTTTCTCAGTTTTTTTTCTGAATTATGTTATTGACTACATTTTTTTGTGAATGTTTCTAAGCTGTTAAAAAACTTTTTAGTTTCTAAAAAGTTTCGATCGTTGTCGGTTTAGAAATGTATTTCTATCTGTCTGTCGCGGAAATCTTTAGACGTCGACCATCGGGAAGCCAGATTTTTATTCTTTTTTTTCTTTTTGCTGACTGTGCGGTATTTCCGAATCACTTAAAGAGATAGAATCAACTTTTTTTGAGTTTCTAGCTGCCTTTTTCAGATGATCTTCCTCCATAAATTTTGGTTGTGATGACTTTATTGTATTGTCCACACCATTTCAAATTTCATTGAATTTCAGCTTCTCGACTATTAGCTTTAAAACCATTTTTTTTTTGTATATAAGAATTTAAAAAAATGCGCAACTTTATTAATATCGCAAATTTTTAAAATACTATAGTTTTTCGTTAAATTAAAATTTCCTGCAATTTTCTATTTTAACAAAAATCATTCCTCCAGTTTTTTCTATGAAATTTATACTCGTATTTTGCGGTTTTTTATACCCGCATGGTGAAACCAAAGGGTATATTAACTTTGCCTTACCGTTTGTAACGCCAAGATCCCGTTATCACACACAAAAATGAATTACACCAGTGTGTTTAGAATGATGAAAATAATTAATTTTTGCATGTCCGTCCGTCTGTCCGTCCGTCTGTCCGTCTGTGGCGCGGATTGCTGGCGCACGGATTGAGCTAGAGACTTGAAATTTTACGCAGATTCGTAAAATGCAAGGCTAATTTCGTTAATGGACAAAAATGGACCATTAGTGGGTACCCCCCCCCACACACACTAACGAAATCGTTGTTTTGTGAATATCTCAAAAACGGTAGATCTTATCAAAAAAGTGCAACAACAAAAGTTATTTGGGATATGATTCTACATAAAACTCTCATACAACAAAATCCAATTGGAATAAATTTTAAATCTAATTGGAAAGTTTGATTTCATACGAAAACTTGATACGAATATCACCATACGGGTTTTCAATAATTGCCAGATAGGCCATTATAGCTTTTGTTATGTTTTTGTGTGAAAACATTTTTTTTTTGATGTTGGAAAATCTACTTATTTATTTTAATATAATTTTATGTAATAACTTCTTTGTTACAGATTGAACAAATTGAGAGAAATTGCACAAAAGCGATGGAATTATGGGGATATAAGAAAGCAAATACAATAAAAGAACTTAATAAGTCATTTGATCCACTTTTACCAGCGCCGTTCACATGAGATCGAATGCGATCTCTTTGGGGTCTTTTCAAAAATGTCAAGGCATTTTTCAAAAGACTTCAAAGATTTCAAGATCAACAATAATAAATCGAATTATTATATTAATATGTCCATACTCAATAATTGAAAACAAATACGAGTAGAGAGCAGCTAAACTAAAAGAGATTCAATTTAATTAAATAAAATTAAAAGCAACGCAAAACTAATAGAAATTATTTAGAAAAATTCATTATTGAATGAATGATTAATTCATTAGATATAAATTTTGAAAAAAAATCAATAAATTAAAATAAATAAATTTGAGAATAATTTAGAGAGTAATCAACCAATGCACGTGCCTAAAAACACAATTTTTGTGTGTACTTATCAAGTAATAAGAAGCGTTTTTTGTGATTTTATTTCATTTAATTATTATTCTCGTTCATTCATTAAAATTAAATTAAATACTATTGAAATAGTAAGAAAAGAAATAAAAAAAAAATCAAAATCTCCCTTGACACTAAAATACTTGACAATTAAATTACTTAGAATTCAATTGTAGAGAGAAAAAATCTCATGACACTTTAATCAATGGATCACAGAACAATAAACACTTTTCGTATACAGAAATTTTGCTCAATTTTTAGTTTGTGTCTCCGATTGATCATACAGTATTAAAATTTGTCACATTCAAATTGTCACAACTTTCTAGGCTCAAAATGAATCTCTCTTCTTAATTAGTTTTAGGACAAAAGGAATCTTTATAGATGAAATTCTGAAACCATTGAAATATTAATACATCACATTTTGAATTTGTTGTTTTCACTAACGGTACTCTACCATCACTTGCAACAAACATCACTTGCCGTTTGCAACAATTTTTTTTTAAATATGTAAATTTTCTTTACATTACCTCAAATGAAATGCAAAAAATTCCGATTTCATCAAAACCATTAACAATGTTGCATTTAAAAATTGACGGCTGCATAACTAAAATTTAATGATTTCAAGAAAATTTTTATTGTTCTGTTTTCGTTGATAGTAATTTTACTAAAATAAACAAATTGATATTACTGAGAATTCTAATCTCGTTACAATACATTTCCATAAATACTATTATAGATATTTGCATTTGATTTTTGCAATCTAAACATGAAGCAATAACTCAAATAAATAAACAGTACCATCGCATTTTAATGCTACAAATATGTAGTTTTGTAGGCGAACAGATATTAAATGAATCTATTTTATTTAAAGATTTGGTGATATATCATTTTAAAAATTTCTAATAATCATTATTTGAGTAATAGTTTGTACGTGTGAATGTTCTAAACAAAAAAAGAAAAGGAAAGAAAAAAAATTTGATATTAATTAAACAACGAACAAAGACATTAAAAAACATATGAGAATTGGCTTTTTAGATTAAGATTTAGTTATAATCAAAAATATCAATTATTTCGAGTGCAAATATACCGTATGAAAACTTCCCATAAGTAAAGTTAAATTAATGAAACGAAAATATTTAAAAGTTTTAAAAATTATTTAATTAAATAATGTGTGGCTGTGTGGCTGTAATTATCCTTTTTTTCATATTAAAAGAAATAAGTTATTAATTATAAAATGTGAGTAGTATTTATAGTTTTATTATTGTAGGTTTAATAAGTTATTTGTTAATATGATATTTAGCAACTTTGTTTGTATAAAATGAGTTTTTATGTTAGTGGAAAAATACACAATTATATATTTTTTATGAGCATATCGTTGTTTTATTTTCAATAAAGTATGTTGGCTTCAACACAAACTCATTGAAGAGGTGACTCACACTTGACTAAGTGAAATTTAATTCCGCTGGAATAACGAAAGTTTTTTTTCCGTGGGTAATATGCATATGCATGTGAGCAGGTAAGTTGTGGTGTGAATGTCGAGCGTGGTAAGTAGGAAGGGGGAGAAGGAAATAGGGAGAAGGAAATAGGGATAGGGAAAATTTTATCGATTTTTTTGGCGTTTTTTGTGAAATTTTTCGGAAAACTTTCTGGAAGGTTTTGTTTTTAGAAAAATTGGGAGGAAGGTAGCAGGAAGGGGAGAAGAGAAAAAAAAATCCTGTCTCTCCCATCCCCTAACCACTCTTTCCCGGCTCCTTCACGCCGCGCCTCGAGTCGTGCCCGTCTTCCACCACCGCTTTCCACTTCCCCATTTTTTAAACCTTTCTTCTTCACCCTCCCCGTCCCGACCACTTACCCACTTCACCTTCACACACTCTGCCCACTTTAACACCTCCTCCCCCCCTTCCCATCATTTCTTTTTAATGGTTGAAGGAGTTGACAATATTTCTGATGTGTTCCTGAGTTCTAACAAAAGAAGCATGAGCGCTCATGAGCATGGGCAATAGAAAAACATAACAAAAGCTATAATTGCCAATCTGGCAATCATTGGAGACCCGTATGGTGATATTCGTATCAAAATTCGAACAGTTATACCAAAATTCCACTTTGAAGTCAAACTTTCCAATAAGATTTTTTAAAATTTATTCCAATCGGATTTTGATGTATGGGAGTTTTATGTAGAAACATATCCTAAATAACTTTTGTTCTTGCACTTTTTTTGATAAGATGCACCGTTTTTGAGATATTCACAAAAAACGATTTCGTTCGTATGGGGGGTACCCCCCCTAATGGTCCATTTTTGCCCATTAACGAACTTAGCCTCGCATTTTACGAAAAACGGATCTGTACAAACTTTCAAGTCTCTAGCTCAATCCGTGCGCCCGCAATCCGCGCCACAGACAGACAGACGGACGGACGGACAGAGGACATGCTAAATTCAACTTTTTTTATACCCGTATGGTGAAACCAAAGGGTATATTAACTTTGCTTTACCGTTTGTAACGCCAAGATCCCGTCATCACACACAAAAATGAATTACACCAGTGTGTTTAGAATGATAAAAAAAATTGAATTTTGCATGTCCGTCCGTCTGTCCGTCTGTCTGTCCGTCTGTCTGTCTGTCTGTCTGTCTGTCCGTCTGTCTGTCTGTCTGTGGCGCGGATTGCGGGCGCACGGATTGAGCTACAGACTTCAAATTTTGCGCAGATCCGTTTTTCGTAAAATGCGAGGCTAAGTTCGTTAATGGGCAAAAATGGACCATTAGGGGGGGTACCCCCCATACGAACGAAAACGGTTTTTGCGAATATATCGAAAACGGTGCATCTTATCAAAAAAGTGCAAGAACAAAAGTTGTTTAGAACATGATTCTACATAAAACTCTCATACATCAAAATCCGATTGGAATAAATTTTAAAAAATCTTATTGGAAAGTTTGACTTCAAAGTGGAATTTTGATAAAACTGTTCGCCATTCACTTAAATCACCATACGGGTTTTCAATAATTGCCAGATTGGCAATTATAGCTTTTGTTATGTTTTATCATTCTAAACACACTGGTGTAATTCATTTTTTTGTGCGATGACGGGATCTTGGCGTTACAAACGGTAAGGCAAAGTTAATATACCCTTTGGTTTCACCATACGGGTATAATTATCAAATACTCATGCTCATGGGTACTCATGGAATTTTCCTATGTTCATACTAATGAGTAAGAGTTTTTGACTAAACATTTGGGCCATTGCTCACGCAGAGAATAAATTATTGATGAGCAGAACTAATTGCTCATAATTATGAGTACTCCTGAGTGAAAACTCTGCCTGTAATTCATTTGAACAGGACACAACTCGATATTTCTGTAAAATCTAGCAGGAGAGGGGGTTTGTGAGGATAGCGCCACGGGTGCAAAATTTACAGCGGCTTTCAATCAAGAATATTCTCTACAACTTTCTCTTTGGAATGACCAAAATCGGTCAACCCAGTAAAAAGTTATGCGTAAACATACATAGAAAATACATATTTTTCGAACTGAAAACCTATTCCTTTTTGGACGTCGGTTAAAAACGAAACTCAATGCATGTTTTCTGACTTGAACTTCTTTTCAAATATTGGTTTTCTTATACCGTGTAACGAAATAACGTTAAATGTAACAAAATGAAATCGTTACAAAACGAAATAACGTAACGAAACTATATTTGAATTTCGTTATATCACGAAATAATTTTATTTCATTTTCCATCCCTGCGATTCTCGAAAGACCGACCAAGAGTTCGATTTAAGTTTCGGCAAAAGTTCAAATACGATAAAATTTTACCGAACCAAATGTTTTTTTTGGAAAGATTCGGTCTTGGTTCTCCAAATTTTAAAATTTGATTTCCGTTTTGATTCACGAAATGGGCAATAAAACTTTTCATCTATGGAAATGTTCAAGTTAAATGACTTTTTGCTTATGTTTAACCCTGCTATACCATTAGTTTAACCTTCACTATGCGTATCAAAAAATTAACAGCTCTATTTCGGGCGACTGTCAGCGACCGATGACTAGTCACAACTCATTCACAATAGCCTTAAATTGTATGGGCTTGTGACCCGTGACTTAAGTTTCACAACGCAAAAATAGGGCCAGCTACAAAAACTTCAATAAAAAATGAACGGAAGGACTAATTCCGAAGTTTTTTTATTGGTGGTACCTATCTGTTCAAAATTGTATACAAAATTTGAAATATTTCATGAACATTAGTTACCTTCTACATAAGTGAAAAGCTTGAAAGACAATCAAAAAACAATACGAAAGTGGCTTGAAAATTTCTGAACCCAGTAAGATTTTACAGCAAAAGCATTTTCTGGCTTGTAGAACAAGTTCTCCAGATGCTATAAAAAAAACCAGCTCGATCAGTTAAATGATTTTAAATAAGTAGGAAGCATCATTTTCAGGATTTTTCTTCAATTTTTTCGACAAACAGATTTCAAACCTAATTTGAGTAAAAGGAGACGGATTTTTATGAAATTTTTCAAATTCTGTTTAAAATTATCCACAAATCTCACCAAAAAAAATTGTTTTAACACCCCAGCATACACAAAGAAGGTTAACTGCAAAGTTTCTTGCAGATCCGTCCAACCATTCTTGAGGGAATTGGTAGCAAAGAAATCAGAATTTAATACAAGCAAAAATTGCAGCATTTGAACAAACACACACATGTTATTAATTTATTTCTATAGAAAGAATTAAAAATGCTTCATTTAGAGAAAATATTTATTCCTGTCATACATCAAACATTGACGACTCCATGAAGTCAAGGTAATTTTCATTCGATATCAACTTAGTGCTATTGCAAAACTCTGTAAAGAATTTCCCATTGCTATCTAATCGGAGATCATCAGATGGGATATCATTTTCAGTTTCATAAATACTACAATTAATATTATCACAGTAATCGGTAATTGGACGCGGTTCAATATTGAATTCCTCCTTTAAAAAATCATAGATTTGATCTTTTGTACTGAAATTGTTAAATACCACTCGAGTGGATTTTTTCGTAAGTTTCTCCATCATGAAAGTGAGATGATGATGGAATATCTGAAAAGTTATCCGATCATCGGCCGCATAAGCCAAATCTATCCAATTTTGTACACAATATAAGGTTGTTTTCGGTTGTCCAGTAAAAAGTGTTGGATTTGTGAGCAGTCCTGTGGAAGATGTTTAGTTTTTAATCTTTTATATCAACAAGAAGCCTAGACTTACCTTGAGCACCCATAATTCCATCACATTTTGTTTGCTCGTAAAGCGTTTGTACATCTTTAAGGTTCTTCACTCCGCCATTGGCAACGACTGGAATCCTCACTACATCCTTGATTGTCCGAAGACCCTCAATGTTGACTGGTTCACTGGATCTTTGCTTTGGAAATCGACCGTGAACAGTAATAAAAGTCACGTCGCACATTTCCAATTGCCGGCAAAGTTCAGCAGTCGTTGCTAAATGGTCGGAATTTTTAATTAGGCGCAATTTGGTTGATATACTAAATGAATTTGGGAGATTTCTCTTCAACGTTCGGACGATATCGTGCAAGAGGTTGGGATTCTTGAGCAAAGCGCAACCATATCCCGAGGCAATTGCCCACCTTTGCGGACACCCGCAATTCAAGTCCACGCCGTCCGCATATGGAAATACAAGCTGTGACCCAAGCAGAATATCATTGGCGTTATTGGAGGCAAATTGTACTATTAGTGGTGAATCCTTTGAGTTGGTAGTGAATTCTACACGCCTGGCCTGAGTGCTCTTAACGAAGGAATCTGCGATTATCATCGGAGTGAAACAAAGGTCCACGTCATATTTCCGTAATAATGTTCTGAATTCTAATCTTAAACGAGGGCAGATTATAAGAAACAACTTCGACAGTAAAAATATTTTGTTTTCTGAAACTTACTTGCTGTAACGAACCATCGGAGCGCTTATATTCACATAACCTCTACTTCTACTAGACTTGGCCAACGAAAATAGCTCCAGAATATCTGTTTTTTCCTTCATTTTCTTTTGGATATCGTTTCAGTTTGGTACTGTTTTAAACTCCTTTTAATACCATGTTTATCAATGTCCTTTCGCACGTGTTTTTATTTACCATGACCGAATGAAACGATTTTGCAATGAAGGAAAACTACCAACAGTAATTTTTAATGTGATATAAGTTCGAGGATTTGCAAATACAATAGATAGAAATCCTTTTGATTCGGAAATTACGGCAATTTGCATTTGTTTACGAACAAATAACTGAATTTAATGCAAAAATAACATCGCCGCAAAAACACAAAAATTTTGACAAGCGATGCCAGACTTTTTATAACTCGAACGTTCAAATTTCATTTTGAAATATTTGGAAAATTGTTTACTGCCGCCAATTTTTGCTAGAATGATTAAATACAATTTTTAGAGAAATTTAAAGCGAGATATAATATTTATTGCATAATTTCCTCAATAATTGACAATAAAAAGAAAAATCGCCACAAAATTTGTACTTTGACGAACTCTGGCAATACTAATTTTATTAAAACTCATTCTGACACCATTGCTTTTATATTTAAGGTTATGTTCAACTGTCAACATGTCTGATTCGGATGATTTTTCGGAGCAAGAAGAAATTTCAAATAATTCGGCTGAAGA
This sequence comes from Chrysopilus asiliformis, assembly GCA_964034945.1. Taxonomy (NCBI): domain Eukaryota; kingdom Metazoa; phylum Arthropoda; class Insecta; order Diptera; family Rhagionidae; genus Chrysopilus; species Chrysopilus asiliformis. The sequence goes on along the minus strand of OZ035960.1, from coordinate 42,724,438 downwards.
ATCTGAAAATGACGAAGAAAAAAGTGAAGCGGAGCAAGAAAGCGATCCCGGCGATGTTCCTGTAGAATCGAAGACCGGAGACACCGACGAAAAAGTCTCGTGGAAAGATTTGGTGAGTGGTGTTTTGTTTATTCCGCAAACATGTGGTCTAATTACGGTTTTGTAGGGCTTAATCGACACTCTGTGCGAAGCGTGCACTGAATTGAAATGGAAGCACCCCTCGAAGATCCAAAAGGAAGCGATTCCCGTTGCTCTGCAGGGAAAAGATGTAATTGGATTGGCTGAAACAGGATCTGGAAAAACGGCCGCCTTTGCTCTACCAATCCTGCAGAGTTTGCTTGAGAATCCTCAGCGGTATTTTGCTTTGATCTTAACTCCAACCAGAGAATTAGCATTCCAGATATCGGAACAATTCGAAGCGTTAGGTAGGTGCTAAAATTCTAAACAGAAGGAAACTCAAATTCACAAAATTTCTAGGAAGTTCAATTGGAGTTAAATGCTGCGTAATTGTTGGAGGCATGGATATGGTGTCTCAAGCTTTACAACTGGCCAAGAAGCCTCACATTTTAATTGCAACGCCAGGTCGATTGGTCGATCATTTGGAGAACACGAAGGGGTTTAATTTAAAAGCGATCAAGTATTTGGTTATGGACGAAGCAGACAGAATTCTAAATATGGACTTCGAAGTGGAGTTAGACAAAATTCTTAAGGTTATTCCACGAGAACGCCGAACGTTTCTATTTAGCGCAACGATGACCAAGAAAGTTAAGAAACTGCAAAGGGCATCACTTCGAGATCCTGTAAAAGTGGAAGTCTCAAATAAATATCAAACGGTAGAACAGTTACAGCAGTACTACGTTTTCATACCCGTTAAATTTAAAGATGTTTATCTGGTGCACATCCTAAATGAATTGTCTGGAAATAGTTTTATGATATTTTGCAGTACCTGTAATAATACTGTGAGAACTGCTCTAGTGCTAAGGGCGCTGGGACTTGCGGCGATTCCTTTGCACGGACAAATGTCGCAGAACAAGCGTCTTGCAGCGTTAAATAAATTCAAATCGAAAAGTCGGTCCATTCTCATATCAACAGACGTCGCATCCAGGTAAGATTTCTTAAATTCCTTTGAAGAGAGTAAAATCATTTGAATTGCTTGATTTACAGAGGTTTGGACATTCCTCATGTTGATGTCGTCCTTAACTTTGATATTCCCACGCATAGCAAGGACTACATTCACAGGGTTGGCAGGACAGCTCGTGCAGGCAGAGCGGGCAAAGCGATCACATTTGTCACTCAATATGACGTCGAGCTGTATCAGAGAATTGAGCATCTGTTGGGGAAACAGCTCCCTTTGTATAAATGTGAGGAGGACGAGGTTATGGCGTTGCAAGAGCGTGTTGGAGAGGCACAAAGAACTGCAAAAATTGAACTGAAAGATCTGGAGGACAGCAAAGGCTCGCGTGGAAAATTTAAGAAGGGCGGCGGTGATGATTTTGATGATTCGGAACAATTTACTGGGGCCCGGAAACTAATTAAGGCTGGTGGTGGTGGTGGAGGCGGCAACAATAAAAAGAAAAATTGGAAGAAAATGAAAAAATAATTTTTGTAAAATTTTATTTTTATTATATCTTAGTATAATGAATATTTGCTTGTTTGATTTATTTTAAAAATCTGAAATTGACTAGAATTTTCGATGTGACATCGTTTTCGAGAAAACCCTAAAAAATGATTTCATTTGCGTGATGGAAGGCATGGGCGTCCGCAGGTACCGGCGTTGGAAGGCTCGCGGCCCCCTCTAGATTAGTTTTCCATATTCTTTGACTAAATGTGAAATTACAGTGTAAGCGTCTTGTAATGCGTCGCGTCAAAAGTTGAACATCGTTCTTCCTTATGGGACCACTCTCAAAGCTGCGTTAAAAGGCGCGATTCGAGAGTAAGATCAACTTTCTAATTTTGACGTCGTCAGCGGTGTTTCAATGGTTCTTAAAGGCGTTCCTCCATTACCATGACTTCTGTAACTGCAAAAAAATGCAGAAAACTAGAGCAAGATAGACTTATGTAGATCTAAAAAGGAATGACTGAATACAAGTTAAACGCTATCCCTTCCAGTTTTACAATTTTACAGCAATCATATCAAACCTTATGCTATGAATATAATGTTCAAATTGGCATGGTAACAAAGCTTTTGACTATGCATGCGAAGGAGAAAAATGACATCACGCTATAATAACAGTTTGAATGTGTCCGTGCTTACTATTCACTTACAGGGACAATGTGTGATTGTAGTAGAAATCGCCATAAAAAAACAGGGGAAATTATTCTTGCAGTTGATTCTTGTCTCCCTTTCTCGTCAACGTATCTTCACATAAATGTGTCTCTATTTTTTTGCAGTTGCCGAAGTCATGATAATGGAGGGCCAACTTAAGGCGCAAAAATATGAACTTTTTCGAAACAATGTGAATTTTCGTTTCCCGTTCACTTTTTATATTAGATTTTGTATACCGTTTGTAACGCCTCGAACCAATCATCGGACACAAACTACACCAGGATGTTTGGGATGATAATAGATTTTGAATTCCGCATGTCCGTCCGTCTATATGTCCATCCGTTTGTCTGCCTGTGCGTCTGCCTGTCCCTGAACACCATAACTTTCGAATTGATTGAGCTGGTGGCTTCAAATTTTGTATAGATACGTTTTTAGTAAAGAGCAAGACTAAGTTCTTGAACGGGCAAAATCGAACCATTACTTCCCCCCTCCACCGTACAGGCGAAACAGTTTTCTACAATTTTCTCGAAAACGATGATTCGCATTGAAAAATTTATGAAGGTAAAATGTGTTTAGAATTGTATTTTACATAACTTATCTATACATCAAAATCCAATCGGAATACTCTTTTCCCCCTCCCCTAAACATATTGATTTTTTACTTTCTCTAAAACTGTGAGTCGTATTGAAAAATTTATAAATGTAAAATGTGTTTAGAATTGTATTTTACATAATCCGTCCATACATCCATATCCAATTAAACCATTCCTTCCCCCTTGTTCTATACAAATGGATTTTTTAAAATAAGCATTTTGTTTGTCATCATACAGAGTTCGGTTGGCCCTTGGCATTTGTAGCTTTTCTTATGTTTTAAATAAGTGTAATAACTTTTCAGACAATACTTGTAGAAATAATTATCACTAAATATGAAAAACGTACTCTAGGCTGGAGATTGCTCCAAAGTAATTTTTTTTTTTGCCAGCAGCACCTTTTTTCAACAATATTCCACAGAAGGTGCATTATCTCCAAACATGTGGCCTGTGGCGTATCTCTTTTATTATTTTTATTAGAAATTGCGTTGCAACTATTTATGAAACGTACCCAAAAAGTTAAGTTAATTTTTGCTTGGAACAGTGTATCTCTTGATTTAAAAATCTGCGCCGAATTCTGTCTAAAAAATTTCGCCTGCGGCGCTCATTTCGATTTTTTTCCTTAGTTTTGAACTAACAGCCGTATTCTGGCATTGTGATACTTAAGTCACAAGTCCATAGAATTTGAGGCTCTTGTGACCGAGTTGTGACTAGTGACCGTAGCTAGAATAAGGCTGTAAATCAAGTTTAGTCTATGTTGGAGCTAAACGTTGGAGAGGAAGAGCTAAGTTTCGAGATCACTTTACCCCCTCCCCTTACTCCCCCACCTCTCGGGCTACTTTTTAATGGGTCTATGTTGGGGCTGGACCTCCGACAAACATCTATGCCAAATTTCAGGCCAATCGGTTCAGTAGTTTCCCCGCGAAAGAATAACCTAGCGCAAAAACTAAGTTTCGAAATCACTTTACCCCCTGCCCTTACTCCCCCCACTCCTCGCGCTACTTTTCCGTATGCCTATGTTGGAACCAGAACTACCACAAACACTCATGCCAAATTTCAAGTCAATCGGTTCAGTCGTTTTTGCGTGAAAGAGGAACAGACTGACAGACAGTCACCAACTCATTTTTATACCCGTATGGTGAAACGAAAGGGTATATTAACTTTGCCTTACCGTTTGTAACGCCAAGATCCCGTCATCGCACAAAAAAATGAATTACACCAGTGTGTTTAGAATGATAAAAAAAGTTGAATTTAGCATGTCCGTCCGTCTGTCTGTCCGTCCGTCTGTCTGTCTGTGGCGCGGATTGCGGGCGCACGGATTGAGCTAGAGACTTGAAATTTTGCACAGATCCGTTTTTCGTAAAATGTGAGGCTAAGTTCGTTAATGGGCAAAAATGGACCATTAGGGGGGGTACCCCCCATACGAACGAAATGGTTTTTTATGAATATATCGAAAACGGTGCATCTTATCAAAAAAGTCCAAGAACAAAAGTTATTTAGGATATTATTCTACATAAAACTCCCATACATCAAAATCCGATTGGAATAAATTTTAAAAAATCTTATTGGAAAGTTTGACTTCAAAGTGGAATTTTGATACAACTGTTCCCTGTTCACTTAAATCACCATACGGGTTTTCAATAATTGCCAGATTGGCAATTATAGCTTTTGTTATGTTTATATATTAGTATGATATAGAATTTGTTACTCGTCTTGTTCCGGACTGGCGACAAAAAAGTACGATCACCCCACCCTTAACATTTTTTTTATGGTGACGGAAATTTCGAGTCTGTCTACAACTTGTCGACAAATTCGCCAATTGCCGCCACACTCGCCAATAAGAATTTCAAAATCGGCGTGACGTGACATTTATCGTGTAATTCGCCATTCAAAGTGAGGGTGATTGTATTTATGGACAGATAGACGGACATGTAAAATTCAAATCTTTTCGTTATTCTAAACACTCTCGTGTAATTCATTTTTATATCCGACAATTATTTTGCGTTACAAATGACAGAGAAAACCTACTGCATATACCGTAATTAATTTTGGCTTCAGCCTTTTTTTACGTGTTTTTTCAAATTTATGAGAAATCTTTACGCACTCCATTAGAATTTAGAAAACAAAGTTGGCTATACAGTGCAATCTATCTGAGCCAAGCCTTTTTTTCGTACAGTAAAGTTTAGGAGTTCCTTCATTCCGTGAACAAGACTTGGGAACGATTTACCATCCGGTGTGTTCCCCCCGGACTATAACCCGCAGAAGTTCAAGGAGAACATAAAATGACATCTCCTTTAGTCCTTCCGACTAGTTGTCATTAAAGGGTCTTCCCCTAAGCTCTGGCTTCATTCAAAATCTTGAATAAGCCAGAGACCTGTTAAAATTGGACAATTCTCCATGTTTTAAAGGTTTCATTGTAATAGGATGGGAAAATTGTGTAAAATAACCCCAATAAATTGAAACAAACGATGTATTAAGTATTTATTTAATCAATGCACAAAACTTTTGCTAAAACCAAATTCTATCGAGCAAAATAAAATGTCAAAAATAAAATCCAATTGTATCTAAAGAACATGACAAAAAAAAATTGTTTTGAAACTGTTTTTATGCAATTTTTATCTTTAAGCTATATTTAAATCGAAAAGATCACAAACTCCTTCGTTCTTCCGTAAAACAAAGTGATAATCTTTACGTGGTGGTTTCAAATGAATGAAACAGGACTCATCTGAAATATCAATTAACAAAATTTATTAAATTGAAAATGTGAATGCTATTGAGTTTAATCTTACCATCACTGTTTTCTTCGATCCGACTTCTTAAGGAATGATCGTGTCTATAATCTCTCAGTACAATTTCTGCAGTTCTTGAACGTTCTTGATCTATTTCGTCGTACTCGTCCTCTTCCTTTTTGATTTTATTTTTATTTGTTAAAAGATTTCGCAGCATCATTCTGCGCTTCCGTCGCGAAGGAATTTTTTTGATATTTTCTTCCATTTCCTCGTCGTCGATTTCCTCTTTTATATCGTCCATATTGATTTCATTTCTTGTATCTGAAGACGGGTTTTTATCCTGCAAAAAAATTGATTAAAACCTCACAATTAAGAGAAAAAAAAAATCGAGAGCTCTACGGAAGTTAAATTAGTCTGCTTGTACTCAGTCTCATTTTTAACCAATCTAACATCCACACGGCAGCCATGGTCGGCATTTATAGTCAATCCAATATTGTTCTGAAACGATCGGTAGGCGAGATTTAATTTTTTTTATTAATTGCTTACGGAATGATTTCCTTACTCTTATACAGCGTTTATAATTTCTAACAGTTAGAATAACTTCAAAATCGTCATAACAACTGGCCAAATCATCTTTGGTAACATATAGAAACGATTGGGTGACTGGATCTTCGTTGATGTTTCGAAGATTTTGCCTCGCGTAGAGCAATTTCTTGTTCAATTCATCTTCCTTCTCCCTGAGCTGTTCCTGTTTTTCCTGTAAAATCTCAAGAATCTGGTCGTAGCCTTCCATAGACGTCCCATCGGCTCCACCGCTGAAAAAAATATTCTCAATTCGGTAAAAATTTCCATAAAATCAGCTTCGATTTTATCCGCCCGGGGCTCCGTATTAGGAAGTGGGTGGTGGGACATGAAATTACCTCCATTGAACCAAACTGCTGTGGTCGCCCTTCTTGATTAGACCGACACCCTCAAGGACATTTGTTATATCATAAATTCGACGTTTCTGCACACTTAGCACTTTTGATGCCTGCAACAAACGGAGAGACCGTAATTAGCAGTAAATAAAAATCAAATTGAAATTTGGCGCCCTGAAAAATTCGTGGCGCAACACTTGAATTTTTCGCCATTCACAAAAAATTTCGCATTTTTTTGATTACAATGGTGTCTTAAGTGTAAATCTAGTGTTAGTAAAGCAATATCTGGGTTTTTATATATTTTCCTTACATATTTCAGGTCCAATACTCCAGTTTTCGATCTTTTTAGAATTCCCACAAATTTCTTCGTCAAAGCCACCAACGAGCTGTGCGAACGCTTAAACGTCTCACTTTTTCTTTCGGACATTATAAAGTATCACTTTTTCTCATTCCATTCACGAAAAATACACAAAATAAAAGACTAGATAACTCAGCAGCAAAATTTTCTGAAAAAATATTGAATTTGTCCGCCATTAACTTTCATAAAGGTCAGATGCGCGGAGCAAAATTTGACAGCTACAATAACGCCTAAAGAGTTGACTAAAAATGACTAAAAGTATCTTTCAAGGGAAAAGTTACAGAGAACTCCTAATTTGTCGGTCACTAATGTTGGAATCACAATTTTGTTACTCTATTTATATATTAATGACCGCAAACTTTTTATTACAGTTTCTAATCAATGAAACGATTTTTTGATTTTCCAATCTAAACCTAAATTTTTAACAAATTTCTAAAATAAAAGTCGTCAACTTCTGTGCAAATGGACATACAAAATACTGAGAATTATACTAAAATATAGTAGTCCAAAACACATCCTTTTTTTCACGAAAACAGGTTTTTGATGTGTAGCGGAATTCTTAATAAAGCATGTTGCCGATAACTGAGAATTTCTGTATTTGTCTGTTTTTGACAAAAACTACGACTTTTGAAAATAAAAGACGAAAAATTTCTAACATACAAGTAAAGGTGCCGCTCCACATGAGAGTAAATGCCTGCGAGAACCTCTCGATAGCAGCTACTCGCAAATGGACACGCTCTGAGAGTCGCTCGCAAAAACTCGCGAGCTAGTTTCTGCGAGCTGTCAAAAGTGATTATACTCTCTAGTCGACACGCACCCATTAAACTCTCGGGGAGTTGCTCGCCAGATACGAACAGCATTTGAATTTCGCTAGTAGCTCTCGAGAACGCTAGAAGCTCGATTTTGCTAATAGCGATAGAAAAATCGCCGAAATTAACTCTCAAATGGACAACCTCTTGCGAGTAACTCTCGAGAGTTTTTGAGAGTTACTCGCGTATGAGAGTTACTCGCGTATTAGAGCGGCAGCTTTAGGCCACCTAGAACGTCATTTTCCTAATGCGGCAGTCACACGACGCTGTTTTGCCAGCGCTGCTAGATATTGGGTTAGTAGCGCTGGCAAATAGCAACAGCAGGCAGCGTACTGAGAGGGTTCACACGATTTATAACTTAGTAGCGCTGGCAAACAGCAAAACCGTCGTTTGACATTTGAATCTGGGAGATTCTTTTAATAATAACCGTACAATAACAACTTACAATAAACAAACTTTACCACTTATCAGACTTTTAACAGCTCAGAAACCATGTGACAGGGTCACGTGATCCCTAGTAGCGCTGGCAAAGTAGAACGGTCTCTACTTCACTAGCGCTGCTAAAATCATCACGCTGCTGCTGGTAGTAGCAACGCACTAGGGTTGACACGGTGCTGCTGAAACGGCTGCTAACAGCCAAACAGCCACTAGCGCTGGCAAAACAGCGTCGTGTGACTGCCGCATAAGGCAAAGCGCCGGAAACTTATTAAACGCTAAAAAACAGGCAAAAAATACCTTATTTCTGGGTTGCTGGAAATTAGTATTTGTTTTTATTTTTTTTTATTAGTTTTTTTTTACAATTTTCGAAATACAGTAAAAATTTGATCAAAGCACTATACGATTTAAGCAATTAACGATTTAACCACCATACGATTTAACCATCTTACGATTTAATCTTTTATTTTTGCATACCTTTTCAATTTAGTCACATAAATGGTTTTTAATTAGATTTTCAGCGAATTTATTTGAAGAAAAGGAAAAGTAACCGCTTTTAAACAAATTTACAAGTGCAAAAGTTATATTTTTATACCCGTATGGTGAAACCAAAGGGTATATTAGATTTGCCTTACCGTTTGTAACGCCAAGATCCCGTCATCACACACAAAAATAAATTACACTAGTGTGTTTAGAATGATAAAAATAATTAATTTTTGCATGTCCGTCCGTCCGTCCGTCCATCTGTTCGTCTGTCCGTCCGTCCGTCTGTCCGTCTGTCCGTCCGTCTGTCCGTCTGTCCGTCTGTGGCGCGGATTGCGGGCGCACGGATTGAGATACAAACTTGAAATTTTACGCAGATCCGTTTTTCGGAAAATGTGAGGCTAAGTTCGTTCATGGGCAAAAATGGACTATTAGGGGGGTACCCCTCATACGAACGAAAACGATTTTTGCGAATATCTCAAAAACAGTGCATCTTATCAAAAAAGTGCAAGAACAAAAGTTATTTAGGATATGATTATACATAAAATTCCCATACATCAAAAAATCCGATTGGAATAAATTTAAAAAAATCTTATTGGAAAGTTTGACTTCAAAGTGGAATTTTGATACAACTGTTCGAATTTTGATATGAATATCACCATATAGGTCTCCAATAATTGCCAGATTGGCAATTATAGCTTTTGTTATGTTTAATGTTTCAATTTTACTTGTTTTGTTATTTTCCTTATACATTATATTAAAATTTTGATTATTTAAATAAATTTGTTACTTTTTTTAAGCGCTATGCGAAAAAAGCTTTTTTTTTTTTTTGAAAAAAATGATTCTCGCAAATTGCTTCAATCGATTTTTTTCTATATAAATATAGTTCAGATCATTTCTAATCAGTAGCAATTTCTCTAATGTTTTTTGGTCACAAATTAGAAAGCATTTTATCTTTCTCAAACATCGAGGTAATATTTTATTTGTCTAATGAAATTTCAAAATTATAGCTTTAATTATTGAAAATCAATCAAAATAGATTGAATATTTGTCTGAACGTCAAATTACCCATAAAATTCATTACCTTCGAATGTCTTTTTGTGTTTTTGTGCTTATTGTACTCGAATGATAATTTCGTTTTAAGGGACTAAAGTTAAAATGTCGTTTTTAAAAGATATGGATGTAATGCTAACTTTATCAAAAATTGCGTGCGGATTTCCTATGATATACCAAGAAAATAAAAATACTGTGAAAATTAGCTGTTGTGGGGTTTTTGTGCAAGTAATTTTCCTTTTTTCGGTGGAATTTTGGTCGTTATATTTCTTGTACGATGTTTGTAGAAATTGGAATGAATTGTATTCGATATCCGTTACAGAATCAGAAACTGATAGTTTAAATCAATTAATTGAGACATGTTTGTGCATAATTTCGTATTGCCTAGTAATGATTCGGTCAATTTTCAATTTCCAAAGATATGTTCGCATCGCAAATGGTTTACTACGAATCGACAATAAAATTGGTTTTGTAATTCACAGTAATAATCGAGCTTTTACAATTTTCTTCAATACTTGGGCATTTATTATGTCAATGGTGGCAGCTTTCTATTTAGTGGCAAGCGATAAAACCATATTCGTAATCATAGTAATTTTTTCGCTTTATTGTGCACAGTTTGTAATTTGCGGATATATTACAACGGGCTTTGATTTATTTTTGAAAGTGATTGCAGTCAGATATCGTTATGTAAATAATTCATTAGAATCAATTAGTACGGGTTGCTATAATGCCGAAAATGTCGTTAAATTATGTAAAAGCATTGAAATCTATTTTATGCTTGAAAATGTATGCAAGGATTTGAATGAATCATTTGGACTTATTATGCTAATTCACATGTGTTACATGTTTTATTCATTTACTAATCAGTCGTTTTCAATATTCGCTGTAATCACAACAAACTTTGATCTAATATTCAAACTTCGAATTTTATTACTGGCTGTTTGTTGGAATTTAACACAACTATTACTTGTTGGAATGGTGTGTTATTTTTGTGGTGCTGTTAAAAGAGAGGTAAGGAAAATTTGAGATAAGTAGTAAATATTGTGTGAATTCCGTGTTCTTATGGCGCTTGAGAAATTTGTATGATATATAAATCTCTTAACACTAAAGTAGAGTTGACATTTCTTTTTACCGGGGAGGTGAAAAAAAATCAAATTGTGGTCGCGTGTTTTGTGAGCGGCCCTTTTATGGAATTAATTTTTGCTGTAATAAAAAATTACTTATTCGCAAGTCTATATGTGAAAATTAACCCTTGAAAGGTATCGTCAAATAAATTACGTAAAAGGTATTTATTAGGGCTATTGAGAACCGTCATTTTATCAAACCGGGTACAGGTTTTCAAAGTGCAGTTTCTTATTTAGCTTGCCATCGTATCTGTCTGTTTGTCTGTATGTTAGGGTCAAATCTGACAATCTAAAACACTAACAACAAGACGTGAAACGACTCTTTTCAAAAACGACACGACATTCCCAATATGGGCAAATATTTTCACTACTTCGTCCTTGTAAGGATCAAATGTCCCAGAAAAAAATCTCATCTGGGGGTTTTTGGGGTCGCTGAATCCGTTTGTAAGGATACCGGAATGTCCTGTAAGGATAACGTAAGGATAACGGAATGTCCTGTAAGGAACTTTTCCGGAAAAAATCTCATCTAGAGGTTTTTGGGGGTTTTACGTTAAGAAGTCTGTAAAGATAACGGGAGGTCCAATTAGGATAACCTTTTGATTTCGGATTTTTAGTCATACGAATCAAATACAAAATGACTAAATAAGATAAAAAAAAAAAAAATAAAAAAAAATTTAAAAAAAATGAAAAATTTGAAAAAAAAAACAATTTATTTAAAAAAATGTACTAAGAAGAAAAGAATAATTTTTTGAGCACCGTGTATCAGAAATAAAATCGGAATCGGGTACCCAGGTTTTCATTTTTTGCAGAACCGGTTCCTGAAACTTTTCTTTTGAACAGCCCTACGTGTGAAATTTCATCCACATGTTAATATAAAACAGGTCGATATCAATTTCGGTGCTTAGAGTAGGGCGTACTTTTCTACAAAGTTTTTTTTTCTTCGGAAAAACGGCTTTCAAAAATCAACAATAAGACAAAACATAACAAAAGCTATAATTGCCAATCTGGCAATCATTGGTATGGTGATATTCGTATCAAAATTCGAACAGTTGTACCAAAATTCCACTTTGAAGTCAAACTTTCCAATAAGATTTTTTAAAATTTATTCCAATCGGATTTTCACGTATGGGAGTTTTATGTAGAATCATATCCTAAATAACTTTTGTTCTTGGACTTTTTTGATAAGATGCACCGTTTTCGAGATATTCGCAAAAATCGTTTTCGTTGGTATGGTCCATTTTTGCCCATTAACGAACTTAGCCTCGCATTTTACGAAAAACGAATCTGCGCAAAATTTCAAGTCTCTAGCTCAATCCGTGCGCCCGCAATCCGCGCCACAGACAGACAGACGGACCAACGGACAGACAGACGGACGGACATGCAGAAATTAATTATTTTTATAATTCTAAACACACTGGTGTACTTCATTTTTGTGTGTGATGACGGGATCGTGGCATTACAAACGGTAAGGCAAAGTTAATATACCCTTTGGTTTCACCATACGGGTATAAAAACTCCAGCGTTCGGATTGAGATTCACTTTACCCCCTCCCCTTACTCCCCCGACCACACGGGCTACTTTTAAATGCTGATATGTTAGAGATGGACCCCGATAAACATCTGTGCCGAATTCCAGGCCAATCGGCTCGGTAGTTTTCACGCGAAAGAGTAACCTAGAGGAAACATAACAAAAGCTATAATTGCCAATCTGGCAATTATTGAAAACCCGTATGGTGATTTAAGTGAACACCGAACAGTTGTATGAAAATTCCACTTTGAAGTCAAACTTTCCAATAAGATTTTTTAAAATTTATTCCAATCGGATTTTTATGTATGGGAGTTTTATGTAGAATCATATGCTAAATAACTTTTGTTCTTGTACTTTTTTGATAAGATGCACCGTTTTTGAGATATTCGCAAAAATCGTTTTCGTTCGATTGGTGGTACCCCCCCCTAATGGTCCATTTTTGCCCATTCACGAACTTAGCCTCGCATTTTACGAAAAACGAATCTGCATAAAATTTCAAGTCTCTAGCTCAATTCGTGCGCCTGCAATCCGCGCCACAGACGGACGGACGGACGGACATGCTAAATTCTGTAAACACACACTGGTGTAATTCATTTTTTTGTGTGATGACGGGATCTTGGCGTTACAAACGGTAAGGAAAATCTAATATACCCTTTGGTTTCACCATACGGGTATAAAAAAACAAAGCTTCAGATACCGTTACCCCCTTCCCTTACTTCCCCACTTATCGGGCTATTTTTCAATACGCTTATGTTGAAACCAGGCGTACAGCGAACATCCGTTAAAAATTGCAGGTTAATCCCTTCAGTTTTTTTTCACGTAAAAGAGGAAGAGACAAACAGACAGCAACTCATTTTTTTTATATACTCATTTTTATATACTAGTATGATGATTTGTAAGGCGACCATACATCCCAGTTTGGCCAGCACAGTCCCGGAATCAGGCATGTTGTCCCGGCGTTCCGGAAACAAAACTCTTGTACTGGATTTTTCAATTAAGTGTTATAATAATGATTTTTCACAAATGGCGTATATATTTCAAAAAAACTTGCCTGCGACGTTTTAGCCAACCCCCGCCCTTACCTTGACCGCATTGACCCAAAAAAAAAGTTTATCTTAGTTATTTGGTATTGCTGATTCCGAATCTAGCAGTGGTAGTATTTGAATGTGCTGTATTTGAAACAAAATTAATGTTTTCCAAGATTTCAGAAAAAAACAAATAGCATGGGGTAAACATTTAAACATTTAGTCATAATATCTATTAAGGTTAATACATCCATTTTAAAGCAAACTTACAGAAAATATATTTGATTGTATTTTTAAATTAAATTAATAAAAACATTTAATTTGATAAATGTTTTGTGATAATATCTTTTAATACATCTTCCACACACAAATTTAATAGTATTCAAATTAATCTACTATAGTAGGGTAGGAGCGGCCGTGTTGAATTACTTTTTAGAATTTAGGTTGTAGCGCGCACATAAAGTCACATATCGCTCCAATGGTTAAGCCATTCGATAGAGTGATACCTTGACTACATTTCATAGAAGAACTTTTTTTTGAAATGTTTTATTAACTGGCCTTCAGGTCAATTTAAAGGGTGATTCAACATGCCCGCGATTTACAAGTGGTGCGGGTAAGATGAATAACTGTAATTTTCCATACATTTTCCATACTTAAGAATGAAAAAACGTTATTTTTAAGTATTTTATTAAGTAAAAATTTTAAATATACACTGCATAATGTAAATATGAAAAAAAACAATGAAATTTACGATTTAGTTAATCGCTTATTTCATTTTTTTTTTGTTGTCCAATTTTTGATTGTTTTCCTGCTGCGTTTTTATAAAAAATGTAAAAAATCATCAAGAAACAAACAAAAATTGATAAAAGAACAAGGGAAATGTGAAACAAACGTCAAGAAAACAAAAAATACGTACGAAAAAAATGATTCAACTTGCCCGCCAAGCCGTTATTCAACTTGCGGGTAAGTTTCTCTTAGAAAAATCACAAAAACAATAAATTTGAATGTCTCACGAGGTTTTTTTTATTCTAGAGGTGTTGCACAACACTTTTAATACAAAAAATTTCTAGATTGACAAAAATTTGTATGAGAAATGGGTAAATCACTGTATAGTCTAATATTTACTTTTAGAGCCAAAAACACAAATATTCCTGTCACTTACGATATAAATAAGGTATCGCTCTCAAAAAGGAGAATGTTGGCGATTTTTGTGTTTTTCATAATTTTTTATATCGATTTCGTCGTTAGTGCATCCTTGATATTCTCAATAGTTACGTTTATTGAGATAATTTGATGTGGATTTCAAAATGTCAATCTTACTTTTGAAATTATTGTAGAAAGTGAGCAGAACGACGAAAATTTTGAAATATTTTGCGAGAATTTCCATGTGTATAGGAAGTTGAGAGTTCTTCTGGATTCGTTAAACAAATGTTATGGTATCACCTTAACGATTTCATTGAGTTACACCTTTTATTCGATTACTCAAGAATTTTATTTGATATTTTGCACTTTTGACGCAAGTAAATTGGATAATGTTAACCTGGGTCTGATGGCTGTTGGCCTATTATGGATTCTTGTACAAGCAAGTCATTTATTTATGCTGTGCCAAAGTTCAACTAATATGCGAAGTGAGGTAAATTAATCATACTAATATATAAAAATGAGTTGGTGTCTGTCTGTTCCTGTTTCACTTGAAAACGGCTGAACCGATTGGCCTGAAATTCGCCATGGATGATCGCTGTACGCTTAGTTCCAACATAGGTTTATTGTAAAGTATCCTGAGGGGTGGGGGGGGGGGAATAGGGGGAGGCGGTAAAGTGGAAACCGAAGCTTACACCGTGTCTTCACTTGGGATTTTTCATCGCAGAGATTTTATAATTGACCAATCAGAGCTCGAGTTGACGGCGATATCGTCATCAACTCCAGCTCTGATTGGTCAATTATAAAATCTCTGCGATGAAAAATCCCAAGTGAAGACACGGTGTTAGTGTTTCTCTTTCGAAGGGAAAAACCCGAGACGATTCGACGCAGATGTTCGCCGAGGATCCAGCTGCAACCCATTGAAAACCCATTGAAAACTAGCTCAGGATGTGGGGGAATAAGAGGTGGAGGTAAAGGGAATCCTTTACAGCTCCAACAAAAGTCCACCAAAAAGTATCCCGTGAGTTGAGGAATTAAATAAGGCGATTTAAATTTAACTTAACCTTTGCTTACATTCTCCAACAAAAACAGACTGTTTTCAACTTATATAATTTTTTTTAAACACATTACCCTAAACCAGGCATCTCCAGGCCTTGGCTCTTGCGGCTCCTCGTACATATTATTGAGCCAGACACATTTTACTTTGCCCACATTAATGTTTTTGTCAATACTATCTTACATTAGCATTCAGAAAAACGAACCTGAACGAAAGGCCGCCGAACGTGATCGAACATCCCTTTCCACCACCAGTAAGCTAGAATCGATATGCAGTTTGATTTGTAGTTAGTTTGTTTCAGACTTTCGATGCAAGAGGATGTCATTCATCTGCTTAATATTTATTAGATTTGTAATGAGGTTTTGAATGCCGAGTAGCAAATGCTTCGAGTTCAGGTTGTGGTGGTTTCGACGTGGTGGTGGTTGTACAGAGACAGTTATCTTGGAGACCCCTGCCCTAAACCATCTTAAACCGGCGATTTTTATTATTAAAAAATTAACTTAAATTTTATTATATCGGGTCTTTCAACAAGGACATAACAATTTTGTATTTAAATAAAACACAGAATAATTGAGATATCGGGCTGAAATTTATTCCAGGTGTAGTGGACATGTTACATTTAAGTATGAAATTCGATGTCGATATTGTTCCTGAGCTCCTCTAACGTTGTTGGCTTGTTGGCATAAACCAACGACTTAATATAACCCCATAAAAAGAAATCCAACGGCGTTAAATCGCATGAACGAGGTGGCCATTCGACCGGACCATTTCTCGAGATTACACGATTGCGACCACCGACTCAGAATTTCGGTAGTAAGTTTTAATCATTTCCAAACGTTGCTCGTTCGTGAACTTCACCATGATAAAAATGTAAACCTTGACTGACGTTTTAGCATTGCCAGATCATAAAAAAAGTTTTAGGGTGCGTTTTTATTAAAATACAAAATTGTAATGTCCTTCTTGAAAGACCCTTTACATATATCCATATAGATACAGATATCTCTCTCTCTCTCTCTCGGCACGAAAATCGGTTTCCGGTCTTAGCCTGTCGCAATGTCTCCCGCCAGAGGTACCGGTCACGCACCGATGCCCTCCAGTTTTGCATCCCAATTCTCTACGGGTCCTGGTCAACGCCACCTTGCCATCTGAGGTTGAGTCTTCCTCGTGGCCTTATTGTTAATAACCAACCGCAGAAGAGTTTCCGCGCCGCGTCACTTTCACTCATTCGAGTGACATGGACATGACCAGCCCACCGGAGTCTGTTAAGTCTTATGAGCTTGACTACGGGCACGTCTTGATATTTCTCATAGACCTCGTCATTGTAGAGTCTCCGGAATCGTCCAACCTCATGTGCGGGCCAAAGATCCTTCTGAGTATCTTCCTCTCAAACTACAGACATCATAGATCGATAACTGTTATATAGTATAATTGCTTTTATGAAATTTTAAATTCAATTAATGGAAACAATTAATTTGATAAATGTTGTGTGATAAAATCTCTTCGTAATCCAGTTTTATTAGATAAACACAAAATTTTGAAATTAAGCAATTAGTATATTTTTTATATTTCACACGGCTATAAAAAAATATGAACTCTCTTGCTGATTTTTGGTATATAATTTTATTTGCGAAATTATCGGGCATTCTCCCTTGGTTCTATAAAAAGGATAATAAAAATGTACAAATTTATAAATTCGGATGGTTTTGTTCAATTTCTGTGGTGTTTCTTATTAATATAATTTCTCTGTTTATTGTTCGAGAAATAATTATTGATTGGCAAAGATTTGCGAAACATGAAACTTCTAATAATACGGAACTATTCAATGCGTTTGTGGAAACAGTACTATGTATTTTTCATAATATGATTATTTCAATCTCATCCTTTTTGAATTACGGTAACTTGAAAAACATGTTAAATATGGTATATGACATTCAAAGTAAACTTCCCGGCGGTAAAGAACTGGACAAAACAAAGTATTATGTAATCATAAATATCTGGCATATATTTTGTATTATTACTCCAGTGATATATTGGATGTTAGAACAAAGGGAACTTTTTGCTATTTTTGCGTTTTTTGTCATTTTTTATATCGATTTCATCGTGAGTGCATCCTATTTATTCTCATTAATTATATTTATCGAAATAGTAAACAGTGGTTTTCAATGTGTTAATAAATCTTTCGCGAAAATTATAGAAAGTGGTGAACAGAACAAGGAGAATTTTCAAATACTTTGTGAAAATATTGAGCTGAATCGGAAGTTGAAAGTCCTCTTACGTTCATTAAACGAGTGTCATGGTATATCATTAGTAACTTCATTCAGCTATACATTTTATTCATTAACTCAGCAAATTTATGTAATGTTTTGTTCTTTTGATGCAAATACTGTGGATTTGGTAAGCGTGTTCATGAGAGCTATCACCTTAGCATGGATTTTTATAGAAGGAAATTATTTGCTTATGCTATGTAAAAGTTCAACTAATTTACGAAATGAGGTAAATACAAAAAAAAATTAAATTTTAGTCAAGAAGCAATTTCAAAAACATAAGAAAAGCTACAATTGCCAGGGGCAACTCGTCAAATACTCTTTTACGTACACGTATCTGAGAGTCGCTCGCAGGAACTCGCAAAAACTCGCGAGCTAGTTTCTGCGAGCTGTCAAAAGTGATTCTACTCTCTATCGGACACGCCTCCACTGCACTCTCGGAGAGTAACTCGACAGATACGAACGGCGTTTGAATTTTGCGAGTCGCTCCCGAGAACTCGCCAAAGCAAGATGTCAAAAAAATCAAGATATTGGTCACCGGAGAAGATCGCGATAGAAAAATCGCGGAAACTTACTATCAAGTGGACAACCTCCTGCGAGTAACTCTCGAGAGTTTTTGAGAGTTACTCGCGTACTTATTCTCATGTGGACCGGCACCTTAAGACTTTTCTACATTAATCTAGTGCCCAAAAAGCATTTTCCGTGCAATATGTCTGAAATAATACCGTAGTTTTTCGAACAAATCAATTTTATAGTTTTTGTCAAGTTTGAATGTTCATTTTTCATAAGAAGATAATGAAAAATTCATTGAATTAATTTATCTTCTATAGCGCTCTTAAGAAGCTATATAACCATTTTGCCACGAAGCTATAAATCTTGTTCTTACAATAATAAATCATATTAACATTCGACATAATAGTCACAGTATTTTGTACGTTAATTTATTTAGGTTCCAGAAAAACTTTTAGTTGAAAATTCGATATCGGTTAAGAAACGAAAGAACTCCCAAAATTTCCGTAACGATGGTTAACGCGGGTATTTTGGATGATTTAAGAGTTTTTAATCGCATTCACAGATTTTTTGCAGTAATTCCTTGCATTTCGAATAACAATTTATTAAAAGGAGTTACGATTTCGAAAGTTTCCAAATATTATTTGTATATCGGTGTTTTTATTATACATTTATTCAGTTTGGGGTTTTTATATAATTTTTACAAAAATCGTTCACAATTTCTATTTAGTTTGGACACAGCCCGATTTAATCAATTAATTGAGTGTACATTGTGTACATTAAGCTATTGTACAGTTTCATTTATGGGTGCAAGACACTACAAAACGCATAATATGATTTTAAAACAATTACTAGAAATCGATATTGAAGTGAAAAATACTTTTGCTTGTTTAATTGCAAACAAGTTAATAGTGTTTATTGTGCTGATTTATGGTATTATTGTAATAAATTTCATATTCATATTTTTTTATCCGTTGATTATGGATATTACCTGGGACTATATTTTGTATTGTATTATGTATACTATGGAATGTTTAATTTCATTAATTTACATAATTTATGTTGCATGTCTAATGCGAATAATTTCCAAAAGAAATCTTTTCATAAATGATTTTATTGCCAGCATTGCGGAAGATCGCAAAGACGCTGTATATCTCGAACAGCTTTTAAGAATATACAAACGATTGGAAGATATATTTGAGTCATTAAATGATATTACTGGGATTATACTTTTAGTGAATATGGCGTACATGTTTTTCACAATAACAAATGAAACATATGTGATTTTGTTACGAATTTTCGGATCAGCACCTCATATTGCAACAATTTTTACGAGTTCTTTGTGGGTCTTACTTCATGTGGTTATCATTTTGGCATTTTCAATGTGCAGTGCAGATCTTACAAGTGAGGTAAAATTTAGTTAGTATTCAAAATTAATTAGTTTTATAATGGCATAAACCAACGACTTAACATAACCCAATAAAAAGAAATCCAACGGCGTTAAATCGCATGAGCGAGGTGGCCATTCGACCGGACCATTTCTCGAGATTACACGATTGCGACCACCGACTCAGAAGTTCGGTAATAAGTTTTAATAATTTCCAAACGTTGCTCGTTCGTGAACTTCACCATGATAAAAATGTAAACCTTGACTGACGTTTTAGCATTGCCAGATCATAAAAAATGTTTTAGGGTGCGTTTTTATTAAAATACAAAATTGTTATGTCCTTGTTGAAAGACCCGATATAAAGTGTGTAATTCTGTACTGGAATCTAAGTCCCTCAACTCTACTTCCCAACCCTACCAACAAGAATTAAAGAAACATACATGGAGACTAGCTGTATCGAAATGACCGGTACAGCATATAAATTTTCATGTAGGGGAATGCGGGCCCAAATGTTTATTGCACGCAAGACGAGCAATCGCTTTTTCTTAGCCTCATATGCTTCCTGTGGCAAAATTAAAGGTCGAGATTTTTCATGAATACAAAACTTTATTATACTTCGTATAAGAAAGTAAAGACTGAAAGGATTATTAAATTTCATGTATTTTTTACAGGATATGAAAAAATTCAATTTGCGAATCGAAAAATAAAATTATTTTGTATTTGAATGATTCGTGAATCGAATCGTATATAATAAAATTCGCGAATAATAATTCTTTCAAAGAGAATTTTATGCTTTCGATTCTCTGGATTTTTAGCTGCATTCGATCTCGAGCGGATCGAAATCTTTTGAAAAAAATCTTTTGATGTTAATATCTTTCTTATATGTAAGTAAGGTAAAAACAGTAAAATACAAACTGTTGTATAGGCGCTATACTGTAGGCCTTCTATCGAAATGAAAGCCAGTTTAGAATAGGCAGTCAATAAATATTGTATTGAATAAAGTAGTCTTTCTACTCGATACCTCACACAAACTTTTTAAGCACTTGAACAAAAAAATAATAATACATTTTTGACAGAAAATATCCTCCGGTCTTATGCAATAACAATTATTTAAATTGATTATTACTTTCTTCTTCTATAGAGAGAAAGTATTGTATTCATGACGGATACCGACTTGAGAACCGGAACTTTCTGATCAGTACGAAATCAGATTCAGACAAAATTATGAGGATGTCCGTGCATCTGTCTGTCGGTCTGTCTGTTGTACGTATCTTAAATAACTCGAGAACGTATTGACCTAGCGACTTGAAATTTTTTATGAATAAGTTTTGCAAAAATCGTATTTTCCATCAACATTTGGAAAAATAACGTTAACTATAACGGGTACCCCCCATGCAATTTTTTTTTTTGAAAAAATACAATTTTTTGAAAATTTTTCAAAACGTAGGGTAAAATACCCAGATCTGAGCCCCCTTAAGCTTTTTTTCACTTCATACCATCTTTTCTTTGTCTTCCGTATACTTTCTGAGAAACTTATACTTACTGGTCGAAAGTATGGAATGTTTAAATTAAATTAACATACAGTGAGTCGAAAAAGTCATCGTACGGTCACGATTTTTGAACAAAATACTAAATACTGGTTACAGGATTTTGTTGGCTGGACAATTCTTTAGAAATCTGTAAAAAAAAGAGATAAAAACATAACAAAAGCTATAATTGCCAATCTGGCAATCATTGGAGACCCGTATGGTGATATTCGTATCAAAATTCGAACAGTTGTACCAAAATTCCACTTTGAAGTCAAACTTTCCAATAAGATTTTTTAAAATTTATTCCAATCGGATTTTGATGTATGGGAGTTTTATGTAGAATCATATCCTAAATAACTTTTGTTTTCACACTTTTTTGATAAGATGCACCGTTTTTGAGATATTCGCAAAAAACGTTTTCGTTCTAATGGTCCATTTTTGCCCATTAATGAACCATTTTTGCCCATTAACGAAATTAAAACGAATCTGCGTAAAATTTCAAGTCTCTCGCTCAATCCGTGCGCCCGCAATCCGCGCCACAGACGGCCGGACGGACATGAAAAATTCAATTTTTTTATCATTCTAAACACACTGGTGTAATTCATTTTTGTGTGTGATGACGGGATCTTGGAGTTACAAACGGTAAAGCAAAGTTATACCCTTTGGTTTCACCATACGGGTATAAAAATAATAATTTATTACTTAAATTTATCACTTTAACTAAAAATATGCTTTTTTAAGAGCGTAAAAAGCCACCGTACAGCTATTAAAACAACCAATAAATATGGGCTAATTTACCGTTAGTATTTGGCTGGGTATCCATTAGATCGAATTACTGCTTGAAGTCGCCTGGGCATTGATTCCACCAACATTGATTCCGGGTCACTTCCGGGGATATTTTTGCACAATTCTTCTGGCAACACCGCCTTAAGCGTTTTCTCGCTAGTAATAGTGTGGCTGCGGATTTTCTTGTCAAGCAAGTCCCATAGATGTTCGAGGGGGTTTACATATATCAGGAGAATGGGCTGGCGTTTAGAAATATTTGGGAGTGTTGTAGAGCAGCCATAAGCGTGTATTGAGTGATCTATGCTTCGGATCGTTATCCTGCATAAACACAAACGTGTCCCTAGTCCCATTTCTTCAGCGCTAGCATGTAAATTTTGTTTTAATTTGTCAATATACACATACTGGTCCATAGCCTTATCAATAAAACGCAGCCTACCCACACCCGCCGCGCTTTATGCAGCCCCAAACCATAACTCCATGCTTGAGGTTTTCCTTTTGAAACTCCATATTCTTTTTACGGCACAAAATTGGCCTCCCTTCCGATTGGAAAATGTTAAATTTACTCTCGTCAGTAAATATTAGCAAAGATTAGAGACTTACTAAAGATAAGACACAAACGTGGTTTTCCGTTTGCCGCCTGTAGAAAGAAGTAATCGACAGCATCATTCCGTAGTCGACAGCATCATTTCTCTCTTTTTATCATTTAGCTCAAATGGACTTGTTGAAAAAAATTATTTTGTAATACTCGCACAGAACAAACCAAAATATTGGACCAACACATACACAAGGGCCGACAGCGGCCTTTCACAATTTCTTCAACTGGCAATGGCGATAGGATTTTTTAGCAAAAAAAAAACACTTTTATTTCACTTGTTACGTTGCTTAAACAGAAAAAATGCCTGGCAAGGAACATTTTACGGAATGTTCTGCCGACAATACGAAATATCCCGAGAGTTTTGCATTTCTCACACAAAAGCAATTAGTGTCTTTACAAAGCAAATGAAACAGACGACAACGTACTCTTCTTCAAGAAAAAATTTCTCTCGCGTTTCCTAACTATATATCTCTAAACTATGATATTAGTCAGTAAATAGTAAATATGCTGCAAGCTCTTTAATTCATAGAATTCTCATTTTTTTAGCCTGCTAAACCAATGACCCCATTAATATATTGAATTTAGTGACTATGATTTTTGATTCCTTATACCAATATTTGTGTTTTGGTTTCTTATTGATTTAACCTAAGCTGCGAGTAATTATTTAACTCTAATATGTATTAATTGATGATCCTTGTGATTAGCTTTTTAACATTCATTTAAATTGTATTACAAGTTCAAAATCTAACCATGTCAACTTTTAGGCCATATGAGCATTTTTTTCCTGTGATGAAATACTTTTGTGCTTTGCCAATTTCATATAAAAAAGATTCTAATGAAGTTGAATTTAAATCGTATGTGACATCATTCGGTTTCTTTGTAATTTTGGAGGCATTAATTGTGTTGTCCTTTTTATATACAGTTCTTAATTATAGTAATTTGTCAATTAATCATGGAAATTCTGTAATAAACACATCGTTTCCTCTAAGTTGTCTTGTTTCCGCTTTTACAACATTTATCAGTCAAATATGGTCAATTTATTCTTCTAAAAAGCATTACGATATATTGAAATTACTGTTGAAAATTGAAAACGAATTCTTTCAAAATCATCTAAAAAGTGATTATTTATGGTTCTGGAGCTACATTTGTTTGATTTGGACGTTCACATTTAGCTCAATATTTTACACAACTCTATTTGAAGAAATGAATTTATCCAATTTGTGCTACGTTTATCTAACAGTTATTCAGTTTGTGACAAGTAGTGCTGGAATTATGTTTAGCTGTTGCGTATTTCGGAATTTGCGATGCTATCTAAAACTAATTAATTCAGAAATTACGGGTTTTGTTAATGGGAATTTAAATTGGACAGCTAGAAATCTTGCTGGTGTGATTACACTGTACAAACATATCATTGTTATTAGTGAAGATTTGATTCAGATTCAAAGTTTTCCAACAATGTTGTCCACTTTGAAGAATTTAATAGCGATATCAAATCAGACGTTTTATTTACTATCTTTGGCAAGTTTGGAATTGAAAAATCGAGTCCTTGCACTATTGATTGTAATCAAGCTTACATGGGTTTTGCCTCGGATCGTTATAACAATATTACCATTTGTTTACAATCCAATTTCTAATGAGGTAAGTGTTTCATATTGTATGAGTTATTTACGGCATTCAAAGTAAAGTTTGGAATTGAAATGTATTGAAATGTATTAAAATCATATTTTTTTTATTGAAAATATTTAAATAAGCAACACCAGATTTTTTTGGTGCACTTTTGCGTAATTTAGGTCCGTTAATTCCGAATCGCCCAGTGGTTTGGCTGGATCAGCTGTAGCTTTTGCAATATGAGAAATTCGGATAAACTTGTTAATATGGTAAATAGTCAAAAACTTTATTGTTTTTTTTATCATCGCCAGATTCGGAATCAGCGACTCCAAATTTTTGAAAAACAAAAATTATAGTATGGAATTTAATTTAGTGGCGGCCTGTGTTATTAGACATTTTCCTCAAAATTAAATTTATTCACTAAAATATTGAGAGGTCGCGATTCTAAAATTTTTCGATCCACTCACATTGCGTTGTGTATCGAAACGTCGTATAACGAGGTCTTGCACGTTCTAGTCTTTTTATATATAACAAACTCTTGGATCCGTAGTTGGTGAGTTAGTTTTTTAACACGTTGGCTACCAGCCAAAAAAACGCTTACTCCGCTAGTATACACTGGGAAAAAACGCAAAAATCATTTCTGTACTTTGTGAGTCACCAGTGAACACAAGATCAATACAGACAAAAACGAACGAATCGAATAAAATATAACGGACAAAAAAAAACCCCCCTTTGTACCGCACGAGCGACTGCACTCAACCATGGAACTTGAGAAACTGAGGGTAATGACAATAGTGTGTGTACACCGGTGACTCACATGGTAGCCAACGTGTTAAATATGTTTTAGAAATATCACCAAAATCCAGATATCACTCCCTTGGAAAATCTCGAGAAAAAAAATTGAAATCCTAATGCCAATTTTCTCGTAAAACATAACCGTATGGTGATATTCGTATCAAAATTCGAACAGTTGTATCCAAATTCCAGTTTGAAGTCAGACTTTCTAATAAGATTTTTTAAAATTTGTTCCAATTGGATTTTGATGTATGGGAGTTTTATGTAGAATCATATCCTAAACAACTTTTGTTCTTGAACTTTTTGGATAAGATGCACCGTTTTTGAGATATTCGCAAAAAACTTTTCGTTCGTATGGGGGTACCCCCCCTAATGGTCAATTTTTGCTCATTAACGAACTTAGCCTCGCATTTTACGAATAACGGATCTACGCAAAATTTCAAGTCTCTAGCTCAATCCGTGCGCCCGCAATCCGCGCCACAGGCGGACAGACGGACGGACATGCAAAAATTAATTATTTTTATCATTCTAAAAACACTGGTGTAATTCATTTTTGTGTGTGATAACCGGATCTTGACGTTACAAACGGTAAGGCAAATCTAATATACCCTTCGGTTTCACCATACGGGTATAAAAACCCTATTAAAACCAAGTGAGGGGTGGAATTACGCAAAGCCCGGTAGAGGAACTACTAGAGGATCAAGGATACTGGGAAATGAAAATCGCAGTTTTCTTGATAAAGGGGTTTGGGCTGGGCGGTGATGAGTCAGTCAATTAGTCGGTTAGATTAATCTTTTTATGTATAATACCTTGCATACCCGTCTTTGCCGGGTTAAAGTTTTTTGTATAAGTTTAAGAATACCAAAAAAAAAACCAGAAATAACTTAAAAACTTTTGAGAAAAATTTTATCTTTGCAATACCTTCCGTTTCATTCTAACACCAGATTCATGATCAACGATCCCCCACACCTCCTAATGCCATTTTTCCCCGGGAAAATTTTGCGTTATTTTTACTGGGCCTCCCGTTTTGAATTTTGAAATTCTAACCACGGATTTGTGATCAGACACCACGAAAACCCCCAGTGATACTTTTAAGCCTCCTAATGAGCAGGATTCATGGCGAAAATCGAGGTTTTAATACAGTCAAACCCTCTTTACCCCCCCCCCCCCCCCTTACCTCCTTAGATGTAACATTTCGAAAAACCTAGCCTTAGTGTACGCCTACATGAAGTTTAAGTTTCTAGCTTCATGGGTTCAGGCTGGGCGTTGATGATTCAAATAATTGATTTTTTTTTTCAAATATCTTGTAAACCGTTAGAGATACGAAAAAACCGTTAAAGTCGAAAATGTAGAAAATTATATATCGTTTAAATTTTGTTATATTAATTTTTCTCGAAAGCGCATGGGTTTCGAGAAATTTTCAAAAAACTGGTATTTTTCAAAAAATTGTATGGGAGGTACCCGTTATAGCTACCGTTACTTTTCCAAAAGTTGAAAGAAAACTACGATTTTTGTAAAACTTTTTTACCAAAAATTTCAAGTCGCTAGATCAATGCGTTCTCGACTTATTTGAGATACGTACAACGGAAAGACCAACAGACCGACAAAAATATGCACTGACATCCTCATATTTTGCCTAAAACGGATTTCGTACTGATCAGAAATTTGAATACAATACTTTCCTTCTATAGAAGAGGAAAGTAAAAATTAAAAGAAAAACCTTGGTGCGAATTGAACATTTTAAAAAATTCGAGTTCACACCGCTAAATTTTTCTGTGTGAAATTATAATTTTTCATTTATGTTTTGCTTTGAGTTTGTTACCAAAGCTATTATTATTTAATCATTCTTACGTAATAGAAAACATTACAAGATTATCAATTGAACAAATAGAACTTATCAATTTGATAAATAATTAATAACTCCACATATTGTTAGTCTGATCTGTCAATATTTACGTAAGAAAGCATTTAATAAATATTAAAACATTTACTACTAAAGGCAAGCAAGTGTTTCAAATTAATTAGAGACGCGTTCACGTTATTTTTTAGGATTCAAAAAATTGAATTTTTCCAATTATTTTAAGGAAATGAGTATTTTCAAACCGTATCAACATTTTTTCCCGTTTGTTAAAATATTTTGTGTTTTGCCAATTTCGTACAAAAAACAGTCCAATGATATTGAAGTGAAACCCAAAGACTATTTAATATCGTATACGTCTTTCATAATCATTGAAATTTCAATTATATTTTGTCTTATATTTAAGTTAATAAACATTTCTAAAGATGACGTTAGTGGTGGAAATGCCGTAATAAATCACTTAATACCAATTGAATATTTCTTAACATGCGTAATTGTTCTGTTTAGCCAAATTTGGTTATTTTCTAAGAGAAAAAAACATTTGAAATTGTTAACATTAGTTGCGGAAATTGAAAATAAATTTATTCCGTTCCATTTAAAAAGTGATTTGAAATTTTTCGCAAGTTACATCCTTTTATCCTTGACTTTTTGTGTAAATTTCACAATTGCCATTGCTATGATTGAGGACTCAAGTTTGGTGAACTTCTGTATTATTTTAGTTGGTTATATTTTTTATCTTAGCAGTACAACGGCTATGATTTTTTCTAGTTGTTTGTTTTGGAATTTAAGCCATTATTTACATATTATTTCTAATGAATTCAATGAACTAATAAAATTTAAAACTTCACTGTCATTGAATAAAATTTTTGAACTAATTCAGTTACATTCAAGAATAGTTTTAATTTGTGAGAAATTAAATGATATTTACGGAATACTTGTACTTTTGAATTTAACAAAAAATATTCTAGCCATTAGTAATCATTCGTTTTATGTGTGGAGTATTATTCTAGAAGACCACAATTCAAAGTTATTTCAAATTGTTACAAGAGTGTTTTGGATTATTGCACGATTTTCTTCAATTGCTTTGCCATTTTTATGCAATTCTGTTGATTTTGAGGTAAGATTTTGAAGAATTTAAAGTTAATATGCAACATTACATTTACAGTACGGTAGAACTTAAAAATGATTTTTTCCAGTGTCGTAGGGATCAAAAATTGTCTATTGATAAGTATAACTTCTGTGATTTTATTCAAATTTTTTAGATATTATCTTACGGTGCCCTAGGTTCTATGAAATTTAAAAATTTTTGTGTGAAAAAAACATACACCAGAACGTGTGAACGTGTGAAGGAACCTCTAAAAGCAGGTGCGCACTGCGTCGGCAAGGATTCTGAATGGTATTAAAGTGGCAAGTTTACTGTTTAAAATCCGTACAAACAAATATGTGAGTTGACAACTACTTGCTTATTTACATGGAAAAAAATCCGCATGGGAAACGTTCCTATAAAATATGGGAAAGCGATTATAGGATTCGTTACACCATTTTGTAGCGAAATTTTTCTTATAATTTATATAAGTTTTCTATAAATATTGGAACTAGTCCTAGTTTTCGTGGAATCATTACCTACTATATATATGAGCTGAGAGAAGAATGGAGATATTCCAACAAAAGTAGCACCCCTTCCTAGTTTCGACTGGAGTCATTCCTATACTGAAGGGGAAACAATGCTATATTAAGCCCGGTTTAGACACGGCAAGTAACTCGCGGCAAGTAAAGAGAGGCAAGTAGTTTGCTTAGTTTACACGTTTCAAGTAAATCGTTTCAAGTAGAATGACAGCCGAACGAAAACATAACCTAAAATTTTCTGAGAAAAAATATTACGACACTTTTTTGTAGAAAAGTTTGCGAATTTCGACCTAAAACTGTTTGTTGCTGACCAGTTTTTTATACCCGTGTTGTTTTTTCCTTAAAATGTTACGACGTTTTCTGGCAAAGCAGCAAATATAAAATAAACCGAAATACACACACATAAAACCACTTAATATGTACGCGGTCCCATGTTCTTGTATTGGTTTTACTTGCCACAAAAATAGAATGGCTTTCTATTATTTTCGAGAGAGCGGCAAGTATTCTCACACATATGCGAGCGCAGCACACTAGCTCAAATCGCGTGTATTTACGTCTACTTGCCGCGAGTTACTTGCCGTGTCTAAACCGCACTTTATGGAATGGAATCGTTCCCATTGTGTTTAGAAGTGACTCAAATATCATGTAGGACTCAATCGTACAAAAAATTGGAACGAGTCCTTAGTGTTGGCTGACACATTCCTATGTAAATCGCATCAAGCGAATGTGGTAATTCAAGCAATTTTTTTTTTCTTCGGTTATAATTCGCATCTGGTTTCTTGGTTTATTTTATATAATTTGGACCTTCCTACTACCACACTCTAACACTTGTGTCGGAGAAATTTTTGTAATTACATAGTATTTTATTACTCGACCTGTTTGATATCTCGAAATTTTCAAACCCCTCGAACTTCCCTATCTCGTATATTCGATAACTCGAATTTTGTCTGTCCCCTTTAGATTGGGCAGACTCCAATAAAAAAAAGTAGTCAATCCTATTTGGATAGGACTTGTTGCTATAATTATAGGAACGAATCCTATTTCAAGCGAGAATATCGCGCATATATATATATAGGAGAGAGTCCAATAAAGATTCATTCCTTTAATTTTAGTATTGAGTCGCTTACAAAAGAAAATGTTCCCCAATTTTTTGTGGTAACATATCTAACACATACAGTAATCCCTCCCTTAATTTTGGGAATGTTTACACAAAAAAAAAGAACATGACATTTTTTTTGTTGGAATGCGTCCTAAAAATTTGGAAACAGTTACAATTTTTTTTATATGAATTACTACCATATTTGGCCACAATGCCGTTTTTTACCATAAATATGTTCCCATATGTTTTTTCCGTGTAATACTTCCCAAGAAACAATTTGTAACCGTGCTTACAATGTAACTTCTCGAGCTTGGCAAAATTGGGTACATTGGGTGAAACTGTTATTTTGAAACTTATTTGCAACGTACTGAAATTTATGGTTATCTTGTAACACGGATGAAACCTTTCGGTCTGTCATAAGGTGCACTGAAACCTACTCTCAACTTTACTTTTACAGGTTACAAAGAAACGTTTCCGAAACACTTATTTCGTAACCAATTTGTAACAGCTAAAACCTGAAGAAAATTGCATAAAAATAGATAGGAGACATTTTGGAAGCAGTACGATTGCAAAAGGAAAAATAAATTTGACCGGTAAAATAAAATTTTGTGTGTATAAAAGTGTATAAAAGTTTCAAATTGGTTTCGTTGTAACGCATAATGAACAGTCGAAGTTTCAGAGAAGTTTTTTTTTGTAACACAATAGAAACCAAAAAGTATAATATCGGTTTACTAGTCACCTCGCTGTTACCTTAACTGTGTATAGGTGAGGTTACAAATGTATCGTGGCAGTTCCGGTGACGTAGCGTTATTGGAAAAGTTTCAGTCACGTTACAGAAATCAGTTTTGGAACTTTTTCGTTTTGTAATCATAGTTTCAAACCGGTTACGTTACCGGATTGTAACCTCATTGTGTTTCTTGCGTTGCTTATTTCTACTTAAATAAATAGGTACTAGTTTAAAGGTGTTTTAAAAACTTAAAACTTAAATTGCCACTTCGGCACCGTTCTGCCTGCTTGCCAATGCGTTGTGCGCTTGTACTAAAGCTATCGGTTTTGCCCTGGGTGCCAGTTTTCCCATCATTCCCGTTTTGAAAGGATACCTGCATACCTTGACCATGGGGTGGTTGGATCGATTTGGGTCAAAGGGTGGCTGAAAACCATGTTGTTTTTGCATCCGGCGTTGTTTTAAAAAAAAAATTGCCTGACCCGAAAAAATCTCAAAAATATTCGGCAGCGCCGCATTTTTCTTAGTTGTTTTTTTAGCAATTTCGTTTTCATTTATTTATGGATCTTGAAAAGGTGCAAGAAAAGAGTCTCTTCGCTTTCAAGAAATGCTTGAGACTATTTTTTTATAGATTTATCATATTTTTATTCCTGACAAATATATTCACTTCACTTTGTTTTGGCTAGATTTGTATTTTTTTTAAATGGCTGCAATGAAAGATTATTCTTTAATTAATCGATTGCTTTCTGACACCACCAAAGTGAGATCTAATTTTAATAAGCGAAACGTGTTTACTACTTATTGTTTTGTAATAATGTTATCAGATTTATTTGAGGCCGTACAGTTGTCCAAGCATATCGAAGTCATTTGACGATTTAGTAATAAACATTTTTTTCCTTGCTTGTCTTGTAAGGTCCATATAGACGTTCTTTAATACATTATTTTATTCAGAGAAAAGAAATTGTTTTATTATGGCGCACACGGGATCATATAAATATTTTTTGATTTTTGTTAAATATTTTTGCATACTTCCAGTATCTTACAAACAAAACATCAACAAAATTCAGTCAAGAACCTGGGATTATATTTCATCATATGTGTTTTTTATATTAATAGAAATTTTACATTTCATAAGTTTGTCGTATACTATCTTATATATTTACAAATTAAAATTTAAAGGAGGTAACTCTGTGACAAATGTCTCGATTCCGTTGGAGTTCGTTGTTACGTGTTTAGTGAATTTTCTTAGTCAAATGTTTTTTTTTATAAAACGTAAAAAACATTTAACGGTATTTCAACACATGGTTAATTTAGAGGGTAAACATTGTGTAAAATATTTAAGAAATGGCTGCCGAGAGTTTTGGATTTACATAATCTTAATGCTAATTTTTACAATCGGCGTTGTCTTTGGTATTTTGTGGGTAGAAGGCTTAAAATTAGCTTATTTGGTAGTGGCGATATCGTCTTCAATACAATTTATAAGTTCCGGTGCAACGTTGATGTTTTTCAGCTCTTCTATAACTACTATGCGATTCTGTCTCAAATGCATTAATAACGATTTGTATATGATTTTAAACTGTAATCGAATTTACACTACAAAGAAATTAGTCTCCATCATATCGATGTTACAATCGCATGCAGAAATTCTTCTTATTTGTGAAAAACTAAACTATATTTATGGTTTACCAATAATTATGCATTTGGTCAAAACCATACTAGCCGTGACGAATCATATATTTTTTATGTGGGGTATTTTTTATATGCCAATTGATAGACATTTAAAATTATTCTTTGTTATTACAAGAATGGTGTGGTTTTTATGTCGCATATTTTTAATTGTCTTCACATTTATGTTCAGCTCGGTTTGTTTGGAGGTACGTAAAATATTTGTTATTTAATTTTTTTTTTATTTAGTTTGATGTTCTAGGAAAAGATTTTAAATTTCGAGTATATTAAATTTAAACGTTTTTGTACAAAAAATGCTATTGAGTTACACAGAGAAAATAATATGACTATACATATGTACATACTCGGAAGAAAATCCGGAGAGAAGCTGTACTGATAAAATACGAGGGCAGTCCAATAAGTACTTAGCCTACAAAAAAAAAAACGAAAATTTTGGAAAAGTGACCATTTATTTTTCAACATAGTCTCCTTTTAGCTCGATACACTTGACCCAGCGATGCTCCAACTTCTTTAACCCGTCTGAAAAATACGTTTTCTCGAGGTCTGCAAAGTAGGCCTCCGTAGCGGCGATGACCTCCTCATTCGCCTCAAATTTCTGCCCGGCGAGTGACTTTTTCAAGTTTGGAAACAAAAAGAAGTCGCACGGGGCCAAATCTGGAGAATACGGTGGATGGGGCAGCAGTTCGTAGCCCAATTCGACCAATTTGGCCGTGGCGACGGCGGAGGTGTGAGCCGGTGCGTTGTAATGGTGGAAGAGCACTTTTTTCTTCGCCAAATGGGGCCGTTTTTTCTGCAATTCGGCGTCGAATCGGCCCAATAATTCGGTATAGTAGAGCCCTGTGATCGTTTTGCCCTTCTCCAGGTAGTCGATGTAGATCACACCTTGTGAATCCCAGAAAACGGTGGCTATCACCTTTCCGGCAGATAGGACAGTCTTCGCCTTCTTCGGAGCACGTTCGCCGGGTAAAGTCCACTGTTTCGACTGTTCCTTAGTCTCTGGTGTGTACCAGTGGATCCATGTTTCGTCGACGGTCACGAAACGACGCAGAAACTCCTTCGGATTGTGCTTAAACAGCGTCAAACACTGCTGTGAAGTGGTTTCACGGTTGCGCTTGTTGTCCGGAGTGAGCAAACGCGGCACCCATCGCGCCGACAGCTTTCTCATGCCCAAAATTTCATGCAGGATATGACCCACGCGGTCTTTTGAAATGCCTACTGTCTCAGCTATCTCGCGCACCTTCAATCGGCGGTCTGCCAATACGAGATCGTGGATTTTTGTTATGTTATCCTCCGTGGTAGCCGTTTTCGTAGCACCTGGGCGTGGCTCATCAAAAACCGACGTGCGACCACGTTGAAACTCGTTACACCAATTTTTGACGGTCGCCATCGAAGGAGAAGAGTCACCGTACACAGCATCCAAGCGCTCTTTGATTTCGCTGCGCGATTTCCCTTCCAGAAACAAGAATCGAATCACCGACCGATATTGCTCTTTTTCCATTTTTCTGAAATCCGCAGACACGACCGCTTCCATACGCGGTAAAAACAAAACTACGAGTTCGATTCGGCTGAAATTTTGACTGTAGCCGTCTATGAGAATGTACTACACGATAGTAAATTTCTCCTGCGATAGAGGCGCCATCGGGCGGTGAGGCTAAGTACTTATCGGACTGCCCTCGTATGAGAAACCGATTATAGGACTCTATTATCGATTTTTATTATTTAATAATATTTTTTTAAATTCGTTATTTTGACAATTAAAATCTACAGCAATTAATTGCTTCAATAATAGAAAATACAATGAATAAAAGTATTATATTAACGACAAGTATCAACAGAAAAGCTAACATTAATAGTAGAATTATGATTCTTGATCGGTTCGTCGACAGACTCTGTACCCCATTTTGTAGCATATTTTATTCTTTGCGAAATTATTACAGTAAAATTTTTGTTGATGCAGCTATCATATTATAACTGGTGCAAACATATTTATTAAATTTCAGATGAATATAACGTTCTTGTTACAACCAAAATTATGTTTGCCGAAAACAATATAATTAATGGTTATTCTGGAATCCAAAGCTCAAACATTAAACCAAGCTCAATCGATTCGATTCGCGACTCAATTGGTAAACGCATCATACAGAAGTATCATACATCATACGCATTAATACGCAATGGAGCAGAAGTGAAACGCAGCGGATTCAAGAATACAAATTGCGTTCAATCGAGTGGCATCGAACAAACTTAACGCTACTTCGGATTCCAGAATAGGCATGATTATCTTCATTCTCGTAAATATATTCATATTCATTGTAAACGAATTTTGTGTGGGACCATTTTTTTTTTGGTTGTAGCAAGAACATTTTTTTTAGCTCAAAGAAAATATGTTTGCAGGAAATATAATATGAAAGCTACATCGCAAAAAAAAAATTTATTTGTGTAACGCATATAGGATTGATCCTGGCCATCGTAAGTACGGGCCGGAGGCATGATAAATGTCAAACGATGTGACGTCATCATTTACTACTTGGTAGTTTATCGTTGACAGCTGTGCCGGTTGAACGCGTGCGCTTTTTGCTTCGCCGAAATAGTAGCAAAAACGTTTAATTTCATTGTTTTTTCGATGAGTGTCTTTATTTTATAGACTTAGTTATGCGTGGATTGTGAATTACATTGAATTTTCACCGAAAAAGTTGTGTTTTCAGTGAAACTATTTGTAACCTCAAAAGTGAACTGTGAGATGTGAAAATCTTTAAAAACAAATAAATAACAAAAAATTATAGAAAAATTCACAAATCAAGTGTATAAATTTAGTGCTACCTCTTTTCATTTATGTTTTCCACAATTTGGAATTACATTTCATGTTTGTTTTGTAGAAATGCCGCGAACTTGTGTCGCGAAATGTAGCTCTACGCACAAAAAAAAATCTATTTTCTTTTTCCAAATGTCAATAAAAGTGATAAGTGTGAATAAAAGTGATGTGAAATAGGTGCCAGATTAAAATGATGAATGTGATGACCGGGTTTTTAATCCAAGAATTCTAAGAAAATTCATACGGAATGGACTTCGTATATCATCGTAATTAACTAAATATTATATGTTAGAGCCAACTTTTCCTAATTTTTTATAGATTCTCCAAGCAATTTAAATATATAATGCAAGAAAAAAAATCCTTACATAAAAAAACATTGAAATTACTTAAATTTTTTTTTCGAGTTTCATTTTCGGCGGCTGAAAAGTGTTCGAGTAAATTTCCGAAAATGAATAATAAATATTTGATCGAAATCTAGTTAGCTGATACCACTTCAAACATTTCCGTGCTTTTGACTTTCGATTCGAGTTCCCTGATAAGGCCCTGGAATATTTAATAAACGTGACGAATCGAGTATTAACTGCTTTGCTATTGCATTTTTCCCATTTGATAAGTAGTTTCTATGTAGTATTCTGTGACGTCATTACTTTTGCCATCCGGCCCGTACTTACGATGGCCACGGATTGATAGAAACATTGACATATTCGAACAAAAAATCACTTTATATTTTTGTTACACAAGCAACACTGAAAACTTTAGGGTATGCCTCGTGAAAACTTTAGGGTATGCCTCGTGAATAGTTTAGGGGAGGCCTCGTACACGGTAAAAAATCTGGACTTATATATAATCAATATTGGTGCCTATATGAAAATTGTAAGATCGACTTTACTGGCCCTTATCCGATTTTGTCGAAGTTTTTTTTCGAAGCTGGTATCGTCCCATAAAACCCTATGGAATGCGATTTTGGGAAAAAATGAACCGTTTTCGAAATAATTGCAAAAACATTTTCCATTTGTATGGAAGAGGGGGTAAGGAGTGGTCAGATTGAATTTTGATGTATGGCAGAGATATGTAGAATCATATTCTAAACAAATTTCGTCTTAATAAATTTTCATATGCGGTGCACTGTTTTCGAGAAAATCGCAAAATCTTTTATATTTGTATGAGAGAGAGGGAGGAGGCAGGCGGTTGAATTTTTCCCATTTTCCGAAGAGGTTTATCTTTTGATAAAAAGCCTGTTATTTGCCAAATATCAACTTTATACTTTAAATAGTTCTGGAGTTTTCAAATGTTTTTGCATAAAAGCTTTCAACATTATTATGTTCACTTATATTCATCCTGTGGGGTTTGATTATGTAAGAAAGGTATCATCTCACCGTTAGGTGGATTAATCTGTTTTTTATTTAAAAATTAACTTTGTCAACCTTTATACTTTTTCAAACTCTCTGGTCATACAGAGTTTGCTAGAAAAAAAATCGATTTCGGCCGAATGTCGGTTTTGGTTTCGGTCTAAAAATCCGGTTTTGGTCGCACACTAATATCCTGATTGTTTTTGAGTCTTTCCAGTTACCTGTCCTACTATATGACCCACAATATCTTCAAATATTGACTTTAATACGATGGAAAGCCGAAATTTTAGGAATTGTACACATCAAATGTTTTGAAAAATATCCAAGAAAAACACCTTTTCTAATTTAGTTTTTATTATATGTTTAAATAAGGTATTTAGCTTCAAGTCAACAAAGAATTTTAATTAATTAACTGCATTAAGAAACTTATTTTGGGATTGATAAAAATTTATTTTCACTATTTTATTAAAGAAATATTTTTATTATGAAATGTATTGCCATAATGATGTAGTAAAATGCTTTGATGTTGGTTCTTCGCACTTCATTTTATAGTAAAATATGAAATCTTCAAGAACATACGGATATTTTTCTGTGATTCTTAGACAATTTTGCGTTATACCAATTTCTTATGAAATTCATTCAAATGAACTCGAATCAACGCTGGCCGATAACTTCGCTTGCTATAAATCTTTTGTTGTTGTGGTATTTTCTGTACTTTTGTGCTTTTGCTATAATATTCGATATGCGAAAAATATTATAGTAAAGGAAGGTAATGCAGTGATGGAAATCACGATTCCAATCGAAGTCATAGTTACCGGACTTGCAACAATTTTTAATCAGATATGGTTATTGAGTCAAAGTCGCGATGTGTTACGGCAAATTCAAAATCTTGATGTGCTCGAAAAGGCAGTGTTTCGGAATTGCCCAAGAAATGATTTCAGATTTTTCTTATATTACTTATTATTGACAACAATATTTTGTGCAACGTTCATTTTAGAAATTCTAGTATTCGAGGAATACGATTTGGTTGGTTTTTGCTCAATTTGGTTAGTTTGTGTTCATACCGTGTTAAGTTCCGCCGTTGTAACATTTTCTAGTTATCTATTTTCAAATATCGGTCAATATGTAAAAGAAATTAATATAAAAGTAGAACATTTTGTGGATTTTGAATTAAACTTCGATTTAAACAAACTAAAGTCACTACTAAAGATGGGTGTAAAGCTTTTATCAATTTGTGATGAATTAAATGACATTTTTGCATTACCAATAATTTTAAATCTGATATCTAGTTTTCTGTTAATTTGCAATGTGATTTTTCATATTTGGGATATAGTTATTGATCATGTTTTGGATTTTAAAATTTTTATTATATCAATTAAACTGTTTTGGATCTTTCCGCGTATATTGATAACGATTTTACCATTTATGTGCAATTCTGTTAGTTTTGAGGTAAGCATATTGAAATTTTAGTCAATAGTCAAAAAATACCCCTCCCTATATTGAGAAAAAGCTTGGCAAGCATGAGCGTCACCACCCAAAGGTCATTTAAGGAGGTCCAGAGTACAAGGAATCCAATCGTACAAACGTTTTTTTTTAGACAAAAACCATTCGAAAATTTGAAGAAACTATCCGTGAAAACTACAGTTTTTCGTGTTAATTTTTGTTGCAAGATGCAAACCAAATGTTTTTTGAGTTTGGCTCGAAAAGTTTCGACTTGGTTCTGGTTACTAAAATTTCAAAAATTTTGTTCTGGTTTGGGTTCCTAAAATTTCAAAACTTGGTTTTGATTT
Source organism: Chrysopilus asiliformis (assembly GCA_964034945.1). Taxonomy (NCBI): domain Eukaryota; kingdom Metazoa; phylum Arthropoda; class Insecta; order Diptera; family Rhagionidae; genus Chrysopilus; species Chrysopilus asiliformis. The sequence continues at coordinate 42,686,508 of OZ035960.1, read as the reverse complement.
ATAGATATTTTAATAGTTCAGTGTTTTTGGTTCCTACATAAGGCCCCGTTTAAACCTGCGATTTTTTCTTGGATTTCTCCACGAATTCAGATTTTTTTTTGCAAATATTATTTACTCAGCAAAAGTTCACAAAATTTGAATTTATTCTGGGATATTTTTTTAAAATCAAGTTGCATTTTAAAGTTTATGAGATACAGGAAAAAATTGAGTGGCACGCCATGAAAAAAATTTCAAATGTGTGGCCGCGAATTTATAACGCTTTGCCAGTCTATTAATCTAATGTCTTTGGTCCACACATTCCCACTTCGTCCCTGACATAAACGGGTCAAAGATGATAGAAAAGTCACCTGAACGAATTACAACACAGATAAGCTCTCTATTTGCATAACAGGACCGATTAAAGGAGGATCTTCATTACCATGACTTCTGTAACTGCAAAAAATTGCAGAAAACTAGAACAAGATAGACTTATATAGATCTAAAGAAGAATGACTGAATACAAGTATAAACGCTTTCCCTTCCAGTTTAACAATTTTATAGCAATCATATCAAACCTTATGCTATGAATATAAGGTTCAAATTGGCATAGAAATAAAGCTATACAGCTGCATGTGTGTGTTTGAACTACTACATGAAAAATGACAATGTGTGATTGTAGTAGAAATCGCTATAAAAAGTTAAAGTCCGTCAACTGCAACCATAAAATCGCCATAAAAAAAAGAGGGGAAATTATTTTTGCAGTTGCCGACAAATTTTTGCAGTTGATTCTTATCTCCCTTTCTCGCCAAGGTATCTTCACATAAATGTGTCTCTATTTTTTTGCAGTTGGGAAAAATCATGGGAATGGAGGGCCTCCATAAGTTTTCAGAAGACTGCTTTTTGTGGCCAGGGCCTTGTAGCGCTTAGGGTAAAACTTTGGCGCGTTTGGAATGGTCGATCAGAAAGTTGGTCTCAATTTTTATCTGAAATTTTTATTATACCCGTATGGTGAATCCAAAGTGTATATTAACTTTGCCTTACCGTTTGTAACGCCAAGATCCTGTCATCACACACAAAAATGAATTACACCAGTGTGTTTAGAATGATAAAAATAATTAATTTCTGCATGTCCGTCCGTCTGTCCGTCTGTCCGTCTGTCCGTCTGTCCGTCTGTCCGTCTGTCTGTCCGTCTGTCTGTGGCGCGGATTGCGGGCGCACAGATTGAGCTAGAGACTTGAAATTTTGCGCAGATGCGTTTTTCGTTCGTTAATGGGCTTAGTTCGTTAATGGGCAAAAATGGACCATTAGGGGGGGTACCCCCTATACGAACGAAAACGGTTTTTATGAATATCTCGAAAACGGTGCATCTTATCAACAAAGTCCAAGAACAAAAGTTATTTAGGATATGATTCTACATAAAACTCCCATACATGAAAACATGAAAATCTGTCTACTTTTAGACGCGGTGACAACTACTAGATGCCAGAACAAAATCATGCCGCACGCACGAACGCGTAATTGGGGTTTAGGCTTTAAGCAGGGTTTATACACAGCGAGTAACTCGCTGCAAGTAAAGAGAGGCAAGTAGTTTGCTTCGTTTACACGATGCAAGTAAATCGTTGCAAGTAGAATGACAACCGAAGGAAAACATAACCTAAAATTTTCTGAGAAAAAATATCACGACTCTTTTTTGTGGAAAAATTTGCGAATTTCGACCTGAAACTGTTTGTTGCCGACGAGTTTTTTATGCCCGTGTCGTTTTTCCCTTAAAATGTTACGACGTTTTCTGGCAAAGCAGCAAATATAAAATGAACCGAAACACACACACATAAAACCACCTCTTGTCTACACGGTTCCATGTTGTTGTATTGGTTTTTACTTGCTAGAAAAATAGAATGGCTTTCTATTATTTTTGAGAGAGCAGCGAGTATTTTCACACATATGCGAGCGTCGCACACTAGCTCAAATCGCGTGTATTTACGTCTACTTGCAGCGAGTTACTTGCTTCGTCTAAACCCTGCTTTACACATCATGAAACTAAAGGGCACTATCCCTCCACTCATAGTGTTTTATCACTCATAGCACTCTAGCTTACGGGGGGTCAAATTTTGCATTTCTAAGGGTAGATAACCGCGATTTTCCCCAGTAGTTCTTCTAAACTTTCCATACATCGCATTGCAATTGCAAGAGATAAAATTAATTTACTTATGTTATTTCTTAAATAAACTTTCTTGTTATTTTCAGATAAATGGTTACTTTTTGTATTGGACAAAAGTGTTTCATAAAATAAACCCCATAACGTATTATAATTGTAATATTAATGTATACCAAATACATATTACAAAATGTTTGCTCATTATCTTAATCGAGTTGTAATTTTCCCTTATTTTATTCAAAATAAATAACAAACAATTTGGCGATAAATTATTCCTACACGTACAAATTTAATGTAATAAGTTTTAATACATTACCTATAATATCGGGCATTATTAATTTTTATGAGTGAAATGGACTTCAAAAGTAGTAATGGTACGTAGGAAATTTATTAATGTATTTAAGAGGTGCAAATACCTTTTTTCTGAGCAGTCGGACTTAAATTTTATTGCTGATATTTAACTTATAAACAATTTCATGGCATCAAGACGCTGTATATCTTTGGCATATAAAGTTATAAAATTCATTTGCCTTCTGCCAATCACGTACAATAAACGTTTAAATATTATTGTATCACGTCGAAAGGATATTATTTTAAATCGGTTTTTATACGTTTTTTATATACTATTGATTGGTTGGAGTATTTTCTTCACCATTAATAAACTTTTGAATGCAAACAAACGCCACATTTTTGCCATAAGCCTAATATTGGAAGTATTTTTTGTTGGATTCTCAGTGATAATTAATTTTACGGCAATGATTTTTACCCAAAAAATGCATCTAAAGCTTTTGAAAGACATTCACCGAATTGAGAATATTTTGGGGAAATTCTTGAAGACAAAAATGGAATGTTTTATGGCTCAATATACCATGATATTGGGATCTATTGCAATAATTATGCTATTTTTCAATATTGTAAACCACTTGGAAGGGGAATTTTCATTGTTTGATCTGCATACAATTATTATTTACAATTCGCAATATTTTACTGGTTTGGCAATACAATTATTTTATTTATTTCTACAACGACATATCGGTGGTATTTACAATCAGTTAAATACAGAAATGGAGAACATTTTACTAAATCGTGACAGTGTCGATTTAAATAAATTTAAAAACAATCTAAAAATGATTTTCCGGTTGAGATTTTCTTCAAGTTTAATTCCGAAAATCTTTGGGATTTCAATATTCGTATACGCTTGCTTAATATCATTTCTAGTCACTTATTTAGCGTTTTTTATTGGATATTTTTTATATTTTCAAAAATATGAATCTAGCTTCGACATTATTTTACTGGTAAATGGGATTGTTTGGATACTTCCCCAAGTTATTACTTTACTAATGACATTTTTTTACACTCCAATCCCTAATGAGGTAAAAACACTGCGTACTTTGAATTGTTTCCTAAAGTATTTTTAAGTTTTTTAATTGTTTAATTCAGTTTTATAAATAAAAATTAAACAGCTTTTTTTTATTTATTTTCAGGCTAGCAGAACCGCTGAAATCTTATCACGGGTCTATAATAAGGGAAAGGATTATCAGAATATTGTATAGAAAATAATTGACGATTTTTTATATATTTGAGTTCTTAACTGAATTTTTTTAGGTTGATAAATTTTTGACGAAAAATATTCGACAGGAGACGAAATTCACTGCATATGGGTTTTTTGTGATTGATAACACTACACTTTTCAGAGTATAAATTTGAATAATTATTTTTTCTTTGTTTTTGATTTATTATTATGATGATTATATAAATATTACATGCGTATAATACATTAAAATATTTATATTTACAGATTATTTGCGCAGTCACCACTTATCTTGTGATTTTAATACAATTTAAACAACTGGAGGACTCCAAACGGGAATCCAATTAAATTCAAATATGAATTATAAAATATCAATTTTTATTGTAAAATGCTTGTAAATTGAAAAGTAATTTATTTGATTTTATAAATGTTTCTTGCATGTTAAAAATTGTTTGGGAAAATTGACTTTATATGCATTTTTCTCAAAAGCTCAGAAGTTTCAAGAAATTTTCAAAAAACTATATTTTTTCTCAAAAAAGAAAAAAAAAAGAAAAAAAAATGAATGGGAGGTACCCGTTCTAGCTACCGTTCTTTTTTCAAAAGTTGATAAAAAACTACGATGTTCGTAAAACTTATTTAAAAAAAATTTCAAGTGGCTAGCTAAACGCACTCTCGAGTTATTTAAGACACGTAAAACGGACAGACTGACCGACAGATGCATAGACATACTCATAATTTTGAAGAAGAAAGTAAACATAAGAAAAGCTAAAATTACCAGTGGTCAATCGTCAAATACTCTACATGATAACAGAGAAAAGGTTTATTTAAAAACAATCCATTTGTATAGGAGACGAGGAAAAGAGTGGTCCGATTGGATTTTGATGTATTGATAAATTATGTAAAATCATATTCTAAACACATTTACCTTTTTCAAGTCTCTAGCTCAATCATTTCGAAAGTTATGGTGTTCAAGGACGGAAAGACAGACACGGACGGACATGCGGACATCAAAATCTTTTGGTCAAAACATCAAAATAGTTCAGTTTTGTGTCCGATGATTGGTTCGATCTAGGGCTTCTCATTTCCCGTAGAAATTGGAATCCCGGGATTCCGGGACGAAAATATTCAAAATCCCGGGATCCCGGGAAATCCCGGGATTCGCTAACAAGCAAGAATTTATCCAATTAGATGGGAGAAAAATGTGTAAAATCAAAACAATACAAAAAAATGCGTTATTGATTTTCAATTATTAATATTTTTAATTACAAACATAACAAAAGCTATAATTGCCAATCTGGCAATTATTGAAAACTCGTATGGTGATTTAAGTGAACAGCGAACAGTTGTATCAAAATTCCACTTTGAAGTCAAATTTTCCAATAAGATTTTTTAAAATTTATTCCAATCGGATTTTGATTTATGGGAGTTTTATGTAGAATCATATCCTAAATAACTTTTGTTCTTGCACTTTTGTAATAAGATGCACCGTTTTTGAGATATTCGCAAAAATCGTTTTCGTTCGTATGGGGGGTACCCCCCCTAATGGTCCATTTTTGCCCATTAACGAACTTAGCCTCGCATTTTACGAAAAACGGATCTGTGCAAAATTTCAAGCCTCTAGCTCAATCCGTGCGCCCGCAATCCGCGCCACAGACAGACGGACGGACGGACGGACAGACGGACGGACAGACGAACGGGCGGACATGCTAAATTCAACTTTTTTTTATCATTCTAAACACAATGGTGTAATTCATTTTTTGTGTGATGACGGGATCTTGGCGTTACAAACGGTAAGGCAAATCTAATATACCCTTTGGTTTCACCATACGGGTATAAAAACTTAAATACCTGGAGTACCATCTATGTATATTATATTTTCCTGATTTTGAACGAAATTCGTTACTAGAGGGAAAAACGAAATTCGTTACTAGAGGGAAAAAGAAGTAAAAATTACGCAAATTTCGTGTTACAATATTTTTAATATCGTTAAAAAGAGTAAAAAAAATGTTAATAAGAAATAGCGGGATTCCCGGGAAATTTAATTGAAATCCCGGGATAACGGGATGATATTTTACCCCCGGGATCCCGGGAAAACGGGATCCCGGGATCCCGTTTGAGAAGCCCTAGTTCGATCGTTACAAACGGTATTCTAAATCTAATATACTTCTATATAATATATCACATAGAGTATAAAGATCGGACGAATTTTCTTGAAGATCTATAGAGTCTTCCATTCAAGGTAGGGTAACCATATGGCTCTGCCGGGACAGTCCCGGATTTAGACATGCTATTCCGGCGCGGCGTTCCGGAAATTAAACTTTTGTCTCGGATTTTTAAATCTAGTATTATAATTTATGAAACCCTAGAAAAAATGATAACTAAATATATAAAAAATACTGTACTTCTGCTGGAGGTTGTTGTAAATTACCATTTTTTTCTCCTGCGGCGCATTGCTTGAACAATTTTCCATTTATGGCGCACGTATTTCGAAAGGGTTTGTTTGCCGCTGTTAGTATTTTTACAATTTACGTTCCCATTATTTATGAAATTAAAAGAGCCTAAAAAATCAAGAAAATTTTTTTTTGGGCTTGTGCAGCGCTTGATATTCTAAATATTCTTCGCATTCTGTTCAAAAAATTTCGTCTGTAGCGGCCATTTCTTAATTATTAGGTATTATTTTTTTTTTTTTTTTGGTTTTCGTTTATATAAAGATTTATTTTCTATACAAATTTGTTGTTTCGTTGGTGTTCCATTTCAGTAAACGAAATCCCCCTCTCCCCTGCCCAACTACTTTTCACCATCCACCAAAATTTCCACCAAAAAAAATGGTGTCCATTTCAATTTTTATTTTGCTCTTTTCGGCGAGTTTTCTATAGGTGAGTTTTCTATAGGTGAGTTTTCATTTCGGTGAGTTTGAAATTCTGGTTATGTTTCCATTCGGTGAGTTCGAAATTCCTGTTAGTTTTCCATTCGGGTAGTTTGGTTTCTGTCAGTTTTCCTTTCTGTTCGTTTGGGATTTCAGTGAGTTTTCCTTTCGGCAAATTTGGAATTTTGGTGAGTTTTACATTCCGTGAATTTGGTTTTCGGGGAGTATTATCCGCCACGCACGGCGCTGTTTGTTTAGCGGCAATTTTCAGACTCTCGCAGTGCCACCATTTACTGAATTATTTGCTGATTTTATCTCTTGACGGCGTTAATTACAGATAGAGAGCCTATAACCTAGAGCAGGCCCGGCTCAACCTAATATGCAGACCATGCAAGGCATGGGGGCGCGCCGATCTAAAGGGCGCCTTTCCTCTTTCGATTTAAATAATTATATATTTTTCATTTTTTATATTTGTGTAAACAAAAATTTTTCAAAAAAAATTTCTGTGTTTAATTTATTAAAAAAAATATTTGAAAACTCTAAATACAAATTCAAATATTTTTTGTGATCTATATTTTATTCGAATTTGCTAGAAAATATATTCGTGAACGTAACTGTTGCTTTACGAATATTTTTGAGTCTTCCAGTTTCAGTTGCAAGTGGTGACAGATCATTTTCGAAATTAAAAATTATCGCAGGAGCGATTAGTTATCGATGATAGCAATTGAAAGAGATATTTGTGAAAAAATCGACACTAATGAAATAATTGAAGAATCCGCAAATTTAAAAGCAAGAAAAATAAAATTTTAGATACTTAAATAAATAAAATTGTTAACTTTTTTTATACTTTATGTTGAACTATTATAATTCGTTGAACTTGTAATTATTTTATTTGTATGAATTATTTTACATAAAACGTTTTGTGCCTTTAAATTTATTTACTTATCTGCCATAATATGTAGGGTAGGAGCGGGCATGTTGAATTACTTTTTAGAATTTAGGTTGTAGCGCGCACATAAAATCACATATCGCTCCAATGGTTAAGCAATTCGATAGAGTGATACCTTGACTACATTTCATAGAAGAACTTTTTTTTGAAATGTTTTATTAACTGGCCTTCAGGTCAATTTAAAGGGTGATTCAACATGCCCGCCGATTTGCAAGTGGTGCGGGTAAGTTGAATAATTGTAAGTTTTCATACTTAAGAATGAAAAAACGTTATTTCTTAAGAAAAAAAGAATGAAATAAAGTATTTTATTAAGCAAAAAAATTTTAATATACATTATATAATGTAAATATGAAAAAAAAAAATGAAATTTACAATTTAGTTAATCGCTTGTTTGGTTTTTTTAGTTGACCAATTTTTGATTGTTTTCCTGCTGCGTTTTTATAAAAAATGTAAAAAATCATCAAGAAACAAACAAAAATTGCTAAAAGAACAAAGAAAATGTGAAACAAACGTCAAAAAACCAAAAAATACGTAAGAAAAAAATGATTCAACTTGCCCGCCAAGCCGTTATTCAACTTACCCGCAACCCACTTTTTTGATATTTTCTCTTAGAAAAATCACAAAAACAATAAATTTGAATGTCTCACGAGGTTTTTTTTATTCTAGAGGTGTTGCACAACACTTTTAATACAAAAAATTTCCAGATTGACAAAAAATTGTATGAGAAATGGGTAAATCACTGTATAGTCTAATATTTACTTTTAGAGCCAAAAACACACATATTCCTGTCAATTACGATATAAATAAGGTATCGCTGTCAAAATTTTACGGCAAGTAGAGGATATCAGTACTAACAACATACTAAAATTTCAAAAAAATTGACTGAGTAGTTTTTTTAAATTTTGCAATAATTCAACATGCCCGGTAATTCAACATGCCCGCTCCTACCCTACACTTTTTTTTTTAATTCAAACAAAAAGGGCGCAAAAAAAACTTGCATAGGGCGCAAAAAAATAACTTGCATAGGGCGCATAGAACCATAGAGCCGGCGCTGCTAGAGAGTGCCCATGGGGACATCTAAAAACGGCCGCTGAGCTGAAAAACGAGCGCGAAAAACTTTAAAAATTTGATTCATTGTTATAAATAATTTCCAAAATAACTGAAGGTGGTTAATATATGTAAAAATAGCATGTTTGAGGTGTCAAAAAATTTTGGAAACTCATAGTTGTTTTAATAAATTGAAAAATTGTTTACACACTGTTCTAATCTGGAGAAAAAGCTGTTCTAACTGACCTAATAGACTGTTCTAATTGGAGTTAATAGACTGTCCTACTCAGTAGCACAGTCTATTAAGGTAGCATGGCCACTCTCTAGGTTAAAGGCTCTCTAATTGCATAGGAGCATTGTTTGATCTCTAATGCTAGGTTTACACATGGCTACTTTCACTGCGCAGCACAAAGCAAAACTCTCAGAAAAACTGAAGTGGCTGCAAAAATTTACAGTTTTTCTTCGTACTGTGCAACGGAAGTGGCCATGTCTGATCTAGCCATAACACAATCATAAAACAATGGAAACTGCGGACAGCTAGAAAATTTTCCAACCCGTTTCCGTGGAACTTACTGTACAACGGAAATACACTGGGCTCGAGGCTTCTACTGTAGTTATGAAGGTCTCAGTTTTTGTTGTTAACGTGCGAACGCAATACACTATTATTAATTTTTGCATCATTAATTAGAGCTGTGGGTTAGTAAAAAAGCTTCTGTACATTAAAATGCATTAAGGAATTATTTTATTTGCCACAAAAAATGTCGTAATAATGAAGATATTTATGAAACATCTTTATTGCTAATATTATTAATCCAAGAGAAATTTATGAATGCAGTCGAACATGAACGCTTTAAACGAACTTGAAATAATTTTAAATATTTTGCAAGTGTTTTGTCTTTTTCCTATTTACAAACAATCTAACTGGTATAGAATTGAGTATGTGAATAAATCCCGACTTTATTCGATTTTTGTTCTCGTCGTGATCCAAACAATATCTGGATATTTTTTGTGGAGTATTTGGAAAGACACTAGCATTTTGGTTGTTTGGGAATATGTTAATATTGTCGATTATTACTTTCAATATTTCGAAGGGAATTTAACAATTATTACATATGCATTAACCGTTGCATTATGTAATATGAAATTTCAACGTCACATCGCAATTCTTAATCGGCTGCTGAAAATCGATTCTAAATTAAATTGCTTGTTAAATTTCGAACCTAAAAATCAAGTCAAACATTATTTAAAAATTTCGGGATTTATACATGGCACATATCTAGCGATTCATTTTGTTTATGACACTTATAGAAAGGAAACAGGCTTAGCATACTATATGCCTATGGTTATTTATGCAGTACAGATTGTTGTGTGTTCCTCATATGTAGTTTTTATTAACTCTATTTTACTTTGTGTTATAAATCGTTTTGAGGCTTTGAACATTGTGATTGAAAGTATTGGCAAGGAATTTCATTTCAATCTCGAGAGATTTATTAAGTGTTTGGAAGTGCATTGTGATCTAAAAAAATTCTTCAAAATACTTAATGGACATGTCCAGTTTTTCGTATCATACTATGTGATGTATCTTTTTTACTCCGTTACAAACGAGATTTATGTTATGCTGCAAGTTCTTTATTATCCTCGGATTTTCAAATTATTGATGACGCTAACAAATATTTTTTGGATAGGTCAACACATTTGGACAATTTCGTGTTTATCTGCACTTTCGGGACTCATTGCTTCGGAGGTAAGTTTCGCTTAAACCCAATTTTTAAGTTAGTCGGATAGACATTGGTTGTGAATTTGTTCCTACAGAAACACTAAAAGGTGTTTAAAACATAAGAACAGCTACACTTGTCAGGGGCCCATCGTCAAATACTCTATATGATGACACAAAATGTAAAAAAAATCTTTTCTATAGGAGAGGGGAAAAGCAGTGGTCCGATTGGATTTTGATGTATGTTTTGTAAAATCCTATTCTAAACACATTTTACCTTTATAAAGTTTTCAATGTCATGGTTTACGGGAAAATTGCTAAAAACTGTTTCATTCGTATGGGGGCGGGGGGAAGGAATGCTCCGGTTTTTCCCATTCAAGAACTTAGACTAGCCATTTACGAGCAAAGTAACTAAACAAAATTTTAAGTCTCTAGCTCAATACTTTCGAAAGTTATGGTATTTACGGACGGATAGATGGACAGACTGACAGACAGACGGACGGACATGCGAAAATCAAAATCTTTTGTCATCCCTAAAATTTGTTTGGTTGTTCTAGTGTTAAAAATAAAAGAAACCATTATTGGCCCTTATTATGAATGTCAATTCACAATTGATAGTTGATAAATATCAACTGAGTTGATAAATCGGTATTACGAATGTCAATCTGTGTTAACTTTGGTTCACAGCTATCAATAAAGTTGACACCGATTGACATTCGTAATACCGATTTATCAATTTTGTTGATAGGTATCAACTATCAATTGTGAATTGACATTCATAATAAGGGCCATGTGTTGTAATTTCAATTGTTCACAGCTTTTCAATGGAGGCACTTAATTTCATGAATTCTAATTGTCGTGTTGTTTTAATTTTCCAGGAAATATTATTTTTTTCAAATTTTACTTGCTATTCTATAACCAATCAACACCTAGTTTTGATCGATTGTCATAGGAAATAACAAGATGTTACACTTATTGAAAGATATCCGATTTATAGTTGCCTACTTGCAAATAATATCAGTTTTACCATTTTACAAAACAAATTACAAATCTGTAAAAATAATAAAAAGAGCGTGGCGTTTCTATTCAATATGTCTTTTTGTGTGCCTTAATATTTACACAGTTTTCGTTTGGTATAAAGTGCTTCAAAATATATTAAATAATGAAAAAAATTGGGACTATTTTAATAATGTGGATTATATGAATCAATATATCGAAACTTCGATTACAATTTTCACTTACAAAATCGTATACTTGAAGGCTATTTTGAATAAAAACCATAATATTTCGGTTATCAATTCGATTTTAAATATTGATATAAAACTGTGGCTTTCCTTCAATGCGGTTGTGAAAACCAAAATTAAACTTTATATTAATTTTACGATTTTATTTTTAATTTTGTATTTAATTCTTCATTTTTTCATCTCTAGTGTGATTAGCCACAAAAAGGGAGTGCTTTTGTTAATTTTAACATTTTATTTGTTTAAAATTTTAATAGCATCATTTTACTTAATATTTTTTATTTCTATTGTGCTTAGTTTAACAAGCCGTTTTCAAGTAATCAATAAACACTTAGAAATGAACTTAATTACCGATAATATTAATAATTTTAAACGATTAATAAAAGTACACCGAGAATTGGAAGATATTTCATATCGATTTTGTGAATTTAATCAATTTGTTTTATTTTTTTTCTTGGGTTATGGCTTTTTTACTGTTGGCACTGAAGTTTTTACCCTTTTGCAAATCTTATCGCATGGACAGTTAAATAAATCTTTAAAGCGATTAATCACTACAATCGGCTGGCTTGTGATTCATATTTGGGAAATTATTACCATATCGTTCTCAGTTGGAAGCTTGACTGAAGAGGTAATTTTCTGAATTGCGTTATAAACGAAATGTAAAAACTATACTAAAAAAATTGAGGAAAACTCGTCGACTATCGTACGGCTTAATTGGTTTCCTGTAGGTAAATTTAGCCTTTCCTAGGTGCGCGTTCACCTGCGTTAGGAATAGTAAAAATGTGTCAACTTGCGGCGGGAGAAGTTCAAAAATGAAACCTGCTGCAAATAAAGTGAGACGGGTATTTCGCTTATGTAATGTCATTTAATGGATAACAATCACCAAATACTCTATATGATGACAGACAAAATATTTATTTAAAAAAATCGATTTGTGTAGATGAGAACTTAGACTAGCCATTTATGAACAACGTACCTAAACAAAATTTGAAGTCTCTAGCTCAATACTTTCGAAAGTTATGGTATTTACGGACGGATAGACGGACAGACTGACAGACAGGGAGACGGACATGCGAAAATCAAAATATTTTGTCATCCCTAACGCCTTGGTGTAGTTCATTTTAGTTTATGATGATTGATTCGATGTGTTACAAACGGTATACTAAATCTAATAGACTCCTATATGATATATCATATAGAGTCAAAATTTCACGAAAACTACTATCGAATCATCAGATGAAATATTTATATTTTGCATGTCAATGCAGGGAAAAATAAGCGAAGAAACTTAAAAAAAATTAGAAAAAAAAAAACAAAAAAAAAATTTTTTTATAGAAAAGCTACTTAAAACATAAGAAAAGGTATAATTGCCAGGGCCAATCGTCAAAATTTGGAAAAAATATAGTTTTATCTACCTAGTAACGAGCTTATGCCGTTTTTGAAATCCCCTATGGTGCAAAATTGCGTATTACATTGAAATTTATTATAAAAAGTTTAGAATCCCATTTTAAACAACTTTTACAATTGAAACTCAATGGGAGTCAATTTTTATACCCGTATGGTGAAACCAAAGGGTATACTAACTTTGCCTTACCGTTTGTAACGCCAAGATTCCGTTTTTTGTGAATATCTCAAAAACTGTGCATCTCATCAAAAAAGTGCGAGAACAAAAGTTGTTTAGGATATGATTCTACATAAATCTCCCATACATCAAAATCCGATTGGAATAAATTTTAAAAAATCTTATTGGAAAGTTTGACTTCAAATTGGAATTTTGGTACAACTGTTCAAATTTTGATACGAATATCACCATACGGGTTTTCAATAATTGCCAGATTGGCAATTATAGCTTTTGTTATGTTTTTAAATCCAATTGGATTGCAGAACTTTTATATTTATGTAAAAAAGTTGAACAGTCAAGAATTCCAAGCTTTGCTGAAGGAACCTCTGAAAACTTTGCAGAATTGAAATTTTAAAAATAAAAATAATGTATCAAAAGTTTTACAAAAAAATGTCATTAAAATCCGTGGTTTATATTACTGATATTACTGAAAAAGTTGCTGCTAACTATACTATTCAAATTCCTTTACTAATTTTCATCTGTAATTTATGGTCTTTGAGTAATTTGAGGATTTCTAAAAAGAGATTCAACAAACTCCAGTCTTCCTAAATTTGGAAAAAACCGGATATTCACCAGATATATTTTAAATCATTTCCGTCTTTTTGACTGGCAATAAAAATTCTTCCCATAATTAACTTTACACCATGTTGTCTACGTGCGATGGCAATCTCGCCTCCATAATTTAAATTCTGCGATATGAAAAGAATAAAACTAGTTAAAAAATAGAATGGCACTTAGTTTAATTAAGTGTATCTTTAGTTATGATCGACCGTTAAAAGCATAAAAAATAGTAAAGTTAGTCAATGGTATTTTATTTGTGGTTCAATGTTGAAAGTTTAATAAAATGGCAATGTTTTTACGAGACATCAAAATTATAGTGATTTACCTGCAAATTATATCAATTTTTCCGTTTTATAAAACAAATCATAAATTTCAAATAAGTGCAAAAAGATCGAGTTATTATTCGTTAATAATTTTCTTCGGTATCAATATTTATACAGTAGTTGTGTGGCATAAATTATTTAGAAATTTAAATGGTGTGATGAAGATTTGGGACTACATTAATAAAGTTGATTATATGAATCAATACATCGAGACGACATTTTCAATTTTTATTTATAAATTGGTATACCTAAAGTGTTTTTTAAATCAAAAGAATCATATCTCGTTAATTAATTCAATTCTAAATGTGGATTTGAATTTATGGCTGTGGTTCAATGTGATTGTGAAAACAAAAATTAGATTTTACATTTATTTTACGTTTTTATTGTTGAACTTTTATTTAATTCCTCATTGTATCTTTCATCTTATTTATTATGAAAAGCAAAAACTACTGTTAGTTTCAATGTTTTATGTGTTTCAAATAATATTTGGATCATTTTATTTGATATTTTTTGTTTCGGTAATGGCGAGTTTGACAAGTCGTTTTCGAACAATCAATAAATTCTTAGAGATCAATTTTTACATCGAAAATATTAGAAGTTTTAAATATTTGATGAAGCTGCATAAGGATCTTGAAGACATTTCTTACTGGTTTTATCAGCTTAATCAATATATTTTGTTTTATTACTTGGGATATGCATTTTTTACTGTCGACAATGAAATTTTCATAGAGCTACAGCTTTTATCAAATGGAAAGTTAAATACAGCTGTAGAACGAATTTCTACAATTTCCTGGCTGGCGATTCATGTATGGGAAATTATAAGCATATCGTTTTCAGTTGGAAGTTTAACTGGTGAGGTAATTAATTTTTTCGTATAATAACAGATTTTTTTTTTTTTGATAATCTAGAAGTAATAAACTCCATACGGGTGGATAGGTAAAGATAAAACTAGGATGCATACATCAAGGATGCATGCAAATTGAGCTGAGCGAAATTCTACGGTAGAGATAGAACAATAGTTTTAGAATAATAGCTTTGCAGAGATAGAATAATAGCTTTGGACATCTCTAAAGCTTTCGATCGTGTTTGGCATAAAGCCTTGCTGATAAAGATACAAGCTATCGGTCTAAATCCTGCTATCTCCAAATGGATTGTGAGCTACCTTTCTGATCGTTCAATACGGGTTGTATTGGATGAATTCATGTTAGATTTCTTCAAAATTAACTCTGGTGTCCCTCAAGGCTCAGTTCTAGCTCCTACGCTCTTCGTAATATTTATTATTGGTACATTTTGGAGAAATTACTCAGCATTGTGCACGTGGCACACTTCAATATTGTACCCCCACTTTGGGGAACCTTCAATGTAACACACTTAAGTTACTTCCTTCTTGTAAGCCATCGTGTTAACACCAAACTTCAATATAATACTTAATACAATTACACGCGTTTTATTTCCATTGTGCCAATAGGTTATGGGCCCAGGCACCCATTCACCTAAAGTCGTTTCGAGAAGGAAGTGAGTCGGTAAGATTACAAAACCGTAATTAGAAAAATCGTCGTCTTATCGTTTATAACCGAGAAAGCCGAGAAAATCGAACAGTGGTGCGGTCGCGATGAGTGTCGGAAGCCTCACGCGAATTGAATCCCTTAACAGGGAAAATTACGACACGTGGAAGATGCAAATGCAAGCATTGTTGGTGTCAAAACCAGCTCGATATCGCTTGAATCCTCTTGGTTCTCAGGTCTGGACGCCTCGGTTGCTTCCGGCTCTTCATTGTTCATGAAGTCTTCGAAGTTGGGGTTAACGGGCGACGTGTGCTCAAAAAACTTGACATCTCTTGATATCTCCACTTTCCTAACATCAGGGAGCCAAACCCTGTATCCCTTTTGGATCTCCGAGTAACCGATAAATATCCCTGTTTTAGACTTAGGCTCAAATTTACCTCGATTTGGCGATTTGTCCAGGATGAAAACCTTGGATCCGAAATCCCTGAAGTGTTTAACGTCGGGCTTTGTACCGTTCCAGATCTCGTATGGAGTCTTCCCGTCTAAAGGCTTTGATGGGCATCGATTGCGAATGTAATTGGCCGTTGAAATGGCCTCCGCCCAAAAAGATGGGGGTAATCCCGACTGGATTAGTAAGCAGCGAGCTGTTTCCACAAGAGTTCGGTTTCGTCTCTCTGCCGTCCCGTTCTGCTCTGGGGTATGTGGTACCGTTAGCCGTCGTTGTATGCCGTTGTCGTTTAGGAAATTGTTGAAAGCAGTGTTCAGATATTCGGTGCCGTTATCTGACTGTAGACACTTGATCCGTTTTTCCTTTCGATTCTCTACTAATGCCTTGAATTTGACAAATTCATTAAATGCGTCGCTCTTCTTATTTAGAAATCGTACTTCGCACCACTTAGAATGATCATCAATAAAAGTTATGAAATACTTAGCTTTTCCGTTCGATTCGACCTGCATAGGACCGCAGACGTCGGTGTGTACCAGCTCCAACGCTTCCGAACGTCGATTAGACTTCTTGGGAAATGAACTCTGCGACAGTTTGCCGAGAGGGCACACCTCACAATTAAGCTCCCCTCTGGAATCACTCGCGCTGATGCCCTGGATAATCTGCCTTGTGATTGCCTCCTTCAAGTCCCTGGCGTTGATGTGACCAAGACGCCGGTGCCACAACAATAGCGAGTCTTGGGCGTTAGATTTGCTTGTCGACTGTAGAGCGTTGCGCGCGATTTCGTTGACCCTAGGCTGTACATAATATAAATCACCATCACGATGCGCCTGCAACTTGACATTGCCTGAGATGTCGACTATTTTGGCAGCATTTCTCTCGAAAATAACTCGAAACCCCTTGTCCGTAATTTTGCTGACCGATAGCAAGTTCATGCGTAGATCCGGGACGTGTAGTACGCCTGACAATTTTACACTGATGCTACTACTTTCTTTACCCGTTTCAAAAGCTACCGTTCCGCGACCTGCGATTTCCGTTGTAGAGTTGTTAGCCAGGCTCAGTTTGCCAGCTTCCGTGACATCCATCTCGTTGAATATATCGACCTCACCACAAAGATGAGAACTACACCCGCTGTCCAAACACCAACTCCTGGTAAGCGGTGCAGCCTGCAGTGCCGATGTTAGCTGTGCTGCTTGTGTCGATTTGCATTTCGGATGACCAGCATTGTTCTCGATTCTATTCGTAGCATTCAGACCCAATTCCTGGCCGTTATTAGCGTTCTGATTTGATCGGCAGTTTACCGCCTTATGTCCCGGTTTGCCGCATTTGAAACACTTGGCCTTTGAATATTTACGGTGGTTTCTGGCTTTTGTATTTGATGGACCGCTCGAACCTTTCTTTGCCAATAAACCGCTATTTTGCTTGCTAGTTCTGGATTCGTTTTCACGTGCGTCGCTTTCTTCACGGATCTTGATTCGGAGCGTATCTGGCGAAGGCAAATCATCTCTCGATTCGATGGCACACCGAAAATTGTTGAAACTCGTTGGCAAGCTGTATAACAGCATGATCGCTAGGAGATCTTCGTTTATGGTGACGTCCATTTCCGCCAATTTATCTCGTGCATCGAAGAATTTAGAGAGATGCTCGCGAATGTCGTCGCCTTCGTTCATCCTTTGGAGCGTCAGCTGTTTAAGGAGTGTGGCCTTCCGGGCAGGACCTTTTGACTGATAAATGGATTCTAGCTTGATCCATATGTCCCTGGAAGTCTCACATCCTTTCACCTGTTTCAACTCCGATGCGCTGATCGACAGGATCAAATCGGATTTAGCCTTATTGTCGGACGTGATCCATGTGGTTAATGCCTCTCCTGTTTCCGGTTTCACACACCTTCCCGAAACGTAGTCCCAAGCATCGTTTTTTACCAACAATGCTTGCATTTGCATCTTCCACGTGTCGTAATTTTCCCTGTTAAGGGATTCAATTCTCTGAACACTGCTTTATATCTGAAATATCTGAACACTGCTTTCAACAATTTCCTAAACGACAACGGCATACAACGACGGCTAACGGTACCACATACCCCAGAGCAGAACGGGACGGCAGAGAGACGAAACCGAACTCTTGTGGAAACAGCTCGCTGCTTACTAATCCAGTCGGGATTACCCCCATCTTTTTGGGCGGAGGCCATTTCAACGGCCAATTACATTCGCAATCGATGCCCATCAAAGCCTTTAGACGGGAAGACTCCATACGAGATCTGGAACGGTACAAAGCCCGACGTTAAACACTTCAGGGATTTCGGATCCAAGGTTTTCATCCTGGACAAATCGCCAAATCGAGGTAAATTTGAGCCTAAGTCTAAAACAGGGATATTTATCGGTTACTCGGAGATCCAAAAGGGATACAGGGTTTGGCTCCCTGATGTTAGGAAAGTGGAGATATCAAGAGATGTCAAGTTTTTTGAGCACACGTCGCCCGTTAACCCCAACTTCGAAGACATCATGAACAATGAAGAGCCGGAAGCAACCGAGGCGTCCAGACCTGAGAACCAAGAGGATTCAAGCGATATCGAGCTGGTTTTGACACCAACAACTTCGCCAACGCAGGCAACTTCTAACGAGGACGAGCAACCCGACGCGAACCTTCGGAGAGGACCCGGCAGACCTCGGAGGATAGTGACTGGACTTAGGGGGCGTCCCGCCAGACAGTTTAACATGGTAGAAGTAGAGAACACCGAAAGCGATGTCGAAGTAGTTTGTCTCGCCGAAATACCGATAGAGCAGGCAATCAAGGGTGAAGATGCTTCGGAATGGTATCGCGCCATGGCAACAGAACTCACGAACATAATAGCGAACGATACTTGGAAATTCGTTAGTCGACCAAAAGACAGGAAGGTCATCGGCAGCAGAATGGTCCTACGTCACAAACGCAACAATAGTGGTCCAGACACTAGGAAAGCTCGCATCGTGGCGAAAGGTTTCACTCAACAGTACGGAGTAGACTTTCACGAGACTTTTGCCCCAGTAGCTCGGATGAGTTCCATCCGGCTAGCAACCGCACTGGCAGCCGAATACGGCATGGAAATCGAGCAGCTGGACATAACCGCAGCATACCTGAACGGTACAGTCGACGAAGAGATATATATGGAAATTCCAGAGATGACCGCGAACATACTGCGAAACATCATTCAGGAGAGGCAGACGAACGACAGCACTAGAGCCAAAGCTCGGAAAATGCTTACCGAATTGGAGAGAGGCGACCAGGTGTGTCTCCTCAAGAAGGCTCTATACGGTCTTCGGCAAGGCGCCAGGCAATGGCACAGCAGGCTAGACGTCGAACTTCGAAAGCTGGGACTCGTTCCGTCATCGGCCGATCCATGCTTGTACTTCCGTGGTAAGAATGAAAATCTAATTCTTGTTATTATTTACGTAGATGATATCCTGGTCATGTCACGGAAAACGGAAGCCATAGAAGACATCAAATCATCCCTCGGACAGGTCTTCACCGTGAAGCAACTCGGGCAAGCCAAAAATTGTCTGGGAATCGAATTCGTTCGCAACGCAGATGGGTATTCCATAAATCAGCAGAGCTACATAGATGACGTCTTGGAGCGCTTTGGGATGCAAGATTGTAAAGCGGCAACGACACCAATGGACGTGAATGAGAAGCTTATGAAGGATGAGAGAGAGGAGCGACAGGATAGTATCGAACAGCATCCATATCGGGAGTTGGTAGGCGCTCTCATGTATCTGGCAACGGGCACCAGACCGGACATCGCCTACGCTGTGAGCCGTTTAAGCTGTTTCAACGACTGTCATAATGATACTCATTGGACCGCAGCGAAACGCGTACTACGTTACCTCAGCGGTACCCGAGATGTTGGCATCACCTACAAACGCAAGGGCAACGGTTTAGAAGGGTTCGTGGATGCCGACTGGGGGAACTGTTCCGACGATAGAAGAAGCTACACCGGATACACCTTCATACTAGCCGGCGGCGCCATCTCTTGGGAATCCAAGAAACAACGGACGGTAGCACTGTCATCAACGGAAGCGGAGTACATGGGGATTTCCGAGGCCACAAAAGAATCTCTGTACTTACGCCGATTTTTGGAAGAGCTCGGAATCAAACCACTAGCCAGAGTCGTACTCTTCTGCGACAACCTGGGAGCTAAACGACTAGCGGAGAATCCGATCTACCATTCCAGGACGAAGCACATCCATATCAGACACCATTTCATACGAGAAGTATTAAACAGCGGAGAACTTACCCTGGAACACAGATGCTCTGAGGATATGGCAGCCGACGTCCTAACAAAGGCCTTGGGCAAGATAAAACACCAAAGATGCATCATCCACATGGGCCTAGGCCACCTTCGTACACAATGAGGGGGCGTATTGGTACATTTTGGAGAAATTACTCAGCATTGTGCACGTGGCACACTTCAATATTGTACCCCCACTTTGGGGAACCTTCAATGTAACACACTTAAGTTACTTCCTTCTTGTAAGCCATCGTGTTAACACCAAACTTCAATATAATACTTAATACAATTACACGCGTTTTATTTCCATTGTGCCAATATTTATCAATGATTTACTGTCTCTCACTCTCAATCCGCTCTACTGTTTCGCAGATGACAGCTCCCTTGACGCCTCCTACTATTTCAGCTCACCTGCAGAATCGAACGCCATTGCAGTTCGATCGAAACGCAGTGAGCAAATTAGATCTTTGAATTCTGATTTAAACACAATTCTGGCTTGGGACAGAATCAACCGTGTGGAATTCAACGCTTCTAAAACCCAATCAATACTGTTGTCGATGAAATGCGAAAAATCTCCCGAAACGGTCGACTTTATGAATGAGTCTATTAATGACTCTAAAAACATCAGAATGTTGGGCATCGAAATAAATGAGAAGCTCCAATGGAGTGATCATATTTTTAAAATAGCAAAGGAAGCATCGCAGTGCCTAGGCTTCCTGGGACGATGTAAAAAATATTTCGCACCCGTCGACGTCCTTAACATTTACAAGAGCTACATTCGACCGAGACTCGAGTACAATTCGCACATTTGGGCTGGAGCCCCAAAAACTGTCCTGCAACTGCTGGACCGAATTCAAAAACATGCGATCCGACTGATTGGAGACAAGTCTTTGACAGATTCATTACCGTCTCTCGAGCATCGTCGCTCTGTTGGAGTACTCAGCATATTCTACAAATATTTCAATGGGAAATGTTCCACCGAAATTTCCCAACTTATTCCTCCACGGTATATTTTCCCAAGACCCTCTCGTGCAGCTACACGTGCGCACGACTTCTTCCTTGAGCCTCCCCGTTTTCGTACAGTAACGTTTAGGAGTTCCTACATTCCGCGAACAACGAGACTTTGGAACGATCTACCATCGTGTTTCCTCCGGACTATAACCCGCAAAAGTTCAAGGAGAACATAAATCGGCATTTCTTTTTGTCCTTCCGACCATCCCGAGCTATGCTTCGGCATTAAAGGGTCTTCCCCTAAGCTTTGGCTGGAACTAAAAAAAAAATATATAAAAAGTCTTGTTAACACGCCATCCAGACCTACCGGAAACATTGACAGAACTGTTAGCGGATATGTCATTAGAAAATTTTGTTGTGACGTAGGTGGACTGATCCTGGCATGACGTTTCATTTTCAGAAATGAGTTGAATAGTAAACAGGTGAGAGTAGTAAATATGACGATCTCAGTGATTTCACTTTTTTCTTTAAAATTTCCGCACCAAAATGAAATTCGGCCTCCAGCTGCTCCCACGATGCCTTTTTCAAATAATTTCTTTGTAGAAATTACTTTTAAACAGCATTCGTTTATAGAACCGAGCGTCTTTGCACGTGAAAAATTACAATCCGCCATTTTAAATTCGCGGATGTCAAATTTCCGTCACCATTTCTGTTAGCAAAGATGTCAGCAAAAACTGTTTGACTTTTCTGTCGTAAAAGCTGTCATTTCAATCTTCACTAGACGTAACATCAGACATAACAGCGACAGTGACGAGATTCATGGCAGGTGTGGATTGTTAGTAAGACTTTACTTTGACGGAAGCCGAATTTCGAGATCAAGTAAAGCCTAAACCACAATTACGCGTGCGTGCGGTATTATTTAGTGCGTGCGGTATTAGTTGTCACCGCGTCTAAAAGTAGAGACTGAGCCTACTCTACGCGGCACGGACGCGGCAACGCGTCTGAGCAATGCGCAATTATACATTTACTCATATAAATGCGTAGTTTTTACTTTCACCGCGTGGGTGCCGCACGCACGCACGCGTAATTGTGGTTTAGGCTTAAATGATTTTTGGGTAACCTGCGACGAGTTATGAAATGCATTCAAGACGTTGGTGTCGAAAATGTACCGTTGCTCTTGAAGTTTGGGAAAATCGCACATTTTAAATCGCTGTGTCTTCCAACCGCATCAACCGATTGCAATAAAATTTTGTGTGGGAATTTTTTTAGTAGAAGAGTATATGACCCAAATATCAGTATGAAAGCGTTAAAAAATACCTTTTCAAAAATAGAGACTTTCGTTTCATTTTGTTTCCAATATTAAAATTTTGCTCATTTTTTAAAAAGAAAATCTCAGTTAAAAAATGATTAACCAATAAAGAGCAAATAAATTAATAACGTAATTCTTAAATTATATCAAATTAATAAATGCAATACCATCCAAATGTCCATTTTATCAGAGGTTTTGATTAATTAAAAAAAAATAGGGTTTTATGACTATAAAAGTGGTCGACTAATGATAAAACATTGCGTATAGTTTAGTTTAGAAGAGTTATGTAAAATTATATGCTTAACCCAAAAAAACACGAGTTATTTTAATGATATCAAAGCACGACATGTGCCTCGCAGACATACGCTTTTCTTTTAAACAAGTTGGGAGATTTACATGAAATTTATAATCGTTAGGTTTATTCATTTAGGTGCGCTAGAGCTTGTACAGCAAAGCTACTACCATATTCGGAATCAGCGACACCAAATTACTCAGAAAAGATTTCCTTCGACTAGTTAGTCGATCGAAAATAAGTTACATGAAGCCACCCCAGGCCTGGGTAAAAGCGAATTTAAAAGATTTTACGAAAAAAACGGATGTGCCAAATTTCAAGTTTCTAGTCTAATTCGTTCTCAAGTTATCGTGTCCACAGGATTTGTCAGAATATTTTTTTAATATCTTGGACGAAAAAGCTCGGAAAAAATATGTCTGCAAATAGTTTCGAACCCGTTTGCGCGTACTTATTGTTAAAAAAATAAGTTGAAGTTAGCTTACTTAAATCGTAGAAATTGTAGGACTTAAATAATTTAGGTTGTGCATAAGTTGTTAAGATTCGTTGGTACAAACAGCACTCAATTTCATTATATTTATATTCCTATTGAAATTTAGCATGCAATGAAAAAGATCGCGATTTTTGTATAATCGAGACCTCAAAACTATAGCACTAAAAGTTATTTGGTTATTCTAGTGTTAAAAATAAAAAAAATCATTATTGGGTTGTAATTTCAATTTTTCACAGCTTTCTAATGGAGGCACTTAATTTGATGAATTCTAATTGTCGTATTGTTTTAATTTTCCATGAAATATTAATTTTTTCAAATTTTACTTGCTATTCCATAACCAATCAACACCTAGTTTTGATCGATTGTCATAGGAATAACAAGATGTTACACTTATTGAAAGATATCCGATTTCTAGTTACCTACTTGCAAATAATATCAGTTTTACCATTTTACAAAACCAATTACAAATCTGTAAAAATAAAAAGAGCGTGGCGTTTCTATTCAATATGTCTTTTTGTGTGCCTTAGTATTTACACAGTTTTCGTTTGGTATAAAGTGGTTCAAAGTATATTAAATAATGAAAAAAATTGGGACTATATTAATGATGTGGATTATATGAATCAATATATCGAAACTTCGATTGCAGTTTTCACTTACAAAATCGTATACTTGAAGGCTATTTTGAATAAAAACAATAATATTTCGGTTATCAATTCGATTGTGAATATTGATATAAAACTGTGGCTTTCCTTCAATGCGGTTGCGAAAACCAAAATTAAACTTTATATTAATTTTACTCTTTTATTTTTAATTTTGTATTTAATTCTTCATTTTTTAATCCATTATGTGATTAGCCACGAAGAGGAAGTATTTTTGTTACTTTTAACATTTTATTTGTTTAAAATTTTAATAGCATCATTTTACTTAATATTTTTTATTTCTATTGTGCTTAGTTTAACAAGCCGTTTTCAAGTAATCAATAAACACTTAGAAATGAACTTAATTACCGATAATATTAATAATTTTAAACGATTAATAAAAGTACACCGAGAATTGGAAGATATTTCATATCGATTTTGTGAATTTAATCAATTTGTTTTATTTTTTTTCTTGGGTTATGGCTTTTTTACTGTTGGCACTGAAGTTTTTACCCTTTTGCAAATCTTATCCTATGGAAAGTTTAATAAATCTTTAACGCTACGATTCATCACTACAATTGCCTGGCTTGTGATTCATATTTGGGAAATTATTAGCATATCATTCTCAGTTGGAAGCCTGACTGAAGAGGTAATTTTCTTAATTGCATTATAATCGAAATGTAAAAACTACATTAAAAAAATTGAGGAAAAGTCGTCGACTAGTGTATGGCGTAATTGGTTTCCTGCAGGTAAATTTAGCCTGTGCTAGGTGCGCGTTCACCTGCGTTAGGAATAGTAAAAATGTGTCAACTTGCGGTGGGAGAAGTTCAAAAATGAAACCTGCTGCAAATAAAGTGAGGCATTGTACGGGTATTTCGATTATGTAATGTCATTTAATGAATAACTTCGTCTACCTGCTACAGGCCAGAGTTGACTTGGATCAGCCTTATTATTTTTCAGAGTGTACTCCCACATACTAATCACTAGAGTCCGACCGATTAATCGATTTCGACTTCGGCCACCTTCGGTCAAACTTGGGCTTCGGTCAAACTTAACAAAAAATTGGCGTATTTTTTCTGAAAATCAAGTTGAACAAAAAAATTTTTTTAATGAGTGAAACTTCCTCGTCAATTCAAAACATTTAGGCACCTGCTACCAGCTGTCATCGCCAGCGTAGAGCATAATTGTGGGACAGGCTTTAAAAAACTAACGAACTAAACAAGTCTTCCTAAATCTCGTTAGCTTCGCCATGTACTTGTAAATATAAACACAATTTCTGCTGACCAAAACCTTCGTACTTTTTTTCGCGACTTTTTTTTATATAGTTTAGTACCGTCGCCATATTACCGCAGAACATCCCCCACACCTCCCCCTCAACTGTCCTCTTTTTCGCCCACACCATTCCCCCATCCCCACGCACCACTCTTACACCCCTGTTGTACTCCACCCTAAAAGGGCGACGTAGACAACCTCTAAGTTTAATCCTCCGCATAAGTAATGTTTTTCTGTAACAACAATATTCCTTTCGCGGATGTGCTATAAAAGACCATTTATCGTAATTGCAATTTTTTTAAGTTTTTTTTAAAAAATGCACTTAAATTAATGAAATCTCATTCTAAATAGCATAATTTCAATTTACTTTATTATTTTTTTAAATTTAAACCGCGTTTTCAAGCATACAATACCAATACTTAGTTTTGATCGATTGCTACAGGCAAGAAATAATGATGTCGTTTTTAAGAGATATTAAAATAATAGTCATTTATTTACAAATCATATCAATTTTCCCAGTTCTTAAAGCGAATCAAAGCCTAAAGACAGTTTTGAGAAAATCGACTTTATATTCAATATTTATTTTTGTGTGCCTTAATATTTATACTGTCTTTGCTTGGTGTAAAATGTTTGGAAATTTATCAAATAATAATGAAAAAATTTGGGACTATATTAATGATGTGGACTATATGAATCAATATATCGAGACTTTAATCGCAATTTTCACATATAAAATAGTATTTGTGAAGGGCTGTTTAAATAAAAGAAATCATATTTCAGTTATTAATTCAATTTTAAATGTCGATAGAAAATTCTGGCTATGGTTCAATGTGATTGTGAAAACAAATATTAAACTTTATATTAACTTTACGTTTTGTTTATTGGATTCGTATTTAATTTTTCATGTAGTGTATTTCGTGATTTACTACAAATACGAAAAATTTCTATTAGTTTCACTATTTTATGTGATTGAAATTATAATTGGATCATTTTATTTGGTATTCTTTATTTCTATTGTGCTTAGTTTAACAAGTCGGTTTCGAATAATCAATAAACACTTAGAAATGGGCTTCATTACCGATAATATTAATAATTTTAAACGATTAATAAAAGTACACCGAGAATTGGAAGATATTTCACATAGGTTTTGTGAACTTAATGAATTTGTTTTATTTTTTTACTTGGGTTATGACTTTTTTACTGTGACCACAGAAATTTTCACAGCTTCACAACTCGTCTCGAATGAGAAGCTAAATACAGCTCTAGAAAGGGTTACTTCAGTTTCTTGGCTGATGGTTCATGTTTGGGAAATTATAAGCTTATCATTCTCAGTTGGCGATCTAACCAAAGAGGTAATTACGGTGAAAAGTTGTGTATTATGCCGCTGTTTTGCCAGCCGCTGGCTGCTGTTGGTTAGTAGCGCTGGCAAGTAGCAACAGCAGCCAGCGTTCTCAGAGGGTTCACACGATTTATACTTTAGTAGCGCTGGCAAGTAGCAAAACAGTGGTTTGACATTTTAATCTGGGAGATTTTTTAAATAATAAACGTAACACACAAATTTAAATAAATAAACGTAAAATAACAACTTACAATAAACAAACTTTACCACTTATCAGACTTTTGACAGCTCAGAAACCATGCGACAGGGACACGTGATCCCTAGTAGCGCTGGCAAAGTAGAACGGTTTCTACTTCACTAGCGTTGCTAAAATCATCACGCTGCTGCTGGTAGTAGCACGCACTAGGGTTCACACGGTGCTGCTGAAACGGCTGCTAACATCCAAGCAGCCACTAGCGCTGGCAAAACAGCGTCGTGTGACTGCCGAATTATACACAGAAAACAATAATGACGGAAGAGCTAATTAAAATTATCCAAAATTATGTCATTAACCCTTATGTAAACCAACGGGAAATTGATGCAGATATCGAGTCTTACGTGAAATATTGTTTCGATTCCTATAAAATGCAAATTAATCCTCCGAAAGTTGCACTTAATTCGTGCGAAGAAGCAATCCAACTGTTTGAAAGAGTCCATGTTGGTTTTGCTGGGAAGGTGTTTACTTTTTTTTAAAAAAAATTAGTACCTGTACAGCTAAAAATAATGCCCCAATACCAACATTCAAAGTTGGAAATTTTCATAGAATTTTGTTGTAGAATTACACATGGCACTTCAAGTAGGGGAGAGTGGGGTTATTGCGAACACCTAAGGGAAAAATGAAATACCACAAAACCAGATGAAGTTATAAATGTCATTTATTACTTAAAGTTTACTTAAACTAATAAACTTTAAATTTTTAAACTCAACATAGATAAATTTTTAATAGAAAAACAAATATTAATGAAACAAAAAAAATTTGGTTTCCGGGATTCCCCACAGCACGTGGGGTAATTACGGACAGTGTTCTAATTTGTATTTGGTCTCTGTCTTTCTTTGGTATTTTCGTGGCATCTGAAAGATATTTGAGTAGGTATAAATATTTTTAATTAACAACAAGTTCATGTAGGTACAGAGCAGAAAGCAGAGAACAAGTAAAGCAAAACTTCCACATTTATATATAATAGCAATAGTATAGCATGTTTTTATTTATTAACAATGATACTAATCAAAATTCATCATTATTACCATCAGCCCGCAGCAGTCGAATGCTGGAAATAAATTATAAAATAAAATATAATAATTTGATTGTTTAGGGGTCAATACCGATGGTCGGGATTACACACAGTAACACAAAACTATATACAACACACACAGTAACACAAAACTATATTTTTATTTGAGGTTAGAATCGTGTGGTTCATGCAGCAAGCCCTTAAAAACATTGTCGAATTGGACTTTAATTCATAAAAAAATACTGGGTTTCTATATTATACGCCTTAAGTATTTTACACATCTTTAACTTTACTCAAAAATTATATTAAATTGTTGAAAAAATATAAAGTTAACATACCTTGTACGGTGAGTACGTTTTCACTTCACTACTCTTGGTCTGGTACTTCGTTCGGGATCGACTTACGATTGTAGTACTAGAAATATTTTCTATCCTTTTCTAACATAGCTAAACGATCGTGTCCGAGATTACCCCACGTCCGTGATTACCCCACTCTCCCTTACAAAATGTGCAATCGCCAAAAAATAATGTAAAAACTCCAAATTATTTTCTATAATTTTTTGCAATCACAGAAAAATTCTATAAAAATAAATTTTTATTGTGAAATTACATAGCGTTAGTATAAAATTCCTGTTTTGTTTAAATTTTACAATTCTGATAATACAAAAATTTAAAAAGTAGGGAGGTGTTCTAAAAAAGTGTTCCAAAAAAAGGTTTCACTGTACACATTTTTTTTAAACAAGGAAACTAACCGAATTGTATCCGTTTTTATACCCGTATGGTGAAACCAAAGGGTATATTTGCCTTGCCGTTTGTAACGCCAAGATCCCGTCATCGCACACAAAAATTAATTACACCAGTGTCTTGTGAATGATAAAAAAAATTGAATTTTGCATGTTCGTCCGTCCGTCTGTAAGTTCGTTAGGCTAAGTTCGTTAATGGGCAAAAAGTGACCATTAGGGGGGCTACCCCCCATACGAACGAAAACGTTTTTTGCAAATATCTCAAAAACGGCGCATCTTATCAAAACGTGCAAGAACGACAGGTATTTAGGATATGATTCTACACTCTAGAAAATTTTATTGTAATTTTACCACTAAAATAGTAGGAAACCATTTTCCTACTATAATAGTAGTAAAATTAAACCGAGTTGTAATGGCTTAAAAGCTTTGTATTTATACTTATTTTGTGGCGCACAAAAGCCACTTTTATTAAACTAAATAAGAAGTAAAAGTACAATACTGGTGTAATTTTACAACATTTTTTGTTTAAAATTAAACCGAAAATAGTGTAATGACTACCATGGGTGTTTAAAATTACCACTTGAAAAAAAAAATCGATTTTGCCGGTTTTTTAAAAATCTCTCGAAAACTATGCACTATTATGAAGATATCCATATAACCAGATTCAAAAGATATAAAATTTCCTGGAATTTCTTCCTTTAACGGTGTTTACGTAACTGCAATGGTTCTCAAGATATTTGAAAAAAAAAAATTTTTACATATTTTTTCCGAAGCTTAATATTGCAAAAGGAAATTTTGTGTTGATCAGAACTATTATTTTTTTTTTATATTTCAAGCGTGTTCGTGGTTTTCACAGCTATGTCCGGGGTTTTCACTCACGAGTGCTAGTTTTATAAAATTTGTAGCAACAACCCTACCTTTCAGGCAATAGGGTAAAGTATCCAGATCTGAGCCCCGGCACCAGTTTTGAGCACCCCTGTTAATTTTCCGGTTAAAATAAGAATTGTGCGCGATTGAGCCGATTAAACCACACTTCACAACGTGACGGAACCAATTATTCTTCGAATTCAATTCTTATTTCTATAAGTTACTAGGCGTACTTAATTTAATACGGGGGGCTCAGAACTGGATTTTGGGATAATTTCCACATTTACACATAATTCTTTTTTTTATTCAAATTGTTGAGGAATATGTATATGTTAATTTAATTTAAACATTCCATACTTTCGACCAGTAAGTATAAGTTTCTCAGAAAGTATACGGAAGACAAAGAAAATATGGTATGAAGTGAAAAAAGGCTTAAGGGGGCTCAGATCTGGGTATTTTACCCTATGTCTTCAAGTTCTTACCATTGGGGTAGTCATTATGAAAATTGTTTTGGAGTTACGATCCAACGTTTAAATTCAATTTAAATTGATGTACCTACCTGATAATTCTGTGTGTGTGCAAGATATATAGTTAATTATTTAGCCTATGTAAAAAGGGACATTGAAAATTAAAATTTCAATGTTTTCCATTCTACTGAAAAATTTATTTACAGTAGCGTAACAAATTCATGTCATTCTTTGAAAGGTTAGAAAATACTTGACACTGAAATGAATCATTTATGTGTAGTGCAGTCACTTAAAATAATTGAAAAGTTTTCATAGCATTTGTTTATAAACTTAATAGTTTTATATTTAGGATTTGAACGTTTGCGTTCAAATATTTGTGTGAAGAAAAAACTTGGCTTCAAAAGTAATTCCATTATTAAACTATCGGCAATTTGGATTAAAATGGAGGTCCCCTTTTATAAAGATATCGAAATCATAATAAAATATTTGCAATTCTGGTCGATTTTACCTTTGTGCAAAAGTAAAACTAATTATAAGTTATATCGAACAAAGTGGATGCGTTGTTATTCCTTATTTGTTTGTATATGCAATGTGGGATTTTTTTGCGTACTTTTCATAGAACTCAATTACAATTTAAATGATTTAATAGTTTGGACTTATGAAACAACAACAGATCAAATAAATCAACAAGTTGAAGTGTACATGTCATTATTCACATACGTTTTAATATGTATAAATTGTTTTAAGAATCACAAACAAAACCTATGGATTCTTAATAAAATTATTGAAATAGACATTGAACTCGTTGAGCGATTTCGTATAGAAGTGCATAATAAGAAAGTGAAAAATTATATAATTTATTCATTTATATTCATTTTACCATTTTCGGGTCTTCACTGCTATTATAGTATCGAATTGGAATCAATTTTTTCAAAAATTTTTGTTTTAATTGTTTATAACGCACAGATTATGATTTGTTCTTGTTATGGAATTTATGTGTATGTAATTGCATTTTGTTTAAGAACTCGCATTCAAAGTCTAAATGTATTTATTCAAAAAACGAATATGAAAAGCTATCAAACTATCGAAACAATAATTCTTTTTCATGCAAAAATTGAAAAAGTGATTCAATATTTTGTTAATACAATTTCTCTATTTTGTTTATTGTATTTTATGTATTATTTTTATACAATCACAAATGAAGTATATGTTCTGTTAGAATACTTAATATCGTTAAAAGTCAAGAATATAACTATGCTTTTGACCAATATATATTGGATTACAATACATACGTATTTGATGGTCGTCATCTCATTCACATTTGAATTGTTGTTACAAGAGGTAAGGATATAGATTCGATATTTTAAATGTTCTTAAAACTAATCATACTAATAAAGGGTGGTTAAATTTTAAGGGCCGATGTTGAATGTGAACCACACCTAAACGTCAAGTTTTTTTCTGCATTTCATTTGACATTTCTCAATTTCAGACTAACTCAATTTGAACCATGGAAAGATACACAATCGAGCAACGCGTTAAAGTTATTCAGGCTTATTATGAAAATGTGCCTCATCACTGAAGATGATTTTCTTCGAAAATTGATCATCCACTGTTGCCATTTCTTGCCACCATTCTGACCATTGACGACGCTTGAAATGGTCAAGAGGCTTTAGTTCTTGAGTCAATTGCACCTTGTAAGCGTGTAAATGCAAGTCTTTATGCATAATGTTCATCAACGACGAGCGTGGGAGGTGCAATTGTTGGGCACGACGACGAGTTGAGGTGGACGGCTCTTCAGCCACACTAAGCCTGAATAACTTTAACGCGTTGCTCGATTGTATATCTTTCCATGGTTCAAATTGAGTTAGTCTGAAATTGAGAAATGTCAAATAAAATGCAGAAAAAAACTTGACGTTTAGGTGTGGTTCACATTCAACATCGGCCCTTAAAATTTAACCACCCTTTATATAAAAATGAGTTGGTGTCTGTCTGTCTGTCTGTTCCTCTTTCACGCAAAAACGGCTGAACCGATTGACTTGATATTTGGCATGAGTGTCTGTGGTAGTTCTGCTTCCAACATAGGCATACGGAAAAGTAGCACGAGGGGTAAAGTGATTTCGAAACTTCGTTTATGTGCTATGTTACTCTTTCGCGGGGAAACTAATGAACCGATTGGCCTGAAATTTGGCATAGATGTTCGTCGGGGGTCCAGCCCCAACATAGACCCATTAAAAAGTTTTTAAGTTCTTTCCGATTTTCTTCGTATTCTAAAACTTAGACAAAAAGCTTAACCCGGCAACGACGGGTATGGAAGCTAGTTTGATCTAAATGAAATGTGACCGTTTAAGGGAATTAAACGAAGTGTGTCCGCCTATGAAAGCTGTTCGCACAAGTGATTTTTGCTGTATATTAGGGTGGACAGAAAGTTTTCTATCAACTTTTAAAATTAACGGTAGCTATAACGGATACCCCCCATACATTTTTTTTAATAACATAACGTTTTTTGAAAAAGATATAAAATTTCCTGTATTTTTTTCTTTAACGGTGTTTACATATCGCTAACGGTTCCCAAGATATTTACAAAAATTCGGTTTTTTGAAAATATCTCGAAAACTATGCACTTTTGTGAAAAAATTCATGTAACCAAATCTACAGGATATAAAAGTTTCCAAATTTTTTGTTTCAGCGGTTGATACGGATCTCTAAGCGAGATATCACACTGGCGAATCAGCTCCTGCAGCTGACTGATTCCGACATCAGGTCGCGCAGCTGCAGGAACTGATTCGATCAGCTGACCTCAAACGTCAAAATGTCGGACTCGGAGGAAGAACTTTCCCAACTAGTAATTATTTTAAAGTCAACATTATATAAAGTAGAGAGCCTATAACCTAAAGAGGGCCATGCTACCTTAATAAACTGTGCTACTGATGACAATTATTACCTCCAGATGAAGAAATATTGAAAATTATCATTTTATTTTATTTAATCTAACAATAATGACATTAGAAACTACCCGACATGTTCCTGATATCAGCTACATTTAGGTCAGTTCAAAAAAGTCAGCTGCGTGTCCTAGACATACAGCTGCACATTTTTGGAGTGTGCCATGCGCCATTGGATTACATGTGCAACTGATGTCGGGATCAGTCAGCTGCAGCAGCTGATCGCCAGTGTGACATCTCGCTAACGGTTGTCAAAATATTTCAAAAAAAATAATTTTTTTTTTTGAAAATTTGCCGGTTTCTGAAAATCTTTCGAAAACTATGTGTGAGAACTGTTAGAGATTCGTATAAACCATCAAAGCAAAACATGTAGAAAATGTTATTTCTGATAAATATATAGTTATATTTATTTTTCAAAAAAAAAATCCGTTACTTTATCAAAAGTTGATAGAAAACTACGATTTTTGTAAAACTTATTCACAAAAAATTTCAAGTCGCTAAGTCAATGCGTGCTCGAGTTATTTAAGATACGTACAACGGACATACCGACAGACAGATGCACGGACATCCTCATAATGTTAAAGTTTTACTTCAAAAAATTTTTTTTGTTATTGAACTAACTATTTTATCTTTACCCAATTGACCAATGTTAGAATTTTTGTACCGTGTCCAAATGTACCACGCAATTTTCCTTTATAAAGTTTAAGAAAATTTGTGGGAATATTTGGAATTATGTACCATATGGTACAAAATGGACCATTTTCACAGGAAAAATTCTTGGATTTCCAATCAAAACTCCATAACTTGTACCAAAAATTGTACCTTCTTGGTACAAGATGATTGGAAATCCAATTGGTTTTCCAACCAATTTGGTCAATTGGGTAGTCCCAGTTCCCCATTATAAAATAGTTAGATTGACTTTTTTTCTGCGTGTGAGTTATGAGATATCAGAAAAGGGGAGTCCAAACAATCTGACGCGATTTTTTTTAAGATACTTTTTTTTTCAAGAATATCCTCCATTAAAAATCTTTTTTTTTGCAAATAATTTTCTGAAAATCTCGTTATTTTTTCATTAAAAGCTTTTATTTAGCTTGCCTTCTGGTCTGTTTGTGAGTCAGATTCAAATCTTACAATCCAATTTTGACCCACTTCCCCTCATCCGATTGAAGGTCCTGTAATGATAACGTGATTATCCTTTTTCTCGAATTTTCCGGAAAAAAATATCATCTGGGGATTTTCGGGGTCGCCGAATCTGATTCTGGCATTAAGAAATCTGTAAGGATAACGGAATGTTCTGTAAGGATAACGTGATTATCTTTTTCTTCAAATTTTTAGGGAAGAATCTCATCTGGAGGTTTTTGGGATCGACGAATCCTATTCTAATATTAAGAAGCCTGTTAGGATAACGGAGGGTTCTGTTAGGATAATGTGATTAACCTTTTCAATTTGAATTTTTAATCATACTAATCGAATATGAAATTACTAAAAAGGATAAAATAAAAAAAATTAAAACACAAATTTTAAAAAAGCTTTTACAAATGCACTAAAAAGGAAAGAATATTTTTTTGGGAACTGTGTAAAATAAGATAAAATAAAATAAATATTTATCTCGCTTTTATCTCTGATACACAGTGATCAAAAAATTATTATTTTTTCCTTTTTAATTAATTTTTTTTAAATAAAAGCCTTTTTCAAGGTTTCTTTTTATTTTATTATTATTATTTTTAAACAATAGAGAACATTCTTTCAACAAGGACATAACAATTTTGTATTTAAATAAAACACAGAATAATTGAGATATCGGGCTGAAATTTATTCCAGGTGTAGTGGACATGTTACATTTAAGTATGAAATTCGATGTCGTTCATATGGTCACCGCGAGCACGTTTGCTGATTGATTATTTGGAGTCAATTTTCCACCACTCTTCCACACATCTCGGCCGGAACGTTGGCAATTTCGCGTTCGATATTGTTCCTGAGCTCCTCTAACGTTGTAGGCTTGTTGGCATAAACCAACGACTTAACATAACCCCATAAAAGAAATCCAACGGCGATAAATCGCATGAGCGAGGTGGCCATTCGACCGGACCATTTCTCGAGATTACACGATTGCGACCACCGACTCAGAATTTCGGTAGTAAGTTTTAATAATTTCTAAACGTTGCTCGTTCGTGAACTTCACCATGATAAAAATGTAAACCTTGACTGACGTTTTAGCATTGTCAGATCATAAAAAAAGTTTTAGGGTGCGTTTTTATTAAAACACAAAATTGTTATGTCCTTGTTGAAAGACCCTTTATATGAGAAGTAATAGTTGTGAGGTATGGTTTTTGGATTAATTGTAAAAAAAAAATGTTTTCGCTTTCGGGACTGATAGGATTAAGGCTCACTGTGCGACACATCGCATATTTTTAGAATTTTTTAATTAATTATTTTTTGTTATTGTTTCAAAGTGCTGTGAATACAAATTATTGTATCAATAAATACAATTAAAATGTGAACTTCATAATTAAATTAAATTTTATCATTACTTGGATACAGGATAATTTCCATTAAATAAATTAATACACACGTTTTGTAATATATATATACATATGTATATAAATTTTCTATTCCAACTTTGCAAATTATTCAATTCGATTTCAAATTGAATTCAGTCTGTTATTATATTTTAGTAATTGCAAACTGAAATTTTGCCTCAGTGAGAAAATGTCATCGATATTTGACGACTTGAAGATTTTCATAATATTTTTGCAAATATTATCAATTTTACCATTTTATAAACGAAACAAGAATACTATTACAATCCGATTAAATGGCAAATTGCAAATATATTCAACAATTGCAATGTTTGCTATTCAGTTTACATCGCTATTAATTCTGTCAATATTTTGGGATCATTGGAGTGTAATTAAAATCTGGAATTATGTTAACAAAATCGATAGTTCCAGTCAATTTTTTGAGTCGAATTTTTCAATTATCGTGTATTTATTGACCGTTTTGTACTTTTTCTTTAATTATGGGAAACAAATTGATTTAATGAATAAAATTTTAAAATTTGACTTTCAAATGTTTGTTCATTTGCGACTGGTTAATGTAAAAAGTGTTAAAGTTTACAAAACATTGTCACTATTGATAATTTCAACGGTGTTATTTGCACATTTTTTGTACGCATACAGCAGGTTGGAAAGAAAACTCACTTTTGCGATATTTTTGATAACTGTATTTTTACAAATATCATTATGCTCGATATATTCGTCTTACATAGTTTCAATTATGATGCATTTTAAATATCGCTTTGAATCGATTAATGATTTCATTAGAGAGAGGATAAATTCGGATGTATTGGTTTTCACCGATCAGATACCAAAAGTCTTAATTTTTCACAGCCAATGTGAACGAATCTTTGAATTATTCACCAAAATCAATGAAAAATTTTTACTACTTTATCTAAGTTATTTACTTTTTACTTTAACAAATACGTTTTACGGAGTAATTCAAATACTCACAAATCCAGGCGTTTCAAAAAATTATTTCACTATCAAATCGATTTTATGGTTAGTTCAACACATTTGGACCATTGCAAGCATTTCTCTATCTTCGGGAAGACTTATTCGTGAGGTAATTAATTTAAACTGTTATATTTGTAAAGCTCATTAGTTGAAGCGGGTGTTTATAATACAGGAGACCCTCTTATAATAAAAAAAATGTTTTTTTTTCCTTTTTAATGCATTTTTTTAAAAAAAAAAGCTTTTTTACATTTTTTTTAATATGTAGGTATAGGTAATCCTTTTTTAGTCATTTTGCATTCAGTATGACTAAAAATCCAAAATGACGTCTATTTTCGCCACGCTTGTTTATACTTTTTAGTATTCGAAAATATTTATATTCTTGCTTTTGAGTTATTCTTATTCTCGGCCAGAATCAAATTCAGCAATTCCAAAAACCCCCAGATGAGATTTTTTCCGGAAAAAGATAATCGCGTTTTCCTTACAGGACCTTCCGTTATCCTTACAGACTTCTTAATGCCAAAATCGGATTTTGCGATCCCAAAAACCCCCAGATGAAACTTTTTTTCCGAAATATTTCGAAAAAAGGATAACCTTATTGTTCTTACAGGACCTTCCCTTGTCCTTACAATGACGAAGCAGTGAAAATATTGTATTGTCGTCGAACTTACGTTTATGTGCGAAAGTTCAAGACGGTCGGATAAATGGAAGTGGGTCAAAATTAGATTGCAAGATTTGACCCGGACAGACGAACTAAAGTGGCCCCTACACGTTCAATCTTGCAGTCAATCATCGCATGCTGTGACAGCATTTTGAACATCTATGGTGATGCTGTCATGCAAAATTCCATGATTGCCAATATCAAAATCATTTTGATATTTTTCAAGGGAGCTTTGTGAATGACAGCATGCTTGAACGTGTATGGCGAAGCTGTCAATCAATTCGTCATTTCAGGGGAATTTTTAGTAGTGAAAAGATGTCGCATATAAAAGACATAGTTTTTTTGTTTTTTCCTTTTTCGAGTTATACAGACAAAGATGTGAGTTGTGGATGACGAAAGGCGTAAAATATAATGACGAAAATTGTTTAAATTCATATTTGTGATGTGTGCTGTCGGTTTGGCTGTTTCGAATTAACCGATGCTTGCGTGCATGATTGAGCGTCTAATGCGAAAAAGCTTTTTGCTGTCACAGCATGATTGACTGCAAGATTGAACGTGTAGGGGCCGCTTTACGGGTACGAAGGCAAGCCAAATAAAAGCTTTTTAACAGCTTTTAAACGCATGACCTCCATGGCCGAGATTCGAGAGGCCGTAGGAAGGCCTTGTATGGATTATTTAAATATAGTTTTCGGTTTAAGGAGGATCTCCATTACCATGACTTCTGTAACTGCAAAAAAATGCAGAAAACTAGAACAAGATAGACTTATATAGATCTAAAGAAGAATGACTGAATACAAGTATAAACGCTTTCCCTTCCAGTTTAACAACTTTATAGCAATCATATCAAACCTTATGCTATGAATATAAGGTTCAAATTAGCATAGAAATAAAGCTATACAGCTGCATGTGTGTGTTTGAACTACATGAAAAATGACAGCTACGCTATAATAGCACTTTGTATGTGTCTGTGCTCATTATTCACTTACAGGGACAATATGTGATTGTAGTAGAAATCGCTATAAAAAAGTTCAAGTCCGTCAACTGCAACCATAAAATCGCCACAAAAAAAGAGGGGAAATTATTTTTGCAGTTGCCTACAAATTTTTGCAGTTGATTCTTATCTCCCTTTCTCGCCAAGGTATCTTCACATAAATGTGTCTCTATTTTTTTGCAGTTGGGAAAAGTCATGGTAATGGAGGGCCAACTTTATTTGGGAAATTTCCATTAGAGGTTTTAGAGGTTACTGATCACGAATCTGACATCAAGTTTTTACGAAATAGATTTCTGGATTTTCAATAGTTTGTAGCCAAAGAAATTGTAAAAGACAAATATCTTATGGATATTTGAGATAAACTTCTATAATAAATAGCATTAATTTTTATCGTTTGATATTTTTCAGGCTGAAAAAACCAGTGAAATACTCTGCAGAATTACGACCACAAATAAAGAGATTCAACTAATTGTAAGTTTAACAGATTTTTCATCAGCTATTGAACGTCAATAACATATTTTTTCATAAATTTTCAGATAAATAAATTTTTGACAAAAAATATCAAACGAGATTTGAAATTCACCGCTTATGGTTTTTTCACAATCGATAGTTCAACAGTTTTTAAGGTAACATTTTTGTCATTAAAAGATCAAAGGAAGGAACAAGAATTGAATAATATCATTATTTAATTATAATTTAGATTGTGTGCGCAGTTACTACATATTTAGTAATTTTGATTCAGTTTAAGCAGCTCGAAGATGACCATATCAGTACCAATAATGGCAACTGAACTAAGAAAATCAACTGTTTACTACACCTTTATGAATTTAGTGTTTAATATTTACTGTGTGTTGTTTTCCAAATTAATAATAACAAATCAACAAATTCAAATTTTAGTTTTGAAAAAGTTCAAGTCCTAAAATAAGAAATTTGCTTTC
Source organism: Chrysopilus asiliformis (assembly GCA_964034945.1). Lineage (NCBI taxonomy): Eukaryota > Metazoa > Arthropoda > Insecta > Diptera > Rhagionidae > Chrysopilus > Chrysopilus asiliformis. The sequence goes on along the minus strand of OZ035960.1, from coordinate 42,647,628 downwards.
CTCTCCCCTTTCTATTAACTTCACTTTTGAGGAGTCGGGTCGGGGTGACTCCAATTTGCTAGCTTTATTTTTACCAAGTTTTATGAATTCGATTGACCTGAAATCTTGCACACATGTACAGTCCGGGCGGAATTTTAATATTCTCATGTCAAAATTTTAAAATCTGGACCGGAAGATACTGTAAGGATAACGACGTGATCCTTTTTCATAAAAGTTTCTGATGCTGAATCTGATGTCAAAAATGGTCCAATTTTTTCTGTTCAAGAACTTAACCTAGCCATTTACAAGAAACGTAACTGCACAAAATTTCAAGTCTGTAGCTCAATGGTTTTGCAAGTTATGGTGTTCACGGACGGACAGACGGACAAACGGACGGACATGCGAAAATCAAAATTTTTTGTCATCCGCGACGGTATACTAAATCTAATATGCTTCTATATGATTCTCTTATAGAGTATGAAAAGGTATTTTCGCTTTTTCAAGTTCTGTAATTATCAAAATTAATATTTTTAAATATAGTCAAATCACAATTTCTTCTAACTAAAAATCCGATCGACCAGATTTATTTTTTTACTCCGGCCAAGTTTAACAAAAGACGATCAAAATGGCAATACTTTTGTTTTATTCGTATTTTATTCGTATTGCAACAATTAGTTATAACCAAAATTTAGGCAATTTTCGTATATAAAACAGTCAACCAGCAACTTTTTTTTATTTTTAGGTTTTAGGGCATAAGTTTGGACATTTTTAAAGAAAGAATCTCAAAAAAATAGCACAAAGTTTGACTTTAAAGAGGAATTTGAAAATCATATCATATTCAACGACGTGAACCGAATTTGATTTTTATGTAGCACACACAAGGGTCATGACGCTAAATTATAACATGTGAAGCAAATTCTTTACACAGGGCATCAATCGTGTAACGAGACGCAGACACGAAATCGCGTCTTTCATTAAGAAAAGGAATCGTGTATGGAGACGCGTCGTTGCATACTAGCGACGCGTCTTTTCGTTCAGCGACACAGTTCGAGGTGTCGCTCAGTGTAATTTCGTCTGTCATTTCACAATGGACGAACCAAAGTAAATAGTATAGGTTTTTGTATTTAAATTATAATAAATTTATATTATTTCAGACATTTAAGAATTTTTTTTAGTGTCGCGATACACGATTAGAAAAACGTGTCACGTCGATGTCGCCGTCTCAGCTCAAAGACGGAGACGCGTCTCGTTACACGATTGATGCCCAGGTTTCACATCAAACAAGAATTCAAAAAAAATTTTATATTATAATTCAGAAAAAAATTTATTTCAACTATCACGATTTCCCCCTGAAAAACCCCTGAATTTCAAAAAATAAAAATCACCTCAAAACACCTCCGTGAGCTAAAAAAAACCCCCAAAACGGGGGCTAAAACCCCCGATCTGGCAACGGTGTCTCTAAGTTATATCAAATTATTTTAGAACGCATTTTCCCATAATTTTTTTTGAGAAATAATTTTTTTAGAGAAATAAATTCATCAACATACGCCTCTGCCAGCGCTTTTGTATGAAGTAATATTACTAAAGTATTGAATATTTAATGAAGTTGTCAATTCAAAAATTAAAAATTGAAGAAAGAATCAACTTTATTATTTTTTTCAAATTTGATTGTTTTCTCCCAACTCTATATTTTTTTCCTACACAATGACTATAGAGAAATTTCCATATGTTATCTTAATTGTAAAAAAAACCTTTCTAAATGGAGCCGAATTCGGTAAAACTTCCGAGATTTTTGGTTTTTGTAAATTTCATTGGCATTGCACCAACAATTAAAATATTTGAAAATAATCGTTTGGAGTTTGTAAAATCTGATATCATATTCTGTATTGTGAAAAATATTTTAATTTTGATTTTATCTACAATTGGTTTGTTTTGGTTTAGCAGCAGAGATAGTTTAAAAGTATTTGGATTGTCAGACCAAACGGAAGAGTATAGTACACGCATTAGTTTGCTGTCAGCATTAATTAGGATAAACGTAACAATTATATCAAATTTGGGACAACGTCAGTACTATAAGATATTAAAAATCTTTCGCGAATTAATCATTACGGGTACTGAGATTAATCAGTTGTTATTTGTAAAATGTACAAATTGGAATTATTCAAATTATCATTTTATTTTTATTTTCATGCATCTAGTTGCAGTTGCTTTTGATATACATTTTTTTGGTTCATTTAGTATCGAATATGCTGCGGTATGTTTATGTTATATCGGCTGTAATGCAGTTTTTTATGCAATATTGGGCCTATTCGTGCTATTGGCATTGACAATTATAAAATATTTCACAGCTATTAATCATTGCATTATAAAGTTTTCTATAAATGATAACAAACATGAAAATGACAAAATTATTAAAAAGTTGATCGGTTTGTGGTTAAATCTTGAAAAAATAGCGTTTTTATGCTACGACGTTTTCAGTGTTCCTTTTATTGCAAATTTCGCATATTTTGTTTTGTCCGTGTCAAATGAATTATTTTCTGCTTTAAATATGTTGTTCGTGCAATTTGGAGACTGCGGCTTTCTTTTTGGTTTTGTATCCTGGTGTTTGCCTAATATATTAAGCGCATATGCAATAACAAATATTTGCTCCCAAATTGAACATCAGGTAAGTTAAATTCGAAACTATATTTTCAATTTTATTACTTTTATTTTGAAAAAAAAGTACAGTCGATAGTGTGGCGACATGAAAACCAAGCCAGTGTCGGATTAATAGAAGTCGCGTATTACAGTTTATGCATGCAACAAATGCAAAAAGAGAGAGAGAAAAAAATTGAAGTGCTTGCAACAAAAACTCCACTTTCGGAAAAATGAAGTAACTTCCAAATTAAAAAAAAAATTTCTGCCGTTTTTTTTAAACATGTGTAAAAGCATACACCATAAGTGGGAAATTTTTTTTGATGAAGCTTGAAAATTGAATTTTCAAAACGTTTTTTTTTTAATTTCCAAAAAGTACCAACGATGGAGTTACCTTCTTTTTGCTGCAAGTCCGTCAACTCTTTTTTATACCCGTATGGTGAAACCAAAGGGTATATTAACTTTGCCTTACCGTTTGTAACGCGAAGATCCCGTCATCGCACAAAAAAATTAATTACACCAGTGTGTTTAGAATGATAAAAATATTTAATTTTTGCATGTCCGTCCGTCTGTCCGTCCGTCTGTCCGTCCGTCCGTCCGTCTGTCTGTCTGTGGCGCGGATTGCGGGCGCACGGATTGAGCTACAGACTTGAAAGTTTGCACAGATCCGTTTTTCGTAAAATGCGAGGCTAAGTTCGTTAATGGGCAAACATGGTCCATTAGGGGGGGTACCCCGAAAATGTTTTTTGTGAATATCTCAAAAACGGTGCATTTTATCAAAAAAGTCCAAGAACAAAAGTTATTTAGGATATGATTCTACATAAAACTCCCATACATCAAAATCCGATTGGAATAAATTTTAAAAAATCTTATTGGAAAGTTTGACTTCAAAGTGGAATTTTGGTATAACTGTTCGAATTTTGATACGAATATCACCATACGGGTCTCCAATGATTGCCAGATTGGCAATTATAGCTTTTGTTATGTTTTTAACATAGCTTTTATTAAAAAAATGTACTAAAAAGGAAAAAAATATATTTTTTTGGGCGCTGTGTACCAGGCGCCCCTTCGCATTAAAAAAAAATAATGAAAATGCATTTTTATGTGCTTGGAACTTTGGAAACAAAGAACTTTGCTCTTAGTGGTTAGGGGCGTGCCAAAACAAAGCAACGCCCGAAACGAAACCTGTATTTGGACCCCCTTTCTAAAAAAAATGATAAAAATGCATTTTTATGTGCAAAAAAAGTGCGCTGCAGGTGATAATTGTGGAACGCCGTTGATTTTTTTTTTTGTAAAATTCGTATTGGGGGAGCACCCCCTCTTCTAGTGGCTATGGGAATGTATCCGGGGTGAAGGTAACTTGGCAAAAAAAAATCATATATCCTTGATTAACCCTAGACCCGTGTACTGGGCACTGAGTGCCCAGAACGATTTTTTGCGGTTATATTTTCCCATTGTATTTCTTACTTGTTTAACGAATAACCCACATTTTTATGATATTTAAACAAACAAGCCATACATTTTCTATTAGAATTTCTATTAGTGACGCGTAAAATGAAATGCATGAATCAATTAAGTAATAAAACTATTTTTTTTGTTTGATTAAGAGAAAGTGATTGATGAATAATGTAATTCAATTAAATAAATTTATATTATTACAATAACTCTAATGTTGTATAATTTTTATTCGATGCGCCAGTAATCATGGAGAGTATTCATACTACACTAAATTTATTTAATTTACTAAAATATAGTGGACAATTTCCGGGAGTTGTTAGAAAATTTGACAACACATTTGGTCCAACTTATGCCAATCTGAATGTATTTTATTTTGTAAATTCATTGTATTTAATTTTATGCGTGTGTGGTATTTTTGTATTTTTTACTACAACTATGTTTGACTGGCGTTCAGCCAGTATTACCGGCACGCTAATTTTAAAATATGACAAATTATTTGCCATTTTTACCATCGTAGTTAATGTGCTGTCCAATTTGGAGAATAAAAATTTTAACTTACATTATAAACTCATAAATGGAATTGATTCTATCGATCAACAAAGAAAAGTCATATTTAAGCATCAAGATTACAGCAATATTTGGCATTATCACAAGAATGTACCAATTTTAGTTTTGTCCTATAGTTTAACAATTTTTACAGATTTTTATAATGAGGCCGATTTAACTTATCAATATTGGCTAACAACGTTGATTTATGTATCACAGCTTTGTATGTTTTTATCAGTTCAGATAGTGTATTTAACATATATCAGTGCAATACTTAACCTTCTCCGATCAATCAACGACAACATAATAATAGGGTTTAATATTTGTGCAAATGAAAGAGTCACCAGACAATATTTTCTAACATGTATTAAACTTTACTTAGGCATTGAAGAATTAATACTGAATTGTTTCGAACTCTTTGTAATTCCATATATTGTATATTTTGGATACTTCATTTTTTCATTATCGAGTGCAGTATTTCTTATCTATATTGACTTTTTTGAAAATGGATTTAATTCGATAATTGTTGGGAGTTCCATGTGGATGATATCCAATATTTTGACCCTTACAGGAATGATTTTTACAAGTTCTCAAATCGAATTTGAGGTATGTGCATTTTTTATTCGAAATATTATGCTGGTTTTATTATATTGGCTTTGCTTGTGTTTAATTCTGAACTTCGCTTGCGGCGCATTCTTTTTTTTTGCTATTTTTATACTCTATATGAGCATCATTTGCTCGTGTTAGATTTAGTATTCCGTTTGTTACGTATCGAACCAACACAAAAATGAACTACACCTGGGTGTTAGGGATGACAAAAGATTTTGATTTCCGCATATCGATCCGTTTGTTTGTCCGTCCGTGAACTCCATAACTTTCGAAAGGATTGAGCTAGAGACTTGAAATTTTGTATAGTTACGTTTCTCCTAAATGGCTAAATTATAGTATTCCTTCTCCCGTGCACCATACGAACGAAACAGTTCTTTGCAATTTACTCGAAAACGGTAAGACATATTGAAAAACTTACATAATTAAAATGTGTTTAGAATAGGACTTTACATAACTCATCCATACATCAAAGTCCAATCGGACCACTGCTTCCCCCCTCTCCCATACAAATGGAATACTTTGCTTCGTATCGAAAAATTCATAAAAAAAAACTGTTTAGAATATGATTTTACATAACCGTTCCATACATCAAAACCCAAACAGACCACTCCATTTCTCTCTTCAACAGTAATGAATTTAAAAAACATTTTTTTTTAGTGCGCTCATATAGAGTATTTGATGATTGTTTCCTAGAAATTGTATTGTATGTTTGAAATATTATTTAGTTACTAGGGGCTGCAACCGTAACCGCTTCGGGGCTTTTCTCCCTAACCACATGTCGTTTGCTTTGACAAAAGCAGGGCATCAATCGTATAACGAGACGCGTCTCCGTCTTTGAGCTGAGACGGCGACATCGACGCGACACGTTTTTCTAATCGTGTATCGCGACACTAAAAAGTTTGAACGTTCAATGGATTGAATTTCTTAAATCAATTATAGGTCATGCTAAATAAAGCTTCCCGAGTGCACATTACGGACCAGTTTTGTTCACTACAATATCTTGCTACAGAAACGTCAAAATAAAAATGTTTGGATTAGCTGAAATTAATTTTATGTTAAGTTCGCCAGAAAAAAGTGAATTACGAGTTGTTCGCAGGTTCTAAAGGGACATAAATGATCCGTTCCAGCTCATCTCAAAATCGTAATGTATAATTAAAAGACTTTTTGCTTGAAGTGAATAAAAATCAAATCCTCCCACAAAAGTTTTTTTCTTTTTGTTGCCGGAGGCACCAGTGTCAAACGCGCCCCTCGCTAAGGCACTATTTTCATTCATGAACCTTACAAGGGTTTCCCACTGTTTTTCACTCGTTATCTTCCTAAAAAAACATAAATGTATTATAATTTAAATACAAAAACTTTTATTTACTTTGGTTCCTCCATTGTGAAATGACAGACGAAATGAGACTGAGCGACGCCTCGAACTGTGTCGCTGAACGAAAAGACGCGTCGCTAGTATGCAACGACGCGTCGGCATACACGATTGCTTTTCATAATGAAAGACGCAAATTCGTGTCCGCGTCTCGTTACATGATTGATGCCCAGTTTTCATATCTCATACGCGACATAATACAATATCACCTACCAAAACGCCTGCTTCCCATTATTTATATGGAAAGCGCTTTTTGTTCTCTTTCTCTACACGGCAAAAAATCCTTGAGTAGAACACGTGTTGTTAACCTCTCGAAGATTTCTCAAAAACTAATAGATCTAGAGCCATGTATTTTTACATGCATGGTTGGTACTCGAATGGAACAATTCTATCAACTTTTGGTGGAAATCCGTTAATCGGAAGTAACCAAAATGGCGTTTTTTTTAGAAATCGCAATTTCGTTTTTTGTTATTTACTCCGAAAATACGCGTTTTTCAGTAGTCCTTTTTTATGATAAAAGTTGGAGACAATAAAATTTCCGACATTTTTGACTTTCACTAGTAGTGCGTGTCTTAAGCCGTCATTATTTTTAAATAGTATAATTAGTTTAAAAAAAATCAACTCTTTGCGATTATCTCAAAAAATAACGGGTTTTTGGTGGTTTAATTTATGAGATGAGTTGAAGCGAATAATGTTTTTTTTGACCGTTATCAGATATTATTTACCATTATTGAGATATTATCATTGAAAATTTTAGAAATATACCGTATGCGTAATAAAAATCTGGAATCTTGTACTGCCAGTAATTTAAAGGAGATAACGGTTGCTTATTAATTTGTACTACGTTTGAAAGGGTTTGTAAATACAACTTCTTACATAATTGAGCCAAAAAATTAAATGTTTATAAATATAGCAACATGGGGGAGGCTCGAAAAGTGAAAATCATGAAGTTGGTCCACGCGCGAAAGTCCAATAAGGCGATTTCCAATGAATTAAACGTATCGTTGTCAACTGTTTATGCTGTAAGAGCGAATTGTTTGGCCAGAGGAATAGTTAGGACGCAATCTGGAAGCGGTAGACCCATTTCAGTAAAGACTCCAGTGTTGATTAGGGCAATCAAAGGAAGGATCAGAAGGAATCCGGTAAGGACATCTTGGAGAGTCATGTAAAACCTTCGATAGAGTCAACCTACGGTAATGATGTGTTTTACGTGTTTCAACAAGACGGGGCGCCGTGCCACACTGCCAGAAGTACCCAAATTTGGATAATTTAAAAAACCAATAATTTAAAAAACTTCTGGTCTAAGGACATGTGGTCACCGAGCTCTCCAGACCTTAATCTCCTGGATTTTTTAATATGGGCATATGTTCAGGCTAAGACTGGAGCTAAGGCTTACAGTAATGTGCAGCCCTGAAGTCCACCATTACCATCGCATGGAACGACAAGCCGGGGGCTTATTTAGTATTGACATGCAAGAAGTTCAGGCCCCGTTTGGAGAAATGTATAAATGCCGAAGGTGGACACTTCGAATAATTTTAATTATTAGCATATAAGAAATAATTTAAATAAAAATAAAAAGTTCATTGCGTTCGACTTCTGCGTTTAACTATACGAATTAAAATTTAATACAAATTTTCCAGATTTTTATTACGCATACGGTATATATTTCCGAATTGCTGCAAACTAGCAAACTAACTTTTTTTGCACCCAATTTGGAAACAAAGGATTTTGCTCTTTGTTGCCAGGGGCGTGCCAAAACAAAGCAACGTCCGAAACAAAACCTGTATTTGGACCCCCTTTCTAAAAAATGATAAAAATGCTTAGAAGTTTGGAATGGTCAATCGAGGGTTGGTCTCATTTTCAAAGGGTTTGTTTGTGGTCATATAGATAAAAAGTTATAATGGCATATCAGTTCTTCGGTATACAACAAAAATTGTGCCGCTGGCAAATCTTTTAGAAAAATGCACAATACGCAGAAATTAAAAAAAGACAAAATTTTAATCAAAAAATGCATCATAGGAACAAATTGGGGCCAAATAAAAGTTTTGTTTTGGGAAAAGATGCGCCGCAGGTGAACATTTTGGAACCCCGTTGATTTTTTTGTATATTTCGTATTGGGGGAGGGACCTCAGGCTCCTAGCACCTCCTCTATTAGTCATTATGGGCATGTATCCGGGGTAGAGGTAACTTGGCAATAGAAAAACTCGTTGTGATGAGAAGAGTCAATTGAAAGATATAAAAACAAAAAACCTTGTAATATGCACGTAAAAAACAAAGTTAGGTATAGTCGATAAACAACAAAAAAAAAGTTTGTGAGGCCACTGTCAACCCCTTTTACAGTATTTGACAAGTATTTAGGAACGTGTCGTATAACATGAAATGTATGAAGCAATTAAGTAATAAAACTATTTTTTTTGTTTGATTAACAGAAAGTGATTGATGAATAATGTAATTCAATTAAATAAATTTATATTATTACACTAATTCTAATGTTAAATGTTGTATAATTTTTATTCGATGCGCCAGTTATCATGGAGAGTATTCATACTACACTAAATTTATTTAATTTACTAAAATATAGTGGACAATTTCCGGGAGTTGTTAGAAAATCTGACAACACTTTTGGTCCAACTTATGCCAATCTGAATGTATTTTATTTTGTAAATTCATTGTATTTAATTTTATGCGTGTGTGGTATTTTTGTATTTTTTACTACAACTATGTTTGACTGGCCTTCAACCAGTATTACCGGCACGCTAATTTTAAAATATGACAAATTATTTGCCATTTTTACCATCGTAGTCAATGTGCTGTCCAATTTGGAAAATAAAAATCTTAGCTTACATTATAAACTCATAAATGGAATTGATTTTATCGATCAACAAAGAAAAATCATATTTAAGCATCAAGATTACAGCAATATTTGGCATTATCACAAGAATGTACCAATTTTAGTTTTGTCCTATAGTTTAACAATTTTTACAGATTTTTATAATGATGCCGATTTAACTTATCAATATTGGCTAACAACGTTGATTTATGTATCACAGCTTTGTATGTTTTTATCAGTTCAGATAGTGTATTTAACATATATCAGTGCAATACTTAACCTTCTCCGATCAATCAACGACAACATAATAATAGGGTTTAATATTTGTGCAAATGAAAGAGTCACCAGACAATATTTTCTAACATGTATTAAACTTTACTTAGGCATTGAAGAATTAATACTGAATTGTTTCGAACTCTTTGTAATTCCATATATTGTATATTTTGGATACTTCATTTTTTCATTATCGAGTGCAGTATTTATTCTGTACATTGACTTTTTTGAAAATGGAGTTAATTCGATATTTGTTGTGATTTCCATGTGGATGATATCCGATATTTTTACCCTTACAGGAATGATTTTTACAAGTTCTCAAATTGAATCTGAGGTATGTGTATTTTTTATTCGAAATATTATAGTGGTTTTATTATATTGTTTTTGCTTGTGGTTAATTCTGAAATTCGCCTGCGACGCATTCTTTTTTCACTGTTTTTATGTTCTTAATGAGCATCATTTGCTCATGTTAGATTTAGTTGTAACGCATCGAACCAATCATTGGACACAAAAATGAACTACACCAGAGTGTCTGTCTGTGCGTCCGTGAACACCATAACTTTCGAAAAGATTGAGCTAGAGACTTGAAATTTTGTATAGTTACGTTTCTCGTAATGGCTAGACTAAGTTCTTAAATGGCCAAATATAGAGTATTCCTCGCAAAAATATGCTTATTAAGAATTATAACAATATGTGCGAAAATCACACTAATAAATTTAAGGATTTGCGCCGCAGGCGAAAATGTTTCTGATCCGAAGCGATAGCTATAATATAAAGCTCCAATAAAAGACGGTAATAACACTAAATGTAGTCCTGAAAATTGTAGCCCCTTATAAACATATCGGGTCTTTCAATAAGCACATAACAATTTTGTATTTAAATAAAACACAAAATAATTGAGATATCGGGCTGAAATTTATTCCAGGTGTAGTGGACATGTTACATTTAAGTATGAAATTCGATGTCATTCATATGGCCACCGCGAGCATGTTTGCTAATTGATTCTTTGGAGCCAATTTTCCACCACTCTTCCACACATATCGGCCGGAACGTTGGCAATTTCGCGTTCGATATTGTTCCTGAGCTCCTCTAACGTTGTTAGCTTGTTGGCTAACAACGTTAGAGGTTAACCAACGACTTAACATAACCCCATAAAAATAAATCCAACGGCGTTAAATCGCATGAGCGAGGTGGCCATTCGACCGGACCAGCTGTGTGGCATTGCTTGTTCGTGAACTTCACCATGATAAAAATGTAAACCTTGACTGACGTTTTAGCATTGCCAGATCATAAAAAAAGTTTTAGGGTGCGTTTTTATTAAAATACAAAATTGTTATGTCCTTATTGAAAGACCCTTTATATTTTTAAACACATAAGTTGGTCCGCGATAAAATCTTAAATGTTATCTAAGATTTTAGTATATTACTAAAACGAATAATCACCGAACACTACTGTATTTGTAGAGTAATGCATTTAATTTGCTGATTTTTTTTTGCTTATTATAATTCTATGAAGAATATAACGTTTTTTTTGTTACTACAAAGAACTTGAGCTAACATAAGTACCAAACCAAATACCAAAATACTTTCAGAATTAAATTACATGTAGCTTTTAATTTGCTTATAGAAATTTTCCGTTTTATTGGTCATCTGGAATATTTTTGTTTATTTCATAATCATTTCAAATCAAGTATCTGATTTTCCACGGTGAACTATTGAATATAATGAAATAAAATTTTTATTCCACCAATGGAGAATTAGAAAATTTTTTATGGGAAGCATCAAGTTTCGGTTCCAAGAATTCAATGTCGAACCATCATCAGATCAACACGTCTGTGGTCAAAACGATGGAATCTATGGTCAAAGAAAATTTTCTGCACTCAAAACAAACGTTTTTTATGGGCACTCCCCTGCAGTTCCCCGCCAAAAAAGAGTCAGGGTCCTTGAAACTAGAGTAAATTACCTTTCCAACGCAGGTACAATGAAAGTGAAACCCAAAAGTTAGTCAAAGGGCATTTTCGTGCATCAATCTTTTGTGGCGGCACGATATTCCTAAAATTATGTTGTTGAAAGTTTGGACTTTTTTCGGAACTGCGCAGATCTAAGGTATACACAGAAAAATTCGATTTGAATTTAACTCCAAAAATGTCTCAATAATTCTTATTTTTTGTTTGGGTAACTCTGAATTTTTTCCGTTTGAACGAACAGTAACAGATAAAAGAATCAGGCGCATTTATAAACTTCACTTTGGTGTTTAAATTGGAGCGTTTTGGGCTTAAAATTCCATTTGGAGTTTATAAAAAAAATCGATTTGGAATTTTAAATAAATCCATTTATTTAAAATTACGCGAACCAAAACCCTACAATTTTTTTACTAAAGATCTAGAAAAAAAACCATCTGCCTGTCTTTATGGGTGTATTGTTGATTCGTAATTTTTAAAGTGTGTATTTATTTATTTTTACATTTTTTAATTTTAATTTATTAATTTATCTTAATATATAAAAATGGAAGTATGTTGGTTGGTTTGAGATTACAAAACTCAAAAACTACTGGACCGATTTTTAGGTGGTTGTTTGCAAAATGATCTGCTTTGCCAGGAGCAGGTTTTTAGCTATGTAAGATTTTCAAAATTCGAAACAGAAGGTCCTGTAAGGATAACGTTTTTGCCCAAAAGTTTTTAAGTTATTTATGGTTTTTTAGCATTCTAAAATTTATACAAAAAACTTTAAGCTGGTAACGTAGGGTCTGCTAGTAATACAGTAGAATGCCGATAATTCGTACCCCGATAATTCGTATATCCCGCTAATTCGTATGAATTTGCTGATCCCTTGGAATACGAATTATCGGGATTCTACTGTATATAAATTTGTATGTTTTACATATTTATTCCAATTAAATACTACAAATACAAATATATATGATGTAAACTTTTCCGGTACGGCGTGCCGGGATTGAAGCCAGGTAACTTCAGATTTGAACTCCAGCTTCCATACCCATCAAACCATTGAAGCATTTTAGCGAACCTCCTCTAAATATGGATAGGTTTTATCCCAATTTTGGTTTTTTGAGAAGTGGTTCAACCAAACCGATGTAAATATTTTATTTTTTACTGACTTGAATTTTGTATCCATATTGGGTAAAATAAAAACGTCTTCAGATTAAATTGCTATTTTTTCCACTTTTGTGGGGTTTTAATTCCAATCTATCCATTTGGATACAGTAAAAATTTTATTCAGATTTGCGGAGTTAAAACATTAAAATAACTCCATTTGGATTCAAAATTTAAAAAAATTCTGATGAAATCGATTTCAAACCGCCAAATTTTTCTGTGTGTATATAACATGCGTTATATAATGGTACGTGGGATCAAAGGGTTAGTTGGTATTTGTATGTATTCAATGAATTGTGAAAGTCATTAATTTAATTTTTAACAAGTGTCTTATTTTTATCATGATAAAATAGGTACTATTTGTTTAATTAAATTTTAATACAAAACTCATAACTTTTTACCAATTGTCAAGTAATAGTCATATTGTGCAGAGTACAATTGTAATTTGGAAATTCAATATTTTTTTTAAAATATGAATCCGTCAAACGATTGTTTACTTTTCCTCAAATTCGTCAATTTTATCGGAATGTTTTCGGGAAATTACGATCCTAATGGGAAATTTATATCAAATACTAAAATTTCTTTGCGTCGTTGCAGATTAGTTTAATATATTATTTATTTTAGTTAGTATCAGTGTTATTATTTGTATCGTCTTTGATAAAACATTTTTTGTTTGGGGATTCGATTCAAATATAAATGAAGTTTGTTTAACCATTGACATAACATTTTCATTTATTGTACTTATAATAATTGCTACCGAACTGTTTGTTAAAATGAAAACACAAGTTGTGATAGTTAATCAAATTATTATGTTAAGCACAAGTGAATCGCTTTTAATTAATTGCACTTCTTTTAACAATAAAAATTTCTTTCGTATATGGGGCCTAAGTCAAATAATCCTTTTAATATTTTGTATTTTAGATTTTGAAATAGCAGACTCTTACAATTTTAGATTTGTTTGTACATTATTAATTGGTGTTTTCTATTTTCTAACATTATCAACGTGGTCTACACAATTATGCTACATTTTATCTGTTATAACATATAACCATGACATGATAAATAATTCAATTTCAAATAAGGAAAATCAATTAAGTTTGCGTATTTTGGAAAACCTGGGACGCTATTCTCGAAACGTTTCGGATTTTTCCGAAACGTTTGTGGTGCAGTGGAAAAAGACCTCTATATGGTGTACGTACCGCCTATATTGCTCCAAATGACGTCTCAAACATTACGAAGCAATTCACCACTTTACACGAAACCGCATTCTCGAACTTAGATTACGGAAATATCCGAAACATAACAAAACATTACGTTTCGGATCCATCCGAAACGTCCAGATGTTACTTTTCGAAACGTTTGTGTGCTTTGAGTTATCGTTTCGCGTCCGTTGTTTATTGTTATTCGATGCGGGCATAATTTTAATCGTGTAATAAGCATAATACGGAGAATAATTCTTTTTCATTGATTCATTTGCAAATGATTAGCACGAGAATTTTAGTTTTCATTCACTCACGAATTTTATTTTTCCATTCTCGTATTTTTAAAATTCTATTCGCGAATGGAATGGAAAATTTTACGAATGGAAAATTAAAATTCGCTCACGAATTTATCGCAAAAGAATGATTTTCGAATGGAATTATTGTATGAAGTAAAAGTAACACCATAACTTTCAAAAGGATTGAGCCAGAGTCTTGAAATTTTTTATAGTTGCGTTTCTCGTAATCAATAAGGCTAAGTTATTGGACGGAAAAAATCGGCCCACTCCTTCCCCCCTCCGCCATTCAAATGAAAGTTTTTTTACAATTGTCTCAAAAACGCCGCTTCATATCGTAAAATTTATAAATGTCAAATATGTTTAGAATACGATTTTACATAACTCTATACATAATAATTCAATCAAACCACTCCCTTCCCCCTAACAAACGATATCAAACGTTAAAATCAACAAATAAACAAAAATAACTCATAATACACTATTACTTACATTGAACACTAGTCAAATATTATTAACTGATATTAAATTAGTGAAAAATTACTCTAATACAAGTTAAACACTAGTTAATAAATATAAACAAAACAAAACTATTCAAATATTTCCGTTTTGACAGCTCTATTCTACGTACATTTCGGAATGTGGTGAATATGGTGAATATAATTCCGAAACATAAACGTTTCGTGACCAGAATACGATCTTTCGGACGTTTCGGATTTGGATTACGGAAAAAACATTTCGGCGAGATTCGTAATCCGTAACGTAACGAAAAATCCGAAACGTTTCGAGAATAGCGTCCCTGATCCACTTGTCCAATCAACTCGATATTTTATATGTAAAATTGAATAAAGCTTATGAATTTAGCTTATTAGTAAATTTCGGATTAATTTTTTATAATGCAGTTTATAGTATTTATTTTTTTATTGATATTTATTTTGAGAATTTGAGTTGGCTTTGGGGATTCGATATTATAACATGGTGTTTTGTAAAAATGTATTTCTTAATCCAAATATCAATAGCTGTTTCTCAAAATGAATGTGCGGTAAGTTGTATTCATTCATGAATAAGGCTCCCATCTCATTTTGGCTAAAATACAGGACAAACCTGCGAAAATTAAGGATTTTATACGATTTTACAGGATAAATTTTTCAAAATACAGGATAAATACAGGATACAGTTCCAAGTCATTTATTTGAAAAAAATTTACATAAAAAATGCAATAAACTTGTGAATGTAATTATTATTGTATCATTGATTAAGTGTAAAATCATTGCTTTTGTCGTCATTGTCAATTTCGAGAATTTTATTATCAACTCACGTGTTGTATTTGGCTTTAGAAGCTATTTTCCGAAGCATTTCCGGCTGCGACGTCAGGAATTCATAGAATTCCAAGCAAGATAGTTTCATATTGGTTTTGATCGTGAGAATCGCTTTTAATGTTTCAAGGTTTCAGTTTATAAATTGAATATAAAATTTATATTCGGACACATAAAACGAACTGTAATAATATCTTGCACAGTGTTACCAGCTTGTTTCTTGCGAGAGGCTATTTATTCTCTAGTCGCTACGAGTAGAGTGCCTAAGCGCGGTATTACACACGGCAACTTTCGGGCTTACTTAAGCCGATTTTCGGGAGAAACGACTGCGGAGGGAAAAGTTGCCACTCGAAATCATGGCTTATCGACAATCTGCATACATGCAAAGCGTGTGAACCGGTTTAGGAAAAGTAGTAGGCAGAAATCATTTTCGTGCTGACCGTCAGCAGGTAAAGATCTTGGGAAGTATATGAGCAGAAGCAATTTTAATGGTTTGAGTCCACACACACACATGTAAACTTGTGTAGCATATGCAAACAGGATTGGCTTGTTTAAGCCACAAATGTAAGCACATTGGCTTATTAAGCCCAAAAGTTGCCGGCTTAAATAAGCCAAGTGTAATACCGGACTAAGTGTTCATAACATTTCTGCTAGTCTGAGCAAAACAGGAACAATATACGATATTTTCCTCATTAAATCTCGGTTATACAGGCAAATACAGGATAAATACAGGTTTTTGAAAAAAAAAACAGGATCGAAAAAAAATACAGGAAAAATACAGGATAGAAAAAAAATACAGGATTGCACTCAAAAATACAGGATAAACCTGTAAAATACAGGATAGATGGGAGCCTTATTCATGAGCCTTATTCATGAATAATATCTATTGGTTTGTTTTCTATTTTAAATATTTCACATCACGGATTTCACATTTGAAAAAAATTAAAAGATGAAAATTTGTTTTAATTTTTAATCAGCTTAACAGTTTCGTTACACCGGCAATCCGATTGTCCGACAAAAATATGAAGTAACTACAAATAAAAAAAACTTTTAGAGCAGCCATCGACTATATACAGGGTGAGACACAACTACTGTCAGTAAATAAAAATTATGTAAAAAATAAAATAATGCACGGATTTCAAAGAGTAATATAATTTTTGTTTAAAGACACAAAAAAAATTTAATAATTAATTGCGCAGCTCAAATTTTTCTCCTTAATGGTGAGATGTAGACGTTTGGAAAATGTATTGCAGCTGGCATGTACGACTTCCTGTGGGATTTCATCCCATATCTTTACTAATGCTTCTTACCGTTTTCTTTGGTCCACCTTTGCGGTGAATTTTCCATGTACCAGTCTCGCTAAATCGTTTTATAGTCCGGAAGATAAATCTTTCATTGATACCAACATCTCTAAGGCGTTTAAGGATAGCAGGATCACAACGAGCTCTCTTTTCGCGTCCATGTTTATTATAACTTATAATGCAAAAAAAAAACAATAAAATTATTCTATATAGAGAATAAACTGATTCGCTGGGGAAAAATGCTAGAGGTGCATAACATTGATACCTAAACTTCACTGACAGTAGTTGTGACTCACCCTGTAAAACTAGAGTGTGGCCATCGTGAAAGTCATATCCGTTGAAATTTTCAAATTGTCCCTTGAAATATCCAAATTTTTTGGACATTATCACATATTTGAGCGAAAAGTGGTTTAATCCATTCATTTAAGTACAGTTTTCTTCGTTTTCTTCGCTTAAAAAATTTCAAATATCACAAATTGTTTAAAAAAACTGAAAACAAAGTTGATTTTTAACAAAATTTTGCAAATAAGATGGTATGAAATCTTTCGTACCGTCTTATTTGGAAAACGGTTTTCCAATGATCACACTCTAGTTTCATCTAGTCACTCCATCTTCGACAACCCTTTTTTCAAAATTCATTGATCATTATGTCAAAAACCTGATGTGATGGAGCGAAACGATCAACGGATTTACATTCACCGACCCTAAATTACTCTAGATCAGTGTTTCCCAACCGGAAGTAAACATACCCCTAGGGGTACATCGACTGCCTCCAGGGAGTACGCGAAATATGAAAAAGAAAATGGTGGCAACCAAATTTTGAAAAAAAAGTTGTGACATAAACAAAAAAATATCTTGAATTTCTATTAATATTTTTATTTTGAGTGCAGAAAATGTTCTTTAACCATAGATTCCACCGTTTTGACCATAGATGTGTTGGTCTGATGATGGTTCGACATTGAATTCTTGGAACCGAAACTTGATGTTTCCCATAAAAAATTTTCTAATTTTCCATTGGTGGAATAAAAATTTAATTTCATTATATTCAATAGTTCACCGTGGAAAATCAGATACTTGATTTGAAATGATTATGAAATAAACAAAAATATTCCAGATGACCAAAAAGCCGTAAAATTTCTATAAATAAATTAAAAGCTACATGCAATTTAATTCTGAAAGTATTTTGGTATTTGGTTTACTACTTATGTTAAGCTTAAGTTTTTTGTAGAATCATAAAAACTTTATATTTTTCGTACAATTATAATAAGTATATAAAAACAGCAAATCAAATGCCTCACTCTACAAATCCAGTAGTTCTTCGGTGATTATTCGTTTTGGTGCTGTGCTAAAACCTTAGATAGCATTTAAAATTTTTTCGGGGAACAACTTATGTGTTTAAAAGTACGGGCTACTCTATTTTAGGACTACCTTTAGTACTAGACCGTCTTTTATTTTAGCTTTTTATTATATCTACCGCTTCGGATCAGCAACATTTTCGCCTGCGGCGCAAATTCTCAAATTTATTACTGTGATTTTCGAAAATACTCTTATAATTCTTAATAAGCATATTTTTGCCATTCAGATTTCGTCAACATTTTATATAAAATGATGTCAGGGGGTACACGAGAAAAAACTAGCTCCCTAGGGGGTACGCCTGCGAAAAAGGTTCGAAAACACTGCTCTAGATCACCCGTCAGGTTGCTTCGCCAGTCACATCCTGCTTTTTCCTAGCTTTATCGTGTCATATGAATAATTTTATAAGATCCCGTCATCACACACAAAAATGAATTACAGCAGGGTGTTTAGAATGATAAAAATGATTAATATTTGCATGTCCGTCCGTCTGTAGCGCGGATTGCAGGCGCACGGATTGATCTACAGACTTGAAATTTTACGCAGATTCGTTTTTTGCAAAATGCGAGGCTAAGTGCGTTAATGGGCAAAATGGACCATTAGGGGGGGTACCCCCCATACGAACGAAATCGTTTTATGTGAATATCTGAAAAACGGTGAATCTTATCAAAAAAGTGCAAGAACAAACGTTATTTAGGATATGATTTTACATAAAACTTCCATACGTCAAAATGCGATTGGAATAAATTTTAAAAAATCTTATTTTTTAGTTTGACTTCAAATAGGAATTTTGATACAACCGTTTGAATTTTGATACGAATATCACCATACGGGTTTCCGATAATTGCCAGATTGACAATTATAGCTTTTGTTATGTTTTAATCGAGTAATTATGTAAAAAGATTTTGTGGCCATTCATTTCTGCATCTACTAGGAAATTTAATTACATTATTTACAATTAAATACATTAATTACGATTATCTACATTAATTTCAAGTAATTAGTAAAAATCAATTAATTACGTTGAATTTACCAACACTGATTCCAAGTGCCTTGCATTTTGACCTCAAAATACCAAAATTTTGGCACCTGTCTTTAATAAAAAAAAGTAGTTTCGTCTGCGGCGCATTGCATTCTGTTTATTTTTGTTCGCAGAATATATTTTGCTTTAAGAAATTGTGTTTCGTATTAATTTTTAAAAATATTAGTAAAATGAATGATTGTTTCCGATTTCATGGGTTTTCTTCTGTCTGATAAATTATGCATAGTCCCGCATTAGACAATTACAAACCTATCATTTTTCTCTGATTAATTGAAAGTGTTTAAATTAATATTAGTCATAATAAAATATTATTTTTACCTGATATTACAAAATTTGGTTGTTGTACGCTAGCAATTATGGAAAGTTTTTCACATTCATTAAAAAGGTTAAACTTTTTGAAATATTCTGGACAAATTCCCGGATTGTTTAAAAGATCTGATGATAATTTTGGCTCTAGTAAAAACAATATTCGATTATTTTATTTTATAAACTCATTATACTTAATTTTATCCAGTTGCACGTTTTTTGTGGTTTTATTGTCAAATAATTTTGATCAAACTTTGCTAAGTGTTACCGACATGCAAACTATCAAATTAGACAAATTGATTGCGATTTGTACAATCTTCATCAATGTGCTAACCAATTTACAGGAGAGGCACTTAACATTGCAATATGAACTAATAAACGGGATTGCATGTGTTGATGAAAAGATAAAAAACTTATTCGAACATACAGTTTATCGAAATTTTTGTCGATATTACAAAAGTGCGACTATATTGGTTTTGTTCCATGTGATTTCGGTTTTAATGGATTTCGTAAATTTTGCAGAAC
The DNA here is from genome assembly GCA_964034945.1 of Chrysopilus asiliformis. Classification (NCBI taxonomy): domain Eukaryota; kingdom Metazoa; phylum Arthropoda; class Insecta; order Diptera; family Rhagionidae; genus Chrysopilus; species Chrysopilus asiliformis. Next base: position 42,627,483 of record OZ035960.1, on the reverse strand, counting down.
TGAATTACAAATTCGTCCTGACTTTGTTTATTTATGTATCACAATCGATTCTTTTTTTGTCGCTTCATATTTTATACTTAACTTATATCAACACAATTATTGAATTTTTGCGAGTAATGAATAATAACATATCAAAAGGTGGCCAAAACATGGTAAATGAAAGTTTTGCCGAAGAAAATATTCTAATAAGATGTATCAAACTTTACTACAAAATTGACGATTTGTTAATGAATTGCTTTGAATTAGTCTCGATTCCATATTCAATATATTTTGGATATTTTATATTTTCCCTATCGAGTGCTATTTTTTCTGGCTACATTCATGTTTTTGAATCCGGATTCAATTCTATAATAGCTGGAATCGTTTTATGGATTATTGGTGATGTTTTGGGACTTGTAGGAATAATTTCTGCAAATTGTCATATCGAATCTGAGGTAGGTGAAATAGTTTTATTTATAAAGAAAAACGCAATATTGGATTGCAAGCGAAAACAAAATCGTGACGTTTCGTTACGTTATTTCGTTTTGTAACGCTAAAATATTTCATTTCGTTATGTTGTAACATTTTTTTTCCTTTACACATTGCGCCGTATGCATAAAAATGAGCATTTTCTCATACTCGACTTTTTTGGGGCTAATTTTCTAGTTTTTAAAAGGTTTTATTTAGCTTGCCTTTATTTAGCTTTTTTGTTTGTCTGTCAGGCTCAAATTTTGCAAACAAATTTTGACCCACTTCCACTCATCCGATTGACTCGGAATTTTGCACATACACTCTCGAAAAAATGGAGTCGATTACGCACCGAAAGGGAGTTTGAGGGAGTCCATCACCTATCGGAGAAAATTGAACTCCGGGCTGGGGAGTTCACAACAATTCCCTATGGGTGTTAATTTTTAACAATTTTTCAGTGTTAAATCAACTTATTAGCTGGCCCAAAAAAAACCTCGCAAATTCTCTTTTTTTGTAAGCATTTGAGATGTTTTGAGTTTTTTTTCGTGTTTTCAAAGTTAATATTGACTGTTAACAACTTTTCTTGCAAGTCTCTGCCGGCACTCGAACCTGGGACCTCTCGAATTGTAAACCATTTGCCTTCCCAATAGGCTGTTGAAGCCAATTGGTAAGCCTCTTCTAAACGTGAACACCCTTTACAATGAAAATAACTCCCAAAAGGAGTTGGAGTGAATTTTTGACTCCTTTTCGGAGTTAATTCAAAATTGAGATCAAAACGGTGTTAAAATGAATATTTAGATCCGTAAAATAAAAATGTAAAAATAACTCCGCGCTACGATGTTACATTTTTTCTGAATAACACCGCGAGATGCTTACTTTTAGCTATGTTTTGAGGCGGAGTTAATTCGTCCCCGGATTTTTTCGAGAGTGTACGTAAGTCCGATGACATAACAATATTTTCAATATTTCATCCTGGGAAGGTCCTGTCTGTAAGGATAACGTGATTATCTTTTCCTGAAATTTTTCGGAAAAAATCTCATCTGGGGGTTTTCGGGGTCGCTGAATCCGATTCTGGCATTAAGAAATCTGTAAGGATAACAAAGGTCCTGTTAGGATAATGTAATTATCCTTTTCATTTTGAATTTTTTGTAATACCAATCAAATACAAAATGACTAAAAAGGATTAAATTAAAAAAAAAATTATTAATTTTAAAAAGCTTTTATTTAAAAAACAATGCACTAAAAAGGAAAAAAAAGAATTTTTTGGGCACTGTGTATCAGAAATAAAAGCGAGATAAGAGCATAAAAAATAAACCAAAAAAAAATATTTATCTCGCTTTTATTTCTGGTACACACACAGTGCCCAAATTTTTTTTTCCTTTTAGTGCATTTTTTTAGTAAGGGCCCAGTTATAGCGATCAGTCAGTGTTGTGCCGCGTAGTCTACGTGATGTAGACTACACCATTGTCTACGCGTAGACTAATGGTCTATTCTCTACGCGTAGACAATGTAGACAATCAGTAAAATAAAGGATAGCTGATTTAGTTTTAAAATCTCATTTTCTTCAATTAGTTTTAACATAATAAAGCACAATTTCCAGGAAGCAATCGCCAAATGCTGTACATGAGAACTTCGGAGCAAACTTTAATGGCAATTCTAATTTTATGCATGCAATCTAAGCGGCTTCTAAAACCTTTTTGATTAACACATTTTTCAATATAACCAACCGTTTTGCTCATTTAACACTAGATTGCCCAAGCAAGTCATTTTGACTGTTTTAATTTTAATCAGAAAAACAAATTTGTATATAATGACACAATTTGTTAGAATTTTGTGACTTTTTGTACCACATATAAATGCGTTTATTAATAATTGTAGTTACCTCCCCCCTCCTTCATTTCCGGTATATATACATATATGTGTTATACCTATATTGCCAAAAGCAGTCATTTTGACTGCTTGACTTCCTTGGGCAATCTAGTGTTAAGAATATCTGTCTATTTTTTTCGAAAAACACGTTTGTTTCTAGTCTTTAGCTTAATTCCGTCGACTCTCGACAACTCTTGTCGTATTTACGGATAAACGGAAATCTATACGGAAGTTATTAAAATCAAATAAAGTAAATCAAATACCCCTAGTGGAGTGTAAAAAATATTAAAAATAAAAACTACCAAAACTACAATAATTAAAGAATTTATGTTTTGTGCTTATATGTATTGTACATAAATCTTAATCAGGCTCGCCATTTCTTGTAACTGGCCATTTCCTATATAGTATAGTATTAGATATATGACTCACTGATGACTTTATTTTGACAGATATGAGAAAGTCTACATTGTCTACGCAAAGTCGACATTGTCTACGCCAATGTCTACATTGTCTACCCCAAATCTATTGTCTACGCTATTGTCTACACTGAAGTGTAGACAATTAAAGTCTACGCGTAGAGGAACAACACTGCGATCAGTAAACTTCTGTCAGTGAATTTCTTAAATTCCGATTTCTTAACACCCAATTCTTATATTTTTTTAGTTCAAAACGTGTTTATACACGTCGTATTACAATTTCCATTAAATGAAATTGTTATTACATGAGTAATTTTTCCAAAAAAACACGATTTATTTTTTTTTTTATTTTTTTTACGTATACGAAAAAAAATTTCGTACGTAAAAAAAATTAAATCGTGTTTTTTGGAAAAATTACTCATGTAATAACAATTTCATTTAATGGAAATGGTAATTAGAATTAAATAAACACGTTTTGAATAAAAAAACATAGGGATTGGGTGTAGAAGAAGTAAATAAATATGAATTAAAAACATAACAAAAACTATAATTGCCAATCTGGCAATCATTGGAGACCCGTATGGTGATATTCGTATCAAAATTCGAACAGTTGTACCAAAACTCCACTTTGAAGTCAAATTTTCCAATAAGATTTTTTAAAATTTATTCCAATCGGATTTGTATGTATGGCAGTTTTATGTAGAATCATATCCTAAATAACTTTTGTTCTTGCACTTTTTTGATAAAATGCACCGTTTTTGAGATATTCACAAAAAACGTTTTCGTTCGTATGGGGGGTACCCCCCTAATGGCCCGCAATCCGCGCCACAGACAGACGGACAGACAGACGGACAGACGGACAGACAGACGGACAGACGGACGGACATGCAAAATTCAATTTTTTTTATCATTCTAAACACACTGGTGTAATTCATTTTTTTGTGTGATGACGGGATCTTGGCGTTACAAACGGTAAGGCAAAGTTAATATACCCTTTGGTTTCACCATACGGGTATAAAAATTTACTGATCATTCTTACGGATCGCTATAACTGGGCCCTAAATAAAAGCTTTTTCAATTTTTTTTTTGTTATTGTATCAATAGAAGTGAACAAATACGCTTGTTTAAGGTTCGGCAATAAATATCTGATACCGAATTTCAACATTACACGAAGTTCAACAAAACCAAAATGGCGGTTCTTAAGTAAAAAAAAAAACAATTTTTTTAACTTGAGAAAAAACTGGTACTTTTTGTTCATTTTAAAAAACACTGGTCAACAAAAACCATCATTTTTGTGTTGTTAAAGATATTGAATTTTAGGATATTTTCACGTCGTCCGTGATTTTGAATCGGACTTGATTTTGGCCAGATTCACTCTACTTCTGGAGATACGGAAAAGAAAAAGAAAAAAACGAAACTTTTCCCCAACTCAAACAACTCCCTCCACATGATGAGAACCGCCTCTCCTGCTATATCCTAAATTATTAAATGGATTTTATATGGTTTTTAGTGTTGATAGCTTAACTGTCAAGGAAATTTTTTTTCTCACTCGAACCATCCCTACATGCTGCGAACCACCTCTTCAGCTATCTCCGAAACTATTGTATGGATTTTCACCGTATGTTACAAAATAAAAGCAAAAACCTTGACTGTCTGGCGCTAGGGGAATTCGCCCTATTTCCTTTTTCCCAAGCAGATAAGAAAAATATTTTTCTTTTTGAAAAAAAAAAAATGGCAATAAATCGAAAAATTCAGGAAAAAAAAAATAATTGAAATATAATTTTGGCATAATTTTTCTAAACATCAAAATACTTTTGAAAAAAAAAGATTTTTTTCAAATTCAAAAAATTCTTATAAAAATTCTAAACTCGATAAATTTTATGATAAAAACACCTACTTTACGAATATCTCGAAAAGAAAAGTAAAAACCCTCGATTTTTTCTCTACAAACTCATTTCATTGTTTTGGTTTTCTCAATTTAATTTATAAAATCAATAGTTTTTATCATGCACTTTTATCACAAATACATTTAATTTAAATGAATGTTGAAAAAAAAACGTATCAAATAATTATTTTAAGTAAAGCGTTCAGAAGTGTGTCTTTTTAGAGTTGTGGTCATGCTTTTCTCAAATGATTTTTTACTTTTCTTAAGTTTTATAAATTTTATTGGAATGACTGCTGGAAAATACGATTCTAGAAATAGATTGTTGTCCCTTCGAAATAGTGATTTGTTCCGCTGCAGATTAATTTTTTCCGTGTTGATTTTATCTACTATTGGCGTTTTAGTTTGTATTTCCTTCGAAGAAACGTTTTTTGTTTGGGGGTTCGGTTCAAATACAGATGAAGCTTGTTTGGCCATTGACACAATATTATCATTAATTGCATTTAACATAATTTTTAGTGAACTGAATTTTAAGATGAAATCTCAAGTTATTTTGTTAAATCAAATTATTATTATTAGCAAAAGTAAAATGCTTTTGACTAATTGCAGTTCCTTTAAAAGAAAAAATCACTTTTACATGTGGTGCCTAAATCAAATAATCTTTATATGATTGTGTGTAAGGGATATTCAAAACGCAGAATACCACAATTTTAGATATGTTTGCACAGTAATAATTTGTGTTTTCTATTATCTGACATTATCATTGTGGTCTACGCAATTATGCTACATTTTAACTTTCATAACATATAATTATAACCTAATAAATAATTCAATTTCAAAACGAGAAAATCAGTTATGTTTGGAAATTTTAGAAAATCTTTTTTCCTTGTACAATCAACTCGACATTTTATATGTAAAATTCAATGAAACATTTGAAATTAGTTTATTAGTAAATTTCGGGTTAATTTTTTATGATTTAGTATACAGTGTATATTTTTTTCTTCCGGTTTATTTTGGAAACATGGATATTATTAGCAGTACTGCTGTACTTATATGGTGTTGTACGAAAATGTCTTTTTTTAATATCATTATCAATATGTGTGTCTCAAAATGAGTGTGAGGTAAGTTTTGTTGTCATACATGGTAAAAAATCTTGGATTAAATTCCAATAAAAATTAGTTTAAACTGGAACTATATATAGTACAATGCAACTTTCTAATGAGGGTTATCGTAACGTAACGAAATAACGATTTTTGGAAAGTTTTCTTCAAAATTGCGTTATAACGTTATATAAATTTAATACAATAAAGAAAAATGTAACGAAAACTGACAAAAATGATTTCATTATATTATTTTTTTATTGTTTTTTTTTTAAATTTTTTTATTATTTTTTTATTATTTTTTCATAAAAAGTTCATCAAGTTTCCAAAGACCTACCACCTCCATTCGATATAATTAAAACTATTGGGGTAGTATTTTTAACCATATTTTGATTTTAAATCGGACTTTGTTTTGGCCAAATTCATTCTATTTCTGGAGATACGAAAGAGCAAATCTTTCCAGCAACTTTTTTGGTATCGAAAATATTTTCTTTTTGGTATCTCCAAAAATAAAGTAAATCTGGCGAAAGCAAAGTCCGACTCAGATTCAGCGACGTCAAAATACCCTAAAATCATACTAATACAGTAATCCCCCGCTATACGGACGTTTTACGGAAATTCGAAGTTACGGACATGACTAATATAGGAACAAATTCGCTATACGGATAAAAAAATTCGCTATTACGGACAAAAAAATTTTTTTTTTGAATCACAGAAAAAAATCAAGAAAAAGTCCTCCATAATTATGTTGTATTTATTGTAAATGTACATACTTAATTTCTCCGAAATTTCTGACACATTTTGTGTATACACAAAAGAGAATTAAAAAAAGGCAATAAAAAACTGCAGTGCGGTGTATTTTTAAAAAATCTATTTGCTATTCTTAAGCGAGAACTCCAATTGGGCAGAGGCAGCAGCAGAGGCAGAAGCAGCAGCAGAAGCAGAATCTGCTTTCTGTCCCACAATGAAATTTGAATTCTGACGAAACTAGCAGAAACCTACGTAGAAACAGCTACGTTTTTTTGTCCGCGGCATGATTTGTCCCATAATATTTTGTTGGTTTTAACATATTCAATTGATTTATGCTCCATTTCAAGTAGTATAAATTTTTTTTTCTATAATTATATAGTTTTCTCATTATTCTAGTGGTTAAATAATTATTTTAATATACATATTATACTAATCTGTTTCGTATTACGGATATACGGACAGTTTCCGTATAACGCATCCCGTCCGTAAAGCGGGGGATTACTGTATATAAAAATGAGTTGGTGTCTGTCTGTCTGTCTGTTACTCTTTCACGCAAAAACGGCTGAACCGATTGACTTGAAATTTGGCATGAGTGTCTGTGGTAGTTCTGGTTCCAACATAGGCACACGGAAAAGTAGCGCGAGGGGTGGGGGGAGTAAGGGGAGGGGGTAAAGTGATTTCGAAACTTAGTTTTTGGGCTATGTTACTCTTTCGCGGGGAAACTTTTGAACCTGAAATTTTGCATAGATGTTCGTCGGGAGTCCAGCCCCAACATAGACCCATTAAAAAGTAGCCCTAGAGGTGGGGGAGTAAGGGGAGGGGGTAAAGTGATCTCGAAACTTAGCTCATCCTCTATGGTACCCTATCGCGGAAAAACTACCGAGCCGATTGGCCTGAAGTTTAGCTCAAACATAGACCATTAAAAAAAATTTGAAAAAACTTAACCCGGCAACGACGGGTAAGCAAGCTAGTTCGATATATTTGACACAAAAAATGTCGTTTTTGAGGGGTAATTTTTTTTTAATGAACAAAACTTTTGTACGATTTTTTTCCTTTTAAGTTTTTATTGATTTTTATACTCTACATGATATATCATAGAGAAGTATATTAGATTTAGCATACCATTTGTAATGCATCGAACTAATTATCAGACACAAAAATGAACTACACCAGGGTGATAGGAGTGACAAACGATTTTGATTTCCGCGTGTCCGTCCGTCTGTCTGTCTGTCCATAACTTTCGAAAGAATTAAGCTAGAGACTTGAGATTTTGTATAGTTACATTTCTCGTAAATGGCTAGGCTAAGTTCTTGAACGGGCAAAATTGGACCATTCTTTCCCCCCTCCCCCGTACAAATGTAACAGTTTTTTGCAATTTTCTCGAAAACGGGTAGTCATTTTTAAAAATCTTTTGATATAAAACGTGTTTAGAATATGATTTTACATAGCCGTTCCATACATTTGTAGGATGGCTCGAAAACAAACAAATATTATTCAATTCGCAATATTTTATTTCCCAAACCGAACTGTCTAACGAATAATTTAATAATGACAAATTAAAAAATAAAAATAACTGAGTACTATATGTTAAATATACAATTCCTACACATCAAAGTCCGTTCCATACATTAAAAAAACCAGTCGAGTTTCAAAATACAGTAGAGATTCGGTAATTCGAATCAATGGAAACCAGACCAAATCCGAACCACGGAGATTTTCGAATTATTGGATACTTTTTTATGGTGGACATTTTGTTTAATAAAACAGTCTTAGTGCCGTTTGCACCAACAAAACTTAGCAACTTATGTACAACTTAAACGATTTAAGTCGAAGAATTACTACGGTTTAAGTAGCATAACCGCAACTTATTTTTTTAAGAATAATACGCGCCAACGGGCCCTAATGGCAAAAAAATATACTTTCAAGTTAAAAGTAAGTAACAATGTTCCTGCGGTTAAAAAGTATATACACCTACATGATACCATTCAATTTTTTTTAAAGAAACTTGTAATTTTGACTTTGAAATTAATGTATGTACAGTTACGACAGTACATGCCACCACGAAAAAGTTGCTGCTAAACGTCTTAGTTATTGTATTTAAACCATTTCCATGCTCGACAAGAAAAGTTCGAATTACAGAGACCAGTATATCAACCACAATTTAAATTACAAGATACCCAATATAACAAAATGGTTAATCGAATTAGCGTGGTATTCGAATTACCGAGTGTTCGAATTACCGAGTCTCTACTGTACTAGCAAAACAGTGATTTTTTTGAGATACTGAGATTTGATATACGACGTTCTAGTAAAATACAAGAGTCTAGAGAATTTCCTTGTCTCCAACTTTTGTCATACATAAGAGTCTTAAAAACGCATCGTTTTGGAGCAAACAGACAGAAAAACATTTTTGTAATAAAGCCTGAGTTACATTGCGACGACAAGGCGACACGAGACGTCGACGAGAGTCGCGCGACCATGTCATTATCGTCATTCAAGTTACATTACCAGAGCTGCAAGCACACGACAAACAATCCCATAACCTAACAAATTTTTTTGAAAGTAAAAGTAAAGAAAACATTATTATATGCTACTATGGATAACTTCTGCATTTTGATAAAATTGCCAATTTTTCACCAAAAGAGAGCAACTCAAACACAATTAACCTAACCAAACAATTCAACTGTCATTCGATGTCGTCGCGACTTTGGTGGCGTTGTCGTGTCGCTGTCGTCGCAATGTAATCAATTCAATACAAAAGCATACGTTGAAAATTATTTTGACAGCTCCGACGACTCTCGTCGACGTCTCGTATCGCCTTGTCGTCGCAGTGTAACTACGTATAAGAAAGTAATATACATACGACTCAGGAATAGTCTGATCTATCTTTAATCTCCCCTCATACGTTATGCATTGCAATACCTACTAGTAAAAAACAATTAGTCAATTGAAATACTGTCAATTTGCTTATCTGATCGATCAAAAGTTTTCACTTAGTTTTGAAGTTTTCAAAATGGATTAATTTAATTGTTCTGCTCTAATATCCAAACTGATAAAAAGTGTTTTCGGTTCCAAAACCATGGAAAGTTGTGACTTTTTTCAAAATCTCTTCAATTTCATAAAAATCAGTGGACAAACTCCAGGAATTTATAGAAAATCGGACAATACATTTGGTCACACGAAAGCTAATCTTATATTATTTTATTTTATAAACAGTTTATATTTACTGTTTGGTATCTGCGGTGTTTTTATATTTTTTGTTACAGATGTATTTGATTGGATTTTTCCCAGTTTCACGCACAAACAAATGATCAAATATGATATATTTCTAGCTATTTGTACAATTATTGTGAATGTGATGTCTAATTTGCAGAAGAAAAACTTAACAATGCATTTTGAAATCATAAACAAAATTGAGTGTATCGATAAAAGTAGAAAATCCTTATTTGGTTGTCGTACTTATCACAGTGTTTGGGGATATCCCAAAAAGATAACTATTATAGTTGTATTCTACTTGTTCGCGCTTTTTATGGATTTCCTTAATTACGGCGAACTGAGTTTGCAATTCATTTTAACAATTTTCGTCTATATTTTACAAATATTTATATTTTTGTCAACCCATGTTCTGTACTTGACATACATCAATGCAACAATTAATCTCCTGCGAATAATAAATAATATCCTCGTAAGTGAAATGCTTTGCAATGGAAATTTCCAAAAATGTGTCAAATTATACTTCGAAATTGAAGAGTTACTAACAAATTGTTTTGATTTATTTGCAATTCCATATATGAGCTTTTTTGGATATTTGATTTTTTCCATATCCAGTTCGCTATTTTCTAGCTACACACAAACTTATGAATTTGGAATCGATTTAGGAATCGTCGAAATCGTTTTATGGATATTAAGCGATGTGACATGTTTTCTTGCAAAAATTTCCACGAATTGTGAAATGGAATTCGAGGTATATGTCCGTTATTTTAATAAATTTAATTATTTCATTAATAATTTTCGTTCAAGTACAAAATATTTCTGAATGTCTCTGAATTCGCACATTTGGGATGGAGCTCCACACACTGTCCTGCAACTGCTGGACCGAATTCCAAAAGTTCTTTGTTATATTGAATTTTAGGGTATTTTGACGTGGCCGTCTCTCAAGCATCGCCACTCTGTCGGGATACTCAGCATATTCTATAGATACAGTCAAAGTCCTCTAACTCGAAATCCCTGTGATTCGAATTTTCCTCTAACTCGAATTTTTCAACCTTTTTTTGCGCTTCCTTCAGTTTGTTTTAAAAACTTCTAAAAACGAATGAATAATGTACATGTATTTAAAAAAAAATTTGTGTTTAACCATTGAACCATTTCTGATTCATGGTTTTCTCGACCTTCTAGCAATGAATAATCCTATTGGAATTTCTCGGCTTATAGGTCTGCAAACACAAAAAATAATATAACAAAAATATTGTATTATTTTTGTGGATGTTTTCACATCCAATTTCCCCCCAATAGGTCAGGCAAGTCTGCCCTGAAAACCCATCAGGAGCCTGTTTCTGGTATGAAAGCTGGCTCACCGTCATCAGAGCCTGCTTTAGCAGCTTCCACGCAGGGTTACAGGATGGAGCTATGTTGCCTTAACCTTATAATTCGCACAAGGTTTGTGGCATCGGAGTATTAATACTCGAATCGAGTTTTACTCCACCAAAATCGAATGGTTCGAATTTGCCCGTTCCAGAACTTAGCCTTGCTTTGACGAGAACACCATTTGTACCAGATTTCAAGTCTCTAGCTCAATCAATTCGCATGGATCACAGTAAGGGTTCCCACCCCAAAAGTGAAAAGCGGAGTGTTACTGATCGAAAAATAGTAGTGTCAGAGGGATTTCAGTAGTGTCAACTTTTTTAACAGTCATTTAGAGTTTTATTGAGACAACACATTTTGAATGTTACCGTCTAATGTTTTATTGCATACCATATCAGTACATTTTTATATTAGTACAAAAATCTTTTTTTTTTAAATTAAAATTAAAGGAAGGAATTAAGTATTATATGTCCCTTTTGTTCAAGGATTGAGTGCGTTTAGTCAGTGACTTTTTCATAGGGAATGCCTGAAGTACTTAAATATTTTACATAAAGAGTCTGAATATTATAAATTACATATTTTTTAATTTTCCCCAGATAAATGAACTTTTCAAATCTAGAAATTAACTTTCTTTGTAGCACGTTTTTTATAGGGCGGAAAAGGTAGTGTTTTGAGTTTTTCAGTAGTGTTAGGTCAAATTATGTCGAAATAGTAGTGTAAAACTACGATAGTAGTGTAAACGGATCCCTGATCACAGTATCTCTCGTACCACTGAACCGATCGCCATGAATTTTTTTCAAAATTCGAAACGGAAGGTCTGGAAAGGATAACGTTAATATCGTTTTTCCCATTTTCCCCGAAAAACTGGAAAGGGGGGGTTCTCCGGGGCGCATATCACGAATCTTTTTAAGTTATTTCTTGGTTTTTGGTGCAAAACAACTTATCCAAAAAACTTTAACCCGGCAACGACGGGTATCCAAGCTAGTAAAATACAGGTATCCCTCGAGTTACGCGGTACTTGAGTTACGCGAATTTCGAGTTACGCGAAAAAAAATTGCGGTTTTGGAGCAATTTTTATTTAAAAAGAAAATATTGTAATTATAGATGAATGTTTTTATATAAAAAAGATAATAGGTACCTATAATCCTGAGTCTCCACTTACGCGGTTTGCGTAAGTCGAGGGATACCTGTATAAGAAAATTGAAGACTTCGGTGCAAAAAAAATGTGTATCACAAATAACTGTGTATCAGCAGGGTATCAGAAATAAAAAAAATTTAATAAAAACTTTTTTTTTAAGAAAAAATATTTTTTTATTTAAGAAATTAAATTTTCAATGTCGATGTTTTTAGATTTCTTTGAAAAATTCTTTTTTTTCGCAAAATATTGAGAGCGAGAAGTACTTCTCCGAAGCAACACAAAGACTTAAATTGAGCAGTTTTATTCGTTTAGAGTTTTGGTCTAAAATGTCATCGAAAATGAATATTTCGTCTTTATCATATTATTGTTCTCACAAATATTTTCAATTTCTCCTCAACCTTGTAAAATTAGATCGAACTTGGAAGATAAATTAAATGGAACGTCAAGTTTTTCAGAGAGAAAAATAGACATGTTTAGAAACACACCACTTGCCACTGCAAATTTCAACCAACATTAAATCTTGTGCTGTTGTGACATTTAAATAGTTTGAAATTGACATTGTTGGATATCAGTTTGAAAGATTTTCTCGTAATTTTTACATAATTTTTGGTTTTATCAACATTTTTATACTCGTATGGTGAAACCAAAGGGTATATTAACTTTGCCTTACCGTTTGTAACGCCAAGATCTCGTCATCGCACACAAAAATGGATTACACCAGTGTGTTTAGAATGTTGAAAAAAGTTGAATTTAGCATGTCCGTCCGTCTGTCCAACTGTCTGTCCGTCTGTCTGTCCGTCTGTCTGTCCGTCTGTCTGTCCGTCTGTCTGTCCGTCTGTCTGTCCGTCTGTCTGTCCGTCCGTCTGTGGCGCGGATTGCGGGCGCACGGATTGAGCTACAGACTTGAAATTTGGCACAGGTCCGTTTTTCGTAAAATGCGAGGCTAAGTTCGTTAATGGGCAAAAATGGACCATTAGGGGGGGTACCCCCCATACGAAAGAAAACGTTTTTTGCGAATATCTTAAAAACGGGTTTTGAATTTTCATATTTCCACCAAATACATCTTATCAAAAAAGTGCAAGAACAAAAGTTGTTTAGGACATGATTCTAAATACATTAAAGTTCCATACATCAAAATCCAATTGGAACAAGTTAAAAAAAAAATCTTATTGGAAAGTTTGACTTCAAAGTGGAATTTTGATACAACTGTTTGCCGTTCACTTAAATACCAATACGGATTTTCAATAATTGGCAGATTGGCAATTATAGCTTTTGTTATGTTAACTGTCAAATTTAGCCGAAATTTGCAGGATTTCTTGTCAAAACAACAAAAAATTCATATTCGATGAAAATTGTCAGTTTACCTTCCTTTCGGTGTACTAATAATAAAATTAAGTACATACATTTATTACTCATAATACCCCCCACGTGTAATATACGTAATTAAACGAAATAGATCCCGATAGATAATATTGTGTTAAGTAATTGATTTCTCTTTTGGTATCAAGTGATTCCATTATTCTATTGGAATTTTATGATAATATTGTTGCTTTACATAACTGAACAGTTTTTTTTTGATTCGTGAAAATTATGAGCGTACCTCGTGATTATTTATACTTTTTGAAAGCGTTAAACTTTTTTGCTATTTTCCCGGGTCGGTATGATTCAAAGGGAGATTTCAAAATTCTACGAAAAAGTGATTTAATTCGTTGTTATATTTTCTACGCTTTAGTTGAGTTATTTTGCATTAGTGTTCTGGTATTCATTTTTGAAGATTCATCATTTTTTACCTGGAACCCACAGTCGATTATGTTCGATGTCAGTATTGGAATTGATACTTTTTCTGCATTAGTTGCTCTATTTGTGACTGTTATTTCTCTATTTGTGAAGTGTAAATCACAAATTAAAATTTTAAATTACATAATTAAACAGGTGGCCAGGAAAAATGAAATTTTCCCCGGGGAACCCAATTTTATTTCCGGTTTGAAAATTGTGTCGTTTTTTGTCGTCAATAATTTGGTATTTTCGGGGCTGCTTATTCAAGAGATTATTTTTATGGGTTCAACAACATTTCAGTATGTTTTTACACTATCTCTTTACTACTTACATTTCACTATATTTTCCACGGATTTCTTAAATTTCGTATACATGGCTAAACTAATTGAAAGTGTTGCCAGTTCCATTAATAGTGCTTTAAATAAATCAGTGAAAACCACGGAAAAAGATTGTTTTAATTGTGTTTGCCAAACCGTTCACTTACAAATCAGAGTAGAAAAAATGTGCTTAGAGTTGAATCAAATATTTCAAGTGTCATTTTGCGTCAATTTCGCTCAAATTGTTTTCGGTATTGTAAATTACAGTTTTTTATTATTATATGAAATTACGAGTATGATTGCTATAATCTGGTATCCTACTCTGATTGCAATATTTTGGATGGTGCCACGTTTTTTATATTTAATTTTAATTATTAATACTTGCGCAAAGGTGGAAAGGGAGGTATGAAAACAAAAAAGTAATTTTATTTATGTTTTTCGCAAAAGTACAGTCATAACTCGATAAGTCGAATCTTATTCAAGTTTTCCAGTATTTAGAAATATGAAAATTCAAAAACTTCAAGGGGTTTGACAGAAACCCAAATAGCATTTTAAGCACCCTTGTCGTCTTTATTCACATATTTCGTCATAATGCAAATCGCGGTGATAAGCAATTTTCGCCGCGGGCACATTGCCGTTGTGCGAATGGGATGCGCAACGTTACCTTTGACTGTGTTTACATTGGGATTCATTTTGAGGCGGCACGTCTTTCCTCATTTTTCTGCCGTGTGCACACGGTTCGCTTCATCTGGATTCACTAAACCGGTTTCATCAACAAAACTAAAGACACAGGTTTCAACGACCAGACTCAAAAACTGGTTTGCGACCGATAATTTTAAGTGAATCTAAACTTCGTTCGCTCTTTTTGGTGTCCCTCACCATCACTTGGCCGGAGCGAAAGACGTGCCGCCTCAAAATGAGTCCCAATGTAAACACAGTCTATAGTGGGGAACACCTTTCAGTGGTTTGTCACGCCGCAATTACGACACAGGAACGTAATTTTGACGCTGCTATTTCACAAAAAAAGACGCCCATTAACAAAATTAGCTGTTTCAAGCTTTATGCGAGCGTCATTTCATCACACAAATCTTATGCAAGCGTCATTTCATTACACAAATCTTCGAATAGAGTTTTCTTTCTCCCTCGAATGCTTACCTAGCTTATGCCGCGGTCACACGACGCTGTTTTGCCAGCCGCTGGCTGCTGTAGCGCTGGCAAGTAGCAACAGCAGCCAGGGTACTGAGAGGGTTCACACGATTTATACTTTAGTAGTGCTGGCAAATAGCAAAACAGTGGTTTGACATTTTAATCTGGGAGATTTTTTTTAATAATAATCGTAACACACAATTGTAACTTACAATAAACAAACTTTACCACTTATCTTTTGACAGCTCAGAAACCATATGACAGGGTCACGTGATCCCTAGTAGCGCTGGCAAAGCAGAACAGTCTCTACTTCACTAGCACTACTAAAATCATCAAGCTTGTCCCACAATTGGAGCGGTGCGGCAGCGGCGCGGCGCGGTTAGCTCAGAGCGGCATAGTGACAGCCGCAGTCATTGTCTAAACCCCAATTACGCGGTGCGGATGCGGCGCGGTGACAGCTCAATTTGTGTTTTCATAACCTACAAATCGCAGAGAATTTGAAGATTAGTAATTTTTCGGTTTCATTTTCCGTTTCAAATACGTTTTCAAAGTTCACTTGTTAAAAATATTTGTTACAACACTCAGAATATGTAAATAACTGTTTGGAGATGGCAGACATAACATACCGAGCTTCCCGAATTCATATTAAACTACCATAATTCACCACTTGTGATATCTCTGTTCTGTCACCGCTTCGAACCGCGTCTGAAAGTAGAAACTAGACCTACTCTTCGCGGTGCGTTTGGTCACCGTGCAATTATAAACCAACTCATATAAACCTATAGTTTCTACTACCATCTGTCACCGCGCCGCTCCGCTTTGCGCGTAATTGCGGTATAACATTGCTTCCTATAACACAAGGCCTAAAGATCAAAAAATGACGTCACATCAGTGGTAAAGCTCTTTTCGTTGTTGCTATGCAATTCAAATGGAGACAAATGAAAATTCGACTTTATCGGCTTATATCTCGGAAACTATTAATGCGACAACAAATTGACTTACGCACTATTATACTCAATGTAATTATCTGTCGTTTGGTTCATGTCCCAATCATGTCGAATATATATCAATTAAATTATTTGCGAAAACCCAAATCGATATGATTTTAGATGGAGAGTAGGAGTGGAGAGCGACGTGAAGAGAAAACGAAAAATCACACTTTTGTTAAGATTTTGTTCGATAACTTTTTTTCTGTTCGCCTTTGGTAACTAAGGCATATGACTGAAAGCAAGAATATCGAATATTCTATAGGAAAGTGAAAACAGTTTTTCCGGCAAAAGAACAGTTTCCGAGATATAAGCCGATAAAGTCGAATTTTCGTTTGTCTCCATTTGAATTGCATAGCAACATCGAAAAGAGCTTTACCGCTGATGTGACGTCAGAATAAAGTTCTTTGAGATCTTGCGGCCTTGTGTTATAGGAGGCAATGGGTATAAGCTTCACGCTGCTGCTGGTAGTAGCAACGCACTAGGGTTCACACGGTGCTGCTGAAACGGCTGCTAACAGCCAACAGCCACTAGCGCTGATAAAACAGCGCCGTGTGACCGCCGCATTAGCGACCGAACAAAGATAAACAAAGAAAAACATAAACAGAAATCGAACAAGAAGAATCTAATGGCGATAAATTAATTTTGGTAAAGTATTATTTTATAATGGACTTTTCCTCCGATTGCAAGCCATGATTTAAGTTGCAACAAAATTTTTTCGACAATTTTGAATCTAAAATTTAAACAATTTTGAATCTAAAATTTAAACTGATTTTCATGAGCCATCAAATTATTTTGTTTCCAATGAAAAATTTCTTTAATTTTATTTTGCAGGTCACAATTTTTTCTTATAAATATTTTTTTAATATTTGTAAAGTATGTGTACTTTCTAAAGTAAACCCTATTGAAATTGTCCGACTGATTTAAAAGATAACATGATAGGAGATCAGAGGAGGGAAAGATATGATAAATTTCAATGATAGTGCATTTTGAAAATATATAACATTCGGAACTTTTTTTTTAATTATTTTTTCTATAAGTTTTATAGAACGACAGATTATTAAGCTTTTATTTAACTTGGCTTCGTATCTGTTTGTCTGTCTGTCCGTCTGTCTGTCTGTCAGGGTTAAATCTTACAATCTAAATTTTGACCCACTTGCACTCATCCGGTTGACTTGAAATTTTGCACACATACGTAAGTCCAATGGCAATACAGTATTTTCACTACTTCGTCATTTGAGGATCAGAGAAGGTCCTGTGAGGATAACGTGATTATCCCATTCCCCAAACTTTCCGGAAAAAAACCTTGTTTTGGGGTTTTTTGGGGTCGCTGAATTCGGTTCTGACATTAAGAAATCTGTAAGGATAACGGAATTTCCTGAAAGGATAACGTGATTATCCTTTTTCTCGAATTTCCCGGAAAGAAATCTCATCTAGGGGTTTTTCGGGTCGCCAAAAAACCCCAAGATGAGATTTCTTTCCGGGAAATTCGAGAAAAAGGATAATCACGTTATCCTTTCAGGACCTTCTGATATTAAGAAATTTGTAAGGATAATGCAATTATCATTTTTTCAAATTTCTCGGAAAAAACATCATCTGGGGGTTTTTGGAGTCACTGAATCCGAATTTGGCATTACGACGTCTGTAAGGATATCTCAAAGGCAAAGATATATTCGAAGACTAAAAACTATATAGAAGCGTCATTCTGGATTTATCTACTACTAATCAAGCACCAAATGACTAAAAAATATCAAATAAACATAACAAAAGCTATAATTGCCAATCTGGCAATTATTGAAAACCCGTATGGTGATTTAATTGAACGGCGTATCAAAATTTCATTTGAATTCAAATTTTCCAATAAGATTTTTTTAAAACTTGTTCTAATCGGATTTTGATGTATGGGAGTTTTATGTAGAATCATATCCTAAATAGCTTTTGTTCTTGCACTTTTTTGATAGGATGCACCGTTTTTGAGATATTCGCGAAAAACATTTTCGTTCCATTTTTGCCCATTAACGAACTTAGCCTTGCATTTTACGAAAAACGGATCTGCGCAAAATTTCAAGTCTCTAGCTCAATCCATGCGCCCGCAATCCGCGCCACAGACAGACAGACAGACGGACGGACATGCAAAATTCAATTTTTTTTATCATTCTAAACACACTGGTGTAATTCATTTTTGTGTGTGATGACGAGATTTTGGCGTTACAAACGGTAAGGCAAAGTTAATATACCCTTTGGTTTCACCATACGGGTATAAAAAAATAAAATTTTTTAAAAAAAGCTTTTATTTAGAAACAAATGCACTAAAAAGGAAAAAAATAATCTTTTGGTTATTGTGTATCAGAAATAATAGCGAGATAAGGCATAAAAAATAAAATAAATATTTATCTCGATTTTATTTCTGATACACAGCACCCAAAAATTATATTTTCCTTTTTAGTAAATTTTTTTCTAAATTTTTAAACCTTATGCCCAGTTGACATTACTCTACATAGTTGCCAGCTGGTGTCAAGTAGCAATCAGCAACGAACATAATGTCAACTGGACATTATATTTACTTTATAAATTATTTTTTATAAAAACACTAATACAAATTGAATTTTTTATTATCAGTTTATTTTATTAATTTTTTTATCATCTATTTTAATCGAGTTCGATCGAATATTTCAAGGTAAACTCAATTAACAATACAACCTATTAAAGTTAAACATATATTTACGGTATAGTACCTCGATTTTTACTTATAAATAAAATTTTTATTTCGGAGGCAAGATCGAAATTTTCCGTATTTTCTACTTGGACATAATTCGTATTCTCAACACTGATAATGTTTAAGTGTCCGTTAGGATTATTATTTTTTATAAACATTTCAAAATATTTCGGTGTTTTCTCGGGTGACTTTAATTCAATATATGGAACTATTGTTGTACGAAAGCGTGATTTAGTGATTTTATATACTTCGACATTGTTTCACATAATTTTAACAACTCTATCTTTGATATTTGCATTACCACGTGAAAATCTTACTTGGTGGGGTGAAGAGTCAATGACCGGAGGCTCATCTCATTACATGTTTTACAGCATGTTTTTTATTTCATCAATAACAGTTTCGCTTATACAGTCGATAAAGTATCATAAATATTGCAAACTTGTGAATTCGTTGTTGAAAGTGTGTTTTTCACATTTTTATGAAAGAGACGCAGTTTTTTTGGACAAAGTTTCTCTTCGCATGTTTTACTTTTTTGGTTTAAATATTTTAGTATTTTTGGGTATATTGGTGGAAGATATGCTTTGTTATTCTTTCGACTCTATTAATTATTGGAAATTAGTAATTCCATATATACTTAATTCATTAAAATGCATTAACAATGTTGTGTTTATGTCGTGTATATTAGAAATAATTCGAATTTTGATCAAATTAAATAATGAAAATCTGTTAAGAGTCTGTGGTGAAGCAGACGGAGCGGAACAATCGAAGGAATGCATCAAAATTCATTTAACACTCGAGTCAATTGCGGTGGAAGTGCTTAAATTAAATTCGTATATAATTTTAATTTTTCCTAGTTTAACATTTGTTGTTGTTGCAGATGCTATATTTTTATCATTTATCGCCTTAGTTGATACTGGAAATTATCTTGACGCCTACTCAACATTAGTTTGGGTTTATCCTTTTGTAATTATAATACAATCTCAAACAATGATTTATTCGGCAATAACTTTAGAGGTATTGTAAAAAAATTATCTCTTCTTTTGATTTATTTTTACAGTTTGTGGTTGTAATTCTAAAATTTAAAATACGTGTATTTTCACCAATTTAGAAGAAATCTGAAAGACATACTGGGTATATGTACACCCAAATAGCATCGAAAAGCCCGAGCACATGAGATTTGTTGTTTGCGACTTAAAAATGCACTAATTTACGCAATCGGGACTAAAGATTTAGACCTATAATTCACATCATTCTTGTACGCGGATGTGAATTATAGGTTTTAGGAGAAGTGACGAGAATGACACACTAATTAATAACGCATCTGCAAAGCCACAATAGCTTTAATGAGGAAATTACTGATCGATTGCTCGTCTTTGGATTCATATTCGCTTCATGAAAATCCTTCAACGATAGAGTGGCATTTGACGATTGTCGGGTCGATACAGTGATTAGCTGTGGAACTTGAATAGCAGTTTCACTTTGAAGAAGCGTGTAATGGGAACAGGGTCGACACGGTTCCCACTAGAGTTAACACAAAGCTATCCCCCCCCCCCCCCCCCCCCCCCCCCTATTCCAAACAAAAGGAAAAAAGTTGATACCTTCAACCGCCATATTCTCCATTGATATTTGATTCAAACGATTTCGCTTCGAGAATTAAATTTCTTATTTTTGTGTTTAACCATTGAACCATTTCTGATTCATGGTTTATACTCCATACCCATACCAGACCAGAAACAGGCTCCTGATGGGTTTTCAGGGCAGACATGTCCGACCTGTTGGGGGGAAATTTGGATGTGAAAACATCCGCAAAAATAATATAATTTTGTTGTTTTTGCATGACCTTATAAGCCGAGAAATTCCAATAGATTTCTTATTTTTGGCTAATTGAAGAAAATTTCATAAAAAGTAGATAGCAGACATTTTTGAAACAGAACAATTTTGTTGGCATCAAAATTTCATTGCAAAAAAAAAAATATGCGTGCATAATAAAATTAAACAAATTTTTCGGTAATAACAAAATAGTTTGATGGCTCATGAAAATCTGTTTAAATTTTACATTCAATATTGTCGCAAATTTTTCGTTACAATTTAAATCACGTCATGCAATCGGAGGAAAAGTCTAATACAAAAAAAAATACTATACAGAAAGATTCCATTAATTTATCGCCATTAGATTTTTCTTGTTCGATTTCTGTTTATGTTTTTCTTTGTTCATTTCTGTTCGTTCGCTAAGCTATAGGTAAGCATTCGAGGGAGAAAGAAGACTCCACTCGAAGATTTGTGTGATGAAATGACACTCGCATAAAACTTGATGCCTGGACTGGAGACCAATGAACGCAACGCGAACGCAGAAACTGTCACTTACAAGTTTGTTCCATAGAAATCATTTGAAGTGAGCACAGTGAACGCATTGAACGCAACTACAACGCAAAAGTTTGCAAACTTCTAGCTTTGCCGCAGAATTCTGCGTTGAGAGTTCATAAAGTGAGGTTGGGGAAATGTTTTTCGAGGAAAAATTGATAGCCTTACTGCAATAACATACAAATAACAGAGATAAAGACCAATAAAGCAAATTATCGCTTCAAAATTATCCATTTTTGTAATTTTGCCAACTTTATACCACTTTATATTATGTCACTTGCACTACTTCACGAGATGCCATTGGGCTCTGCCGCTGAAATGTTGCGCTGCGTGACAGTTTCTGCGTTTTAGTTGCGTTCGCGTTGCGTTCATTGGGCTCCAGAGGCGAAGCAACTAATTTTATTAATGGGGGCGTCTTTTTTTGTGAAATAGCAGCGTCAGAATTATGTTCCTGTGTCGTAATTGCGGCGTGACAAACCACTGAAAAGTGTTCCCCACTGTAGGTATCCCAATTCGAAAAACGGCGATGTGCCCGCGATAAAAATTGCTTGTCACCGCGATTTGCATGGTGACGAAACATGTGAATAAAGATCACACGGCTGCTTAAAATGCTATTTGGGCATATACGCTAGAGCAGTTTTTCTCTACTGGTGAGTCGCAACTCTCCTGGTGACACCGGTACAGCGATTTTTGTGCAAAAGGTGATAATTTTCCCGTGATCTTTCCCGTGATAAATGAAATGGGAAGTTTTTCAAATTTCAATTCAGAAAGTCACAAGAATGGGAAATTTTACCTCGAAAACAAAAAAAAAATTTGGTTATGGCAACCCGGTTGCCCTGACAGTTGTCAATTTAATGTGGCTTCATTTTCAGTTTGTCGAAGGTTTCGGTCGTTTTTGCGGTTTATATTTACACAAAATGGTTTTTTTACAGATGAAATTTTGATTTTATTTTATAACAATGGAGGAGACACATCTAATATGACAGGAATTCGCGTATTACAAATTTCAACACACAAAACAAAACTCAGCCACCCTCGAAAAATCTCGGTGCGTCAGTGACAGTTCAAAGTGAAGAGCACAGCTAGTGTGACCATATACAAATTTCGAGGGAAATTTCCAGTCGACTTTCCAATAAAATCTCACCAATACAGGTGCATGCAAACAAGCATACATTGACAGGAATTTGTATCTTTATTGTTATCACGGCTTTTATCACTTATCACCTTTTGCACAAAAATCGCTGTACAGATTTCATACGAAGATGACCACGGGGTTCGGTCGGTTGAGGGAGGGGCATGACGCGTGGGAGGGTATCTAAAGGGGGAAAAATTCAAGAAAATTCAATTCCAAATTTCAATTGTTTTGAAAATCTTGAAATATTTAGATCAAATACGATTTTTCAAAATTTCTATTAGATTTTTTTTTACCATAAATACATTGTTAGTATGAAACTTGAAATTTCAGTTAATTAAATTGTGTTCCCCTCAAGGTAACCTTTTGCAATCCAATTAAATAAATCACTTAATTAAAACATCTACTTTTAATATTTCGTTTTGTTATCGATCGATTTTTAATATTTTAAATTGTATTTAGTCAACTGTGAACCACAGTTTGCTAAGTAAAAACAAAATGTTTAATAAAATAAATACTCTAGTTTTGTCTGCCAGAGGGTCAAACATACGTTTTCTAAATATCGAAAATGGCTAAATGTCCGTTCGGATTGTTGTATTTTATAAAATATTCAAAAATTTTTGGTATTTTTTCGGGCCACTTTAATACAGGGAACGGAAATATAGTTCTCCGCAAGCGTGATTTGTTTATTTTATATACTATAAATTATTTGTACATACTTTTTACAATTTTGTACTTAACATTGACAATACAATTGGAAAACTCCACTTGGTGGGGTCAAAAATCAATGACAAGTGGTATATCTCAATACATGTTTTTCAACGTGTATTACATAACATCAATAACAATTGCCTTTATACAGTCTTTTAAGTATAAAAATTATTGCAAAATTGTGAATTTAGTGTTAAGAGTGTGCTTTTCACAATTCAACGAGGCAGATGCAATTATTTTAGAAAAAGTTACTATTCGCAGTTTTTATTTGTTTTGTTTTAATATTTTTTTTTTCGTGGCCATGACAATTCAGGACTGCCTGTTATATTCTGATATGATTATTGCTTATGGGAGTCTTGTGCTTCCATATCTAATTACCTTATTGAAATTTTTTAATAACATAGGTTTTATGACGTGTGTGTTAAATATAATTCATATTTCAATTAAATTAAATAACAATAATATATTAAGCAGCTTAAATGAAATGGGGGAACGATGGAAATTAAGGGAATTTATTAAAATTCATTTACATCTTGAATCATTATCTATTGAGTTTCTAAAATTAAATTCAGATCTAATTTTAATAATTCCTGGTTTGGTGTTTTTTCGTCTCGCAAATAGTGCTTTTTTAACATTTCTAGCTTTGGCGAGTGAGAATTACCTAGGCGCATACACGTCGTTCATTTGGGATCTTCCCTACATGATCATTTTACAAGCTCTGATATCCGCTCATTCTACCATAATATTAGAGGTATTAAGATTTTACGATTATTACTTTTGAATTATTTTACTAAAGTCGTTAGGTACAAACAATATTTCCGTTGATATTAAATTTTATTCAGTTTACAATAATACAAGCTTCTATAAAAAAATAATAATAAAAAATCTCAGTTGTGATCAACACAAAACTTTCCTCTCAAATATTTAATTTCGGAAAAAACATGTTTAAAATTATTTTTTCAAATACCTTGAGAACCGTTAAAGATACGTAAAAATCGTTAAAGGGAAAAAAACGCAGGAAGTTTTATTTCGTTTGGATTTGGTTATACGCATTTTTCCACAATAGCGCAAAGTTTCGTGAAATTTTCAAGAAAACGTATTTTTTTCGAAAAAATGGTGTGGCAAGTACCCGTTATAGCTACCGTTACTTTTCTAAAAGTTGATAAAAAATTACGATTTTTGTAAAATTTATTCACAAACAATTTCATGTCACTAGGTCAACGCGTTCTCGAGTTGTTTAAAATGCGTAAAATGGACAGACCAACAGACAGTCAGACAGACCGACAGAAGATTCGCGGATATCCTCATAATTTTGCCTGAAACGGATTTCGTACTGATCAGAAAGTTTCTATCTGCCTCCGTTCTCGAGTCGGTCTCTGCCATGAATACAATACTTTCCCTCTATAGAAGAGGAAATTAAAAACGTCTTTGGTTCAATCCAATGATGAATTTAATTACAAAACTATAATTGTTAAGCGCCATCCTCAAATCTATATGATAAAACACCCTTTTTTCTATGTTAAGTTAAAATTTTTGCCTTATTTTATTTCATTTTTAAGCCGATGTAGCTGAGTAATGACAAAAAACCGGGTCCAGCCTGATGTCCTGAAATTTTCTGCGTTACGTGGAAATGGGTGAATGAGATTTTATGAAACTTAGTTTCCAAGTTACTGGTGTTTCCAAGTTACTGGTGCTGTAAAATAGGCTATATGTTTTTTGTATTTGGACTAACATCTCCGTTACAAATGAAATCGTTTTTTGCAATTTTCTCAATAACGATGCATTATATGGAAAAAATTGTTTGATATAACTATTTGACACATCAGAATACAATCGAAACACTCATTCCTCCGTTCGATATTGTTCCTGAGCTCCTCTAACATTGTTGGCTTGTTGGCATAAACCAACGACTTAACATAACTCCATAAAAAGAAATCCAACAGCGTTAAATCGCATGAGCGAGGTGGCCATTCGACCGGACCATCATTTCTCGAGATTACACGATTGCGACCACCGACTCAGAATTTCGGTAGTAAGTTTTAATAATTTCCAAACGTTGCTCGTTCGTGAACTTCACCATGATAAAAATGTAAACCTTGACTGACGATTTAGCATTGGCAGATCATAAAAAAAGTTTTAGGGTGCGTTTTTATTAAAATACAAAATTGTTATGTCCTTGTTGAAAGGCCCTTTATACAAAAGAAACCTTCTTTTTCGATTTTCTTGACGACTCACCGTAATGAAAAAAATAATAACAAAAAAGTGTTTAAGATACTCGTAAAATTACAAGATTTCCATATATAAAAATTCAATCAGGAAATTCCTTCCCCATTGCTCTATACAGCCAGAATATATTGTATTTTTTTGCTTTTATTGGGTTAAAATTGTCCTTGGGGGAAAATTTACCTAATGGCGCAAATATTGTTAAAATTGCTCCAACGATTCAGAAGATAACAGAGGAGGGGTTTACTGGTAAGGGGGAGGGTATTATTTGAGCGGGCGAAATTATTCCTTTGGCGACAATTTACCCAATGGCGCAAACCACGTATAAACCGGCCAAATGGAATTTTTTCAGGAAAAATTTTAGGAAAAGGATAATCACGTTATTCTTACAGGACCGTCCCTTGTCCTTGAATGGACGAAGTACTGAAAATATTGTATGGTCATCGTACTTACGTATGCGTGCAAAATTCCAAGTCAATCCGATGAGTAGAAGTGGGTCAAAATTAGATTGCAAGATTTGACCCCGACAAACAATCTAAATAAATAAAATCTAAATAAAAGCTGTTAAAAACTAGTAATGGTTGTAACAAATTCTCGCCCGATTTCATTACAAAAAAGTTTCACATTTGAAAAGTGTCATTATGTAGTAAGATTCACAGAACATAAATACATAATGATAAACGAATATACCAAATTGATATTTTAACTATTTATTATAATTAAAATTTTGTTGCAAACACCCAAATAAGAGCATTTTAGACTAGGTTACTAATTCTTCACTATTCTTTAACAATTTAAAATATTTTTATATTCAATCATTTTCTTTAATTAACTATTTTCTTTTCTCTGCGTGTACATAAAAAACTCTAGTACACTCTAAACCAGATTTTACTGGGAGCCCAGTAAAAAGACAACCACGATGAAGTACAGTAAATTTTACTGTTCCCTCCCAGTAAAAAAAATTACTGATCCGTCCAGTAAATATTTTGAGTGAGTCCCAATAAAATATCCGCACTGGAAAACTGGAATATCTTAGGAAATTCGTAATATATTACTAGGAGCCCTAGTAAAATTTACTGGACTATCAGTAATATATGCAGAATTTTTACTGGGAAATCCGAGTAAATTTTACTGAAACTGCAGTAAATCTGACCCTTTTTTACTGCACTCCCAGTAAATTTTATTGGGAAATCCAAGTAAATTTTACTGACGCCGTAGTAAATCTGAAACCTTTTTACTGCACTCCCAGTAAATTTTATTGGGAAATCCAAGTAAATTTTACTGACGCCGCAGTAAATTTGAAACCTTTTTACTGTACTCTCAGTAAATTTTATTGGGAAATCCTAGTAAATTTTATTGGGAAATCCAAGTAAATTTTACTGACGCCGCAATAAATTTGAAACCTTTTTACTGTACTCCCAGTAAATTTTATTGGGAAATCCTAGTAAATTTTACTGGGAAATCCGAGTAAATTTTACTGGCGCCGCAGTAAATCTGAAACCTTTTTACTGCACTCAAATTTTATTGGGAAATCCGAGTAAATTTTACTGAAATCGCAGTGAATCTGAACCATTTTTACTGCACTCCCAGTAAATTTTATTGGGAAATCCGAGTAAATTTTATTGGGAAATCCGAATAAATTTTATTGGGAAATCCGAATAAATTTTATTGGAAAATCCGAGTAAATTTTACTGACGCCGCAGTAAAACTGAATTACCTTTTCTTCGATCCAAGTAACGCAGAAAACTTGAATAAAAAATATGTAATAAAAGTCGACATTCATTTCACAATAAAATATATTTAACAAATTCGTTGTATAATGCCTGTAACAAAACGCTTACTATTTGTCTCTATGACAAGGTAAAAAATCGCTCCCGTATCCGGATTTCCCTGCAAAACTGAATAAGGCTGACTGAGTCCAGTGTTTGGAATTGTTGAATTAACATTCACGTCTTTCTAAGTAAAAACAAAAGAAAATAACTAAATTAAATAACATTCTTTTAAAAATAAATTCAGGATATATAATTTTTATCCCTCTCAGAAACTCAGAAATTATTTAATTTTCTGAGACTTTCAATATTGTATGGCTTTCCTAATACTTACATTTGAAAAATTTTTAAATCCAGGATTTATTCCCAGGTTTTCCTGTATCTTTTTTTTTTATTGACGGATGACGTTATAGAAGTTCCCAATTTTTTGAAGAAAAATTCTTGTGGCTCAGTATTTGTAGAAATGATTTGTCGGTTTTTTCAAAAAAAAACAATTTGAAATCAAGTTTTATCTGAAAAACAAAATTATTGTGCATTAAAAAAACTATATAAGAAAAATTGTGAAAAATACATTCTAATATATTGCATTTGCAAGCCACTTTTATACTCCGCTCCTTGAAAAATTGCTTATTGGCAAAACATTAAAATTTTAGTAAAATTATGAAAAAGGAAATTCGAGTATTGTCGAAAACCCCGCACTCAATACTATTACAAAATAAACAATCACAAAACGGAGCTAGAATAATGGAAAAAAACGGTTTTCGCATGGCTACCCGTGTTCGCAAATGAAACATGAAAATCTAAATAAATTTCTCGTGTTAAAAATGCGGGGTAAAAAGTGTAGAAATTCACTTACCTGAGCACTTATCAATGATCTCCTGTTTAACTCCTTCCTTTTCGAGGAAAATTCTTAATTCTCGCACTTGTTTTTCACACATTTCACTTGCGCACTGGATTAAGTTTCTACACTTGGGGTCTAGTTACGAGTTGGAAAACGAAAAAAAAACATCTAAAAGAGAATCAGTGGGTCGATTTTGTTAACAAAAAAAACAGGAAGCAATAAATGTTATGTAAAGGTTTATTTGCAATTATGCGTACAAAATTTAAAGCTGGTCACCCAAAAGCAAATCAAATAAAAAAAAGTTTTCATTAAAAATTACTGGGGATCCCAGTAAAATTACTGGGATTCCCAGTAAAAATTACTGTGATGCCTAGTAAAAGTTATTAATATTTGCGGTAACTTAAGTTTTTACTTTCTTATACGAAGTACATAGTAGGTGGGGCGATCCTATCAACTTTTGGTATAAAAATAAATAGCTTAGAAAAATTTTGGTAAAATCTGTAAGCAATACTGGGCGTGACCAAAACGGCACATTTTTAAATATCAAAATTTCGTTTTTCGCGGTTTACTCCGAAACTATGTATTTTTCAGTAGTCTGATGATAACAAAGGTTGAATTTCCCCTACGCAGGACATAGATTTCGTATAAGAAAGTCAATTGCTATTCGCATCAGATTTTTCTTTGGTTATTAAAATTCGCACTATTTTATATATATATAAATCTTTTTAAAATATTAACAACTGTACGTTTCAAAAAACTATACGAAAATATATTTTTTTAACTTAGTCACATTACGTAACTAATACCGTAACAGTTGCTTTACATGAGGTTCTTACCTCATACACATCTCGTACAAAAAATCCAAGATTTCCAAAGTAAAAACGACAAATTTACTGGGATCAAACAGTAATGAGTCATAATCAGTGAGAAATTTTTGGAAGACTGGAACAATAAAATTTACTGGGAAGAAATCAGTAATTTCCCAGCAATAGTTCACTTCATTTTCAGTAATTTTTACTGTTTTTTCAGTAATTTTTACTGTTTTTTCAGTAATTTTTACTGTGTATCAGTAAAATTTACTGGGAAAACAGTAAAAAATAATTTTTACTGTTTTTCCCAGTAAAATCCCAGTAAAATTTTACTGGGGAAATTACTGGGAAAAGGCCGTCTGGTGTAGAGTGTAGGGTACAGAAATTATATAATTTTCAGAGTATTTACTAAAACACATCGATTTACGTAGTTTCCATGTTTCATATTCCATAAATACTAAATAGAAATGATTTATCAAACCTAAATCTCATTTCGTCAGGCTAGTTTCATATGCGATGAATGCCCTTCAAAGATATCACAAACATTTTGAATGACTTTCGGAATTGTACTAATAACAAAAAACCATATCCATAAATTACCTATTGATTTTTTTTTTGTTTTTTTAATCGCTTCTCTTTTCTGGGTAAAATTTAGTACGACGAAAAATGCGTTTGGTCTTCATTTTTAAAATGTCGACAATATTGAAAGACTTAAAAACAGTGATAGTTATTTTACAATTCTTCTATATTTTACCAGTTTTCTACGGCAATTACAAATTAACAATTTATAGAAAATTTAATTATCTTATAGTTGTAGTTGTGTTTATTATAACTTTGACGTTTTACTCTCTATACGAATTTTGGTTTCACTGGGAGTTTTTTAAATTCTGGGACTATCAACACCAAATAGATAACTTTAATCAATTTTTGGAAACCAATTGCTGTGTTTATACATATATGATTACAATTTTATTTTTTGCTTTTAGACATAAACAACAAATTCAAATTTTAAACGATATCCTAGAAATTGACTATGACTATTTTAACAATTACGGCGTTTTTCTTAAAAATAAAGTGAATATGTTGTCTTACTGCATTATAGCAATTGTTGTGTTTTTCTTCTTAGCTATGGTATATTTTTCATTGAATTTCGGAGGTGCTATTAAACATGCAGTCATTTTAACATTTTGTACGTAAAAATCGTTAAAGGGAAAAAAACGCAGGAAGTTTTATTTCGTTTGGATTTGGTTATACGCATTTTTCCACAATAGCGCAAAGTTTCGTGAAATTTTCAAGAAAACGTATTTTTTTCGAAAAAATGGTGTGGCAAGTACCCGTTATAGCTACCGTTACTTTTCTAAAAGTTGATAAAAAATTACGATTTTTGTAAAATTTATTCACAAACAATTTCATGTCACTAGGTCAACGCGTTCTCGAGTTGTTTAAAATGCGTAAAATGGACAGACCAACAGACAGTCAGACAGACCGACAGAAGATTCGCGGATATCCTCATAATTTTGCCTGAAACGGATTTCGTACTGATCAGAAAGTTTCTATCTGCCTCCGTTCTCGAGTCGGTCTCTGCCATGAATACAATACTTTCCCTCTATAGAAGAGGAAATTAAAAACGTCTTTGGTTCAATCCAATGATGAATTTAATTACAAAACTATAATTGTTAAGCGCCATCCTCAAATCTATATGATAAAACACCCTTTTTTCTATGTTAAGTTAAAATTTTTGCCTTATTTTATTTCATTTTTAAGCCGATGTAGCTGAGTAATGACAAAAAACCGGGTCCAGCCTGATGTCCTGAAATTTTCTGCGTTACGTGGAAATGGGTGAATGAGATTTTATGAAACTTAGTTTCCAAGTTACTGGTGTTTCCAAGTTACTGGTGCTGTAAAATAGGCTATATGTTTTTTGTATTTGGACTAACATCTCCGTTACAAATGAAATCGTTTTTTGCAATTTTCTCAATAACGATGCATTATATGGAAAAAATTGTTTGATATAACTATTTGACACATCAGAATACAATCGAAACACTCATTCCTCCGTTCGATATTGTTCCTGAGCTCCTCTAACATTGTTGGCTTGTTGGCATAAACCAACGACTTAACATAACTCCATAAAAAGAAATCCAACAGCGTTAAATCGCATGAGCGAGGTGGCCATTCGACCGGACCATCATTTCTCGAGATTACACGATTGCGACCACCGACTCAGAATTTCGGTAGTAAGTTTTAATAATTTCCAAACGTTGCTCGTTCGTGAACTTCACCATGATAAAAATGTAAACCTTGACTGACGATTTAGCATTGGCAGATCATAAAAAAAGTTTTAGGGTGCGTTTTTATTAAAATACAAAATTGTTATGTCCTTGTTGAAAGGCCCTTTATACAAAAGAAACCTTCTTTTTCGATTTTCTTGACGACTCACCGTAATGAAAAAAATAATAACAAAAAAGTGTTTAAGATACTCGTAAAATTACAAGATTTCCATATATAAAAATTCAATCAGGAAATTCCTTCCCCATTGCTCTATACAGCCAGAATATATTGTATTTTTTTGCTTTTATTGGGTTAAAATTGTCCTTGGGGGAAAATTTACCTAATGGCGCAAATATTGTTAAAATTGCTCCAACGATTCAGAAGATAACAGAGGAGGGGTTTACTGGTAAGGGGGAGGGTATTATTTGAGCGGGCGAAATTATTCCTTTGGCGACAATTTACCCAATGGCGCAAACCACGTATAAACCGGCCAAATGGAATTTTTTCAGGAAAAATTTTAGGAAAAGGATAATCACGTTATTCTTACAGGACCGTCCCTTGTCCTTGAATGGACGAAGTACTGAAAATATTGTATGGTCATCGTACTTACGTATGCGTGCAAAATTCCAAGTCAATCCGATGAGTAGAAGTGGGTCAAAATTAGATTGCAAGATTTGACCCCGACAAACAATCTAAATAAATAAAATCTAAATAAAAGCTGTTAAAAACTAGTAATGGTTGTAACAAATTCTCGCCCGATTTCATTACAAAAAAGTTTCACATTTGAAAAGTGTCATTATGTAGTAAGATTCACAGAACATAAATACATAATGATAAACGAATATACCAAATTGATATTTTAACTATTTATTATAATTAAAATTTTGTTGCAAACACCCAAATAAGAGCATTTTAGACTAGGTTACTAATTCTTCACTATTCTTTAACAATTTAAAATATTTTTATATTCAATCATTTTCTTTAATTAACTATTTTCTTTTCTCTGCGTGTACATAAAAAACTCTAGTACACTCTAAACCAGATTTTACTGGGAGCCCAGTAAAAAGACAACCACGATGAAGTACAGTAAATTTTACTGTTCCCTCCCAGTAAAAAAAATTACTGATCCGTCCAGTAAATATTTTGAGTGAGTCCCAATAAAATATCCGCACTGGAAAACTGGAATATCTTAGGAAATTCGTAATATATTACTAGGAGCCCTAGTAAAATTTACTGGACTATCAGTAATATATGCAGAATTTTTACTGGGAAATCCGAGTAAATTTTACTGAAACTGCAGTAAATCTGACCCTTTTTTACTGCACTCCCAGTAAATTTTATTGGGAAATCCAAGTAAATTTTACTGACGCCGTAGTAAATCTGAAACCTTTTTACTGCACTCCCAGTAAATTTTATTGGGAAATCCAAGTAAATTTTACTGACGCCGCAGTAAATTTGAAACCTTTTTACTGTACTCTCAGTAAATTTTATTGGGAAATCCTAGTAAATTTTATTGGGAAATCCAAGTAAATTTTACTGACGCCGCAATAAATTTGAAACCTTTTTACTGTACTCCCAGTAAATTTTATTGGGAAATCCTAGTAAATTTTACTGGGAAATCCGAGTAAATTTTACTGGCGCCGCAGTAAATCTGAAACCTTTTTACTGCACTCAAATTTTATTGGGAAATCCGAGTAAATTTTACTGAAATCGCAGTGAATCTGAACCATTTTTACTGCACTCCCAGTAAATTTTATTGGGAAATCCGAGTAAATTTTATTGGGAAATCCGAATAAATTTTATTGGGAAATCCGAATAAATTTTATTGGAAAATCCGAGTAAATTTTACTGACGCCGCAGTAAAACTGAATTACCTTTTCTTCGATCCAAGTAACGCAGAAAACTTGAATAAAAAATATGTAATAAAAGTCGACATTCATTTCACAATAAAATATATTTAACAAATTCGTTGTATAATGCCTGTAACAAAACGCTTACTATTTGTCTCTATGACAAGGTAAAAAATCGCTCCCGTATCCGGATTTCCCTGCAAAACTGAATAAGGCTGACTGAGTCCAGTGTTTGGAATTGTTGAATTAACATTCACGTCTTTCTAAGTAAAAACAAAAGAAAATAACTAAATTAAATAACATTCTTTTAAAAATAAATTCAGGATATATAATTTTTATCCCTCTCAGAAACTCAGAAATTATTTAATTTTCTGAGACTTTCAATATTGTATGGCTTTCCTAATACTTACATTTGAAAAATTTTTAAATCCAGGATTTATTCCCAGGTTTTCCTGTATCTTTTTTTTTTATTGACGGATGACGTTATAGAAGTTCCCAATTTTTTGAAGAAAAATTCTTGTGGCTCAGTATTTGTAGAAATGATTTGTCGGTTTTTTCAAAAAAAAACAATTTGAAATCAAGTTTTATCTGAAAAACAAAATTATTGTGCATTAAAAAAACTATATAAGAAAAATTGTGAAAAATACATTCTAATATATTGCATTTGCAAGCCACTTTTATACTCCGCTCCTTGAAAAATTGCTTATTGGCAAAACATTAAAATTTTAGTAAAATTATGAAAAAGGAAATTCGAGTATTGTCGAAAACCCCGCACTCAATACTATTACAAAATAAACAATCACAAAACGGAGCTAGAATAATGGAAAAAAACGGTTTTCGCATGGCTACCCGTGTTCGCAAATGAAACATGAAAATCTAAATAAATTTCTCGTGTTAAAAATGCGGGGTAAAAAGTGTAGAAATTCACTTACCTGAGCACTTATCAATGATCTCCTGTTTAACTCCTTCCTTTTCGAGGAAAATTCTTAATTCTCGCACTTGTTTTTCACACATTTCACTTGCGCACTGGATTAAGTTTCTACACTTGGGGTCTAGTTACGAGTTGGAAAACGAAAAAAAAACATCTAAAAGAGAATCAGTGGGTCGATTTTGTTAACAAAAAAAACAGGAAGCAATAAATGTTATGTAAAGGTTTATTTGCAATTATGCGTACAAAATTTAAAGCTGGTCACCCAAAAGCAAATCAAATAAAAAAAAGTTTTCATTAAAAATTACTGGGGATCCCAGTAAAATTACTGGGATTCCCAGTAAAAATTACTGTGATGCCTAGTAAAAGTTATTAATATTTGCGGTAACTTAAGTTTTTACTTTCTTATACGAAGTACATAGTAGGTGGGGCGATCCTATCAACTTTTGGTATAAAAATAAATAGCTTAGAAAAATTTTGGTAAAATCTGTAAGCAATACTGGGCGTGACCAAAACGGCACATTTTTAAATATCAAAATTTCGTTTTTCGCGGTTTACTCCGAAACTATGTATTTTTCAGTAGTCTGATGATAACAAAGGTTGAATTTCCCCTACGCAGGACATAGATTTCGTATAAGAAAGTCAATTGCTATTCGCATCAGATTTTTCTTTGGTTATTAAAATTCGCACTATTTTATATATATATAAATCTTTTTAAAATATTAACAACTGTACGTTTCAAAAAACTATACGAAAATATATTTTTTTAACTTAGTCACATTAC
This sequence comes from Chrysopilus asiliformis, assembly GCA_964034945.1. Taxonomy (NCBI): domain Eukaryota; kingdom Metazoa; phylum Arthropoda; class Insecta; order Diptera; family Rhagionidae; genus Chrysopilus; species Chrysopilus asiliformis. The sequence continues at coordinate 42,592,680 of OZ035960.1, read as the reverse complement.
GTAACTAATACCGTAACAGTTGCTTTACATGAGGTTCTTACCTCATACACATCTCGTACAAAAAATCCAAGATTTCCAAAGTAAAAACGACAAATTTACTGGGATCAAACAGTAATGAGTCATAATCAGTGAGAAATTTTTGGAAGACTGGAACAATAAAATTTACTGGGAAGAAATCAGTAATTTCCCAGCAATAGTTCACTTCATTTTCAGTAATTTTTACTGTTTTTTCAGTAATTTTTACTGTTTTTTCAGTAATTTTTACTGTGTATCAGTAAAATTTACTGGGAAAACAGTAAAAAATAATTTTTACTGTTTTTCCCAGTAAAATCCCAGTAAAATTTTACTGGGGAAATTACTGGGAAAAGGCCGTCTGGTGTAGAGTGTAGGGTACAGAAATTATATAATTTTCAGAGTATTTACTAAAACACATCGATTTACGTAGTTTCCATGTTTCATATTCCATAAATACTAAATAGAAATGATTTATCAAACCTAAATCTCATTTCGTCAGGCTAGTTTCATATGCGATGAATGCCCTTCAAAGATATCACAAACATTTTGAATGACTTTCGGAATTGTACTAATAACAAAAAACCATATCCATAAATTACCTATTGATTTTTTTTTTGTTTTTTTAATCGCTTCTCTTTTCTGGGTAAAATTTAGTACGACGAAAAATGCGTTTGGTCTTCATTTTTAAAATGTCGACAATATTGAAAGACTTAAAAACAGTGATAGTTATTTTACAATTCTTCTATATTTTACCAGTTTTCTACGGCAATTACAAATTAACAATTTATAGAAAATTTAATTATCTTATAGTTGTAGTTGTGTTTATTATAACTTTGACGTTTTACTCTCTATACGAATTTTGGTTTCACTGGGAGTTTTTTAAATTCTGGGACTATCAACACCAAATAGATAACTTTAATCAATTTTTGGAAACCAATTGCTGTGTTTATACATATATGATTACAATTTTATTTTTTGCTTTTAGACATAAACAACAAATTCAAATTTTAAACGATATCCTAGAAATTGACTATGACTATTTTAACAATTACGGCGTTTTTCTTAAAAATAAAGTGAATATGTTGTCTTACTGCATTATAGCAATTGTTGTGTTTTTCTTCTTAGCTATGGTATATTTTTCATTGAATTTCGGAGGTGCTATTAAACATGCAGTCATTTTAACATTTTGTTACGTTTTGGTGTTAAGTATCTGTACTTTATTGTCAAGTTATTTAGTCACAATTATTTGTATATTGGCAGAACGTATTCGACACGTTAACGATTTACTACATGCACGAACTTTAGTGTGTCGCAGAAAAGAGAAGAATGAAGATTTCATTTTTCTTAGTAAAGCGGTTTTCTTGTATAATAAAATTTTCCGCTGTTATTTGAAAATATGCGACAGTTTTCAATATTTCGCATTAGTATTTTTCCCATATTTATTTCTTACAATAACTAACGAAACGTATACTACATTTGAATTAATCTCGACTGGTAAAATAAAGAGATTTTACACCACAATTGGTAGTTTAACTTGGCTTACTATTCAAACAATAACCCTTTTTATAGTGTCTTATTCTTTTGGATATTTTTATGATGAGGTAAAAAAATCTCTTATGTATAGGAAAATTAAAAAAAAAATATCTTGAAAATTATATAATCCAAATGCTTAAATCTCTATTTCAGGTGAAAAGAACTGCAGAAATTTTATCGAGGCTTGAAACTAAAGGAAAAGATTATCAAAATATCGTAACGATTTCTTATAAACTCTTAATAATTGTTTTTTATAAATTTTTAAAATGATAATTTTTTTTAGGTGGAGAAATTCCTTACAAAAAGTTTGCAGCAAGACATAAAATTTTCAGCGTGTGGATTTTTTGAGATTGATAGTACCACGTTTTTCAAAGTAAGAAAAAACAATAAGTTCAAATATAATCAGATATATTTTCCGCATCTTTTCAGATTATATGTGCAATTACCACATACGTAGTTATATTGATACAATTTAAATTATTAGAAGATGGCACCACCAAGCATTCAAATTCAACTGTTGAGTTTTAGACATTATTGTTCAGAGTTTTTATCAAAATGTAGCAATGAAGAAATTTAAAATTAAACAAAAACTTTGGCTACCAACATTGTTATACAATTTTTTTCCAGTTTATGTAGAAGATTTTTTAGCAACTTATTTTTTTCTTTTATGGTAATTAGGCTGACACTCATTTTATAATTTGATGTCGCAGAATCCGAAGCTGGCCGTCATTTTGCTTCTTTTTCCAAATTTTAAATATGTTTGCACCAATTTCTGAGTCACTTTTCATATCTAAAAAAAGTAGAGTTGATACAGATTTGCACTAAGTAGAACTAAATTACTTGAAAAAGACTAATATCGATGGCGCTAGCAAGCTTTATCAAATATACGATTGAACTTTTTTTTTTAAATCATTAAGGCAGCGTTTCTCAACCTTTCAGTATTCGCGGCCCAATTTTCAATCATAATTTTCATCGCGCCCGCCTGCATACAATAAAATATATACAATAATAATGTAATTTGAGTATTTTGGCGCTAAACCTACACTACTGCCTCAATTTTAAACCTTAAAAATTACCAAGAGAATGGTAATTTATTGACATTTGGCAACACCGATCCTCAGCATTTAGTAAGTTGTTTTAAGTTAATAAGTTAATTATTAAATATTACGTCGAAATGTATTTTGTTTTGTATGTGTGTGTGTACTTTCCTTTCAGTCAGTTAATCAACTTTTTTAAATATTTTCTCTTGGATGTGCTCGCCCCCCCCCCCCCCCCAATCCGACACAGAAATGAACTACACCAGGTTATTTGGGATAACAAAAGATTTTGATTTCCACATGTCCGTCCGTCCGTGAACACCATAACGTTCGAAACGATTAAGCTAGTGTAGGGGCGGGCGGGACTAACAAAAACACATTGAAATGATCTAAACGAATGTTTATTAACGACTGCCTTTACAATTGACATTAGTTGATCGAATATAGCAATTGGAACTCGAAAGGACCATACTCTCCTACACTAGAGACTTAAAATTTTGCACAATTACGTTTCTCGTAAATGGCAAGGCTAAGTTCTTAAACGGGCAAAATTGGACCATTTCATCTCCCCGCCACTATACAAACGAAACAGTTTTTGTAATTTTCTTGAAAACAGTAAGTCATGATGAAAAATTCATAAAGGTAAAATGTGTTTAGGATAGGATTTTAAATAACCATTTCATACATCAAAATCCAATAGGAGCACTTTTTTCCCCCCACTCCCATACAAATCGAATAGTTTTCTCCAGTTTTCTCAAAAACTGTGCACGTATCGAAAAATTACAAATGGATTTTTTTAAATAAACATTTTGTCTGTCATCATATAGAGTATTTGACGATTGACATCCGTCAATTGTAGCTTTTCTTATATTTAATAAAGGAAAAATGATCTCGATATATTTTGCCTTCCGCTAGATATGATTTTTTTAAGACACACGTATTTTTGGGTGTTTAAATACCCATTTGTGCTTAATGGAAAGGTCAAGAAAAATCTGTGTACTTTTAGGAATCAAAAAAAAAAATCTGTAAAAGCGATTCGATTTAGAACCCCCAAATTATCAAATAACCATAACAAAAGCTACAATCGCCAATCTGGCAATTATTGAAAACCCGTATGGTGATATTCGTATAAAAATTCGAACAGTTGTACAAAAATTCCACTTTGAAGTCAAATTTTCCAATAAGATTTTTTAAAATTTATTCCAATCGGATTTTGATGTATGGGAGTTCCTCAAAATGTATGTAGAATCATATCCTAAATAACTTTTGTTATTGCACTTTTTTGATAAGATGCACCGTTTTTGAGATATTCGCAAAAATCGTTTTCGTTGGTATGGTCCATTTTTGCCCATGAACGAGCTTAGCCTCGCATTTTACGAAAAACCAATCTGCGTCAAATTTCAAGTCTCTAGCTCAATCCGTGCGCCCGCAATCCGCGCGACAGACGGACGGACAGACAGACGGACGGACGGACGGACGGACGGACATGCTAAATTCAACTTTTTTCATCATTTTAAACACACTGGTGTAATTCATTTTTTTGTGTGCTGACGGGATCTTGGCGTTACAAACGGTAAGGCAAATCTAATATACCGTTTGGTTTCACCATACGGGTATAAAAACCACGTTCGAAAAGTTCTCAAATCTCGGCTTATTTGATTCAAGAAGATTTGTTCATTTTTTATTTTTAATCCGCGTTTGTGCAGAAAAAGGATTTTATCAAAGAGCAAAACTATAAGGGTATTTATAAAAAAGATTAAAGTTGCTGTTATCGTCGTAAAATAATACTATCGGGTCTTTCAATAAGGACATAACAATTTTGTATTTAAATAAAACACAAAATAATTGAGATATCGGGCTGAAATTTATTCCAGGTGTAGTGGACATGTTACATTTAAGTATGAAATTCGATGTCATTCATATGGCCACCGCGAGCACGTTTGCTGATTGATTCTTTGGAGCCAATTTTCCACCACTCTTCCACACATATCGGCCGGAACGTTGGCAATTTCGCGTTCGATATTGTTCCTGAGCTCCTCTAACGATGTTGGCTTGTTGGCATAAACTAACGACTTAACATAACCCCATGAAAAGAAATCCAACGGCGTTAAATCACATGAGCGAGGTGGCCATTCGACCGGACCATTTCTCGAGATTACACGATTACCGAACTTCTCCTTCAATAGATCAATTGTTTGACCAGCTGTGTGGCATTGCTCGTTCGTGAACTTCACCATGATAAAAATGTAAACCTTAACTGACGTTTTAGCATTGCCAGATCATAAAAAAAGTTTTAGGGTACGTTTTTATTAAAATACAAAATTGTTATGTCCTTATTGAAAGACCCGATACACTTTAACTTCAAAGGGGTCGTGTCAAAATTACAAATATATTCGCATTTTCAATCATTTTTTTCAATTCTTCCACTCTTTCTTGCAGTTTTTTGTATTAATGAACACTTAATCACTTTAACGCCAGGTACTAAACATATAAACATCACAAACACTGTTTTTGAACACTTTTTTCTTTAACAAAGAATTTACTGAAACTGTCAAAAATTAGCAGGTTATTCAGCTCACTAGTTTCATGTTTGCTTATTTCAAATATTTACCCAAATATTGTTACATTAAGGCCCGTTTGCGCGTATTATTCTTAAAAAAATAAGTTGTGGTTAGCCTACTTAAACCGTAGAAATTCTTCGACTTAATTTTTTTAAGTTGTACATAAGTTGCTAAGTTTTGTTGGTGCAAACGGCACTAAGCGGTTATACAAAAAAAATTGTTAAAGTTGGAAAAAATTACTACTGTGTATTTTGTTGTTGTTTATAAAACTTTAACAAATAATAACATTTTACGGCAACAACAACTACTTTACTACCTTCTGTGAATACCCTTTATATCATTGATGCTATGATGCAATTCCTTATCTTACTGGAATATCAGTCTGTGTAAAAAATTTCTTAAAAACTATTTGAAAACTCGAACATATTTAAAAAACATAACAAAAGCTATAATTGCCAATCTGGCAATCATTGGAGACCCGTATGGTGATATTCGTATCAAAATTCGAACAGTTGTACCAAAATTCCACTTTTAAGTCAAACTTTCCAAAAAGATTTTTTAAAATTTATTCCAATCGGATTTTGATGTATGGGAGTTTTATGTAGAATCATATCCTAAATAACTTTTGTTCTTGGACTTTTTTGATAAGATGCACCGTTTTTGAGATATTTGCAAAAATCGTTTTCGTTCGTATGGGGGGTACCCCCCCTAATAGTCCATTTTTGCCCATTAACGAACTTAGCCTCGCATTTTACGAAAAACGGATCTGTGCAAACTTTCAAGTCTGTAGCTCAATCCGTGCGCCCGCAATCCGCGCCACAGACAGACGGACAGACAGACAGACAGACGGACGGACAGACAGACAGACGGACGGACAGACAGACAGACGGACGGACATGCAAAAATTAAATATTTTTATCATTCTAAACACACTGGTGTAATTCACTTTTTTGTGCGATGACGGGATCTTGGCGTTACAAACGGTAAGGCAAAGTTAATATACCCTTTGGTTTCACCATACGGGTATAAAAAACCCCGGACGTCCCCGGTGCAAACAAAAAGAAGTCGGTATTCGGGGAAAAGAGGACGTATGGCAAGCCCACATATACGTCTTATAAATTTTCAAAACTAGTATGATTTTAATCACTTCAGTTGTTCGTGGATTTAGCTTGGCCTCAGCTTGGCCCCAGATTGACCAAATAGTGGCGCTTTTAATGCGAAACTAGCCTCTACGAGGCCTGCTCTAAAGTTAGCATGTCACAAACCGTTGTTTGGAGAAAAAGTAGTAAGTGTTAGAAGACCGCAAAAGATTTCGCCAGCACTTAGTGTTTTTCTCCCAAAAAATAGTTTGTAACGTGATAACTCTAGGGTAGGTTATCACTCGTAGACGCCTAGTTTCGTACTAAAAGCCCACTGTTTGGCCAAGCTCAGGCCAAGCTAGTTTTATTTTAAAATTGGTCAATATTTAAGTTTTTCGTTTGATTGAATTTACTGAAATATCTTATGTGAACAATTTTTTTCAAATATTTCGAGAACCGTTACAGATATTTTTACCCGCGAAGAAAAAATTTCCCTTCCGGGCGTCCACTATATTGTATACCTATATAACTTACGTCCAGTATAGCGAACAGCAGTTTAGAATTATTATTACGTATTATTATTATATTATTGTATTATTATTATTATTATTAGCATCTCTATAGTGAAAGACGAAAAATTTTGTTATTCTATATAACGAAAAACTATTTGTTACGTAAATAATGTGTGTTATACGTAGGGCCTGCAAAATTACCGAGTTTCGGATTTACCGGTAAACGGTAAATATTTTTAGTAAAAACCGGTTTACCGGTATTTACCGGTAAATCGCTATTTAGATAAAACAAATCATGTATAGCATATTAGTGACAGTGAGAGGAAAAAAACGTACGAAGAAATAAGTAACAATAATTTTATAATATTTATAGTGTCAATCATAAAATCAAGAAAACAAGAACACATAATTATACCAATTCAATAATAAAACCAAAATACATTAATTACGGCTACAAATGCCAAATATGGTTGTTTTTTCTTTTCTGTTTTGTTTTGATTTTTTTTCTCTAATGTAATATCGTCGGCTAAAATGAAATTGTGCTAAGTCCATTTGGTATAATTTTCCAGAAGAGCAATGAAAACCTTGTTAAATAATTTTAATTATTTTTCAATAACACTGAGTTTTATTTAAATGAGAAAAATTGTGCTCAGTTTTCTTTAAATGAGACTCTGTTTTCTTTAAATGAAAATTAAAATGATTTAACAAGGGTTTTTATTGCTCTTCTGTCAAATTTGGTTTAATGGACTTAGCACAATTTCACTTTTAGCCGACGATATGTATATTGCATATTACATATTTTATCATTCACTTATGTACATGTACTAGAAGTATACTTCAGTTTGCTCTTACATTCGGAAAGCTTGTAAATATTGGGCTTTTTCGATAATTAAGGTTTTCACAAAAAAATTTACGATTTTGACATTTTTGAATTATCAGAAAAGCCCATTATCATAAGTTATTTCATTAAAACATTTGAAGACTTCGGTGCAAAAAGCGGTCACCTACACTTTTTGACGAAAATGAATTATTGCAGTTGGCGCAAGAATAAAAGAATGCGCATATTTGGCTGCAAACTCCGGACTCGTTGGAGGACTGTGTAAAAAGTTATTAAAGAAAAGGAGACGACTGAAAGCATTGTTTCTTTAATTTTTACTTTCTTCTACGGAGTATAATAAAGTATTGTATTCATGAAAAATTTCGACCTCTTAATTTTGCCTAAAAAACATTTCTCGATCACTCCTGAGTCGATTGGAGTCATATTAAAAAAATGTCTTTCTGTCTGTCAGTCTGTCAGTCTGTCTGTCAGTCTGTCTGTCAGTCTGTCTGTCAGTCTGTGTACAAGATTTCTCAAAAACTAATAGAGCTAGCGCCATGAAATTTTATAGGCATGTTGGGTCCTGAAATGGGACGATCCTATCAACTTTTGGTGGAAATCCGTTAACCGGAAGTATCCAAAATGGCGGTTTTTCAAAAATCGCAATTTTGTTTTTCTCGATTTACTCCCAAACTACGCGTTTTTAGTGGCCTTAAGTATAACAAAACTTGGAGAAAATAAAATTTCCCACACTTTTGTCTTTAGCTATAACTCGATATCTCAACTTGTTATCGAGATAAATCGTTATTTCCAAAAAAACAGTTTTTTGCGATTATCTCGAAAACTAACGGGTTTTTGCTGACTGAATGTATGAAGTGAATTAATGAGAATGGCATTCTGCACAATTTTGTCTTTTACCGTTATCCGTTATCTTTTACCGCTATTGAGATATTTTCATTAATATGTAAAAAATCATATGTTTGCGAATAATTTGCAAACTAACGGTTTTTCGACAAATCAGTTAAAATAATAATTAATGATGTTAACATTTTCTACATTTTTGCCATTTACCGTAAATTGATATCTTTTACCGTTCTCAAGTTATCTCAAATTTTGTACGTTTTTGATATTTTTGGATGAACCAACAATTTATTGGGAGGTCGTCTTAGGTTGACAACGCGACAGGGCTCTAGCGTAAATTGCACAGGGTCGTAGATTTTGTAGAAGAAAGTTTTGTGTTGACCACAACTGATATTTTCTGAGAGTTTTGTTTTGTGAAATTGAATATTTTTTTATTTGTTTATTTTTAAACGCTATTGAACATATTTTGGACTGTATTTTGTAGCCAATAATGCATTTTGAAAACCGCTAATATCCTCTTGGGTGCCAGAAACAAAATATGGATTTATCTCAAATTAAAACGATGTAAGAATACATGTTTGATTTAAATTGTAATTTTTTAACTTTGTCCCAGAGCAAAAACTTCACGCTAATATCTTTTTTATCTCTCCTGAAAAATTTGGAAAAGTGGGGATGACCGCTTTTTGCACCGAGGTCTTCATTTAGAAAAAAAAAATTACCAGAAGTTGTGTTATAATTTTCAGCCTGACGTTTCGAGCCTTGTTTTGGCTCATTTTTAATGTAACATTTCCACAAAGTTTTTACGGCTAAATATTAACAGTTATAACATATTGCATTTAAATGATCGTTTAACGCCTTTGAAGATGAACCAAAACAAGGCTCGAAACGTCAGGCTGGAAAATTAAAACACAACTTTTGCTTTTATTTCTTAAAATTGGACCGCTAAGCCCGCCAAACTAATACAAAAAAAATACCGAAATACCGGTATTTTTTAAAAAAATTTACCGGTAATTTCGGTAGTGAAATTGGCCGGTAAAACCGGTAAACCGGTAAACCGGTTTCCGGTATTGCAGCCCCTAGTTATACGTGAAACCGTCACGAAAAATTAAACTTTTAAGGTAATGTAATCAGTTTAAGTGGGATTTGTAACGCTTATACATACATTAAAGCATTATCCCACTTAAGAATAAATCGTATTAAAATTTACCTCAATCTAAAATCTCATTATGATAATGTTCATAAAAACATACAGCCATGTTCAAAAGTGTTAGCCACCCCCATTTTTTACAAAGAAATCATAGATTTTGATAGAGCATTTGTGGAGTATTTTGAAGAAAAATATCCGGAAACACAGAAATAACATTAGAAGATACCCTGAAAAGGGCTATTCAGGAGGAATGGGATTTTATAAGTGACGACACGAAAAAAGGCTTGTAGCGACAATGCCGAAAAGACTCGCTGCTGTAATAAGGGCTAGGGGTGGGCCCACGTAATATTAGTCAGATAAATAAATTTTGATATTCTTAAAATCACATTGTTTCACTGTGTATATAATAACACGTAAACAGGAAAAAATTGATTTTGAAATGGTGCCTAACACTTTTGAACATGGCTGTATGTTGATCTTTAATGCGCATTTCGTTATAACGAACCCGATTTAACGTACGGGCTGAACATTATATATGTAGGTCGATATATTGGGCCTCCACTGTATTTTGCAGTCACTGAGTTTCAGTTCATACAAAATTATTGGGCAAAGTGACTGTATTACCGAAGATAGAGGTAAATCTTTTGCGGTCTTCTAGCACTTACTACTTTTTCTCCAAACAACGGTTTGTGACATGCTAACTTTAGAGCAGGCCTCGTAGAGGCTAGTTTCGCATTAAAAGCGCCACTATTTGGTCAATCTGGGGCCAAGCTGAGGCCAAGCTAGTTTCACCTTAAAATTTCACCATATTTAAGTTTTTCGTATTTTAGTTGTAATTTTTTACACAATCTGTTCTATTCTAACATAGTCGGTTGTCTTTAAACTTTGATCGACGTACATATTGTGTGACACAAGGAGGTAATAGTAAGCCTCGTAGAGACTAGTTAGGCCCTATATTCACCATTAACATGAGTTTTTTTTTAAATAATGTATCAATCGGGTTATTTACTTTAATAAAAAACATAACAAAAGCTATAATTGCCAATCTGGCAATTATTCAAGACCCGTATGGTGATATTCGTATCAAAATTCGAACAGTTGTATCAAAATTCCACTTTGAAGGCAAACTTTCCAATAAGATTTTTTAAAACTTATTCCAATCGGATTTTGATGTATGGGAGTTTTATGTAGAATCATATCCTAAATAACTTTTGTTCTTGAACTTTTTTGATAACATTTACCGTTTTTGAGATATTCGCAAAAAACGATTTCGTTCGTATGGGGGGTACCCCCCCTAATGGTCCATTTTTGCCCATTAACGAACTTAGCCTCGCATTTTACGAAAAACGGATCCACACAAAATTTCAAGTCTCTAGCTCAATCCGTGCGCCCGCAATCCGCGCCACAGACAGACAGACAGACGGACAGACGGACAGACGGACGGACGGACAGACGGACGGACGGACGGACAGACGGACGGACATGGAAAATTCAATTTTTTTTATCATTCTAAACACACTGATGTAATTCATTTTTGTGTGTGATGACGGGATCTTGGCGTTACAAACGGTAAAGCAAAGTTAATATACCCTTTGGTTTCACCATACGGGTATAAAAAGTATGACTTCAAAAAAATGTATACAATTTTACTGTGCCATACCTTTTTTAATTGTATAAATTATTGTATTTTGAATTCTATAACTCCAACATCCACACATTTTTATACACATTCACACATATTTATACACATTCACACATATTTAGATATTCGCGATTGGCATGATTAGTAAATCTCCATGGGCTAAGCATTTCTATATTTTATTTCAATTTTCAAGACCTTTTTAGACATAAGAAAAGTTGAAATTAAAAACAACAAAATTCTAGCTATTGACACAAATAAATTACCTGAGAGGACAACGTATATTTGCCCGTGGGAGAAAACGGGCTCGTACCACACAATCCCCACTTTGTCAAATGTCTGGCCTTGAGATTTGTTGATGGTCATGGAAAACGCAGGTCGAATGGGAAAATACAATATAATAATAGCTTTGTCAAAATTTTCCGCTTATAATTAATCATTAAAGTTAAATTTCCAACAACGACAGAGTATTGAAAAACTAAGTTATTTACATAAGTTTTAATGAAAAACTTGATGATTTATTTGAGTAAAATTATGAAATCGAATTTATTATTTTTCACATCGAATGGACCATTCCTTAGATTTTTTAGATACAGTTAAACCTGTATAAGCCGGGGCCCGGACTTTCCAATAAGATTTTTTAAAATTTATTCCAATCGGATTTTGATGTATAGGAGTTTTATGTAGAATCATATCCTAAATAACTTTTGTTCTTGGACTTTTTTGATAATATGCACCGTTTTCGAGATATTCACAAAAAACGATTTCGTTCGTATGGGGGGTACCCCCCCTAATGGTCCATTTTTGCCCATTAACGAACTTAGCCTCGCATTTTACGAAAAACGGATCTGTGCAAACTTTCAAGTCTCTAGCTCAATCCGTGCGCCCGCAATCCGCGCCACAGACAGACGGACGGACAGACAGACGGACGGACATGCTAAATTCAACTTTTTTATACCCGTATGGTGAAACCAAAGGGTATATTAACTTTGCCTTACCGTTTGTAACGCCAAGATTCCGTCATCGCACACAAAAATGAATTACACCAGTGTGTTTAGAATGATAAAAAAAATTGAATTTTCCATGTCCGTCCGTCTGTCTGTCTGTCTGTCTGTCTGTCTGTCTGTCTGTCCGTCCGTCCGTCTGTCTGTCTGTCTGTGGCGCGGATTACAGGCGCACGGATTGAGTTAGAGACTTGAAATTTTGCGCAGATTCGTTTTTGATAAAATGTGAGGCTAAGTTCGTTAATGGGCAAAATTGGACCAATAGGGGGGGTACCCCCCATACGAACGAAAACGATTTTTGCGAATATCTCAAAAACGGTGCATCTTATCAAAAAAGTCCAAGAACAAAAGTTATTCAGGATATTATTCTACATAAAACTCCCATACATCAAAATCCGATTGGAATAAATTTTAAAAAATCTTATTGGAAAGTTTGACTTCAAAGTGGAATTTTGGTACAACTGTTCGAATTTTGATACGAATATCACCATACGGGTTTTCAATAATTACCAGATTGGCAATTATAGCTTTTGTTATGTTTTATCATTCTAAACACTGGTGTAATTCATTTTTTTGTGCGATAACGGGATCTTGGCGTTACAAACGGTAAGGCAAAGTTAATATACCCTTTGGTTTCACCATACGGGTATAAAAACCCGTGTTTTTGAGTCCAACCTGTATAAGCCGGAAATCTGTCTCAGCCGGACAAATTTCTTGGTTCTGTGCGAGTCTGACTAAAACAGGTTTTCCTGTATTGGATCATTTCAGATCATTTTCAGCGTTCATTTGATGTTTAACAAAAAAAAATAATATATGAATATATTCAAAACTCGATAAAGCTTCACAAAAATCAAATTTACCACAAAGAAAAACCTCTAAAAATCATTTAAACAAACAAATTTTGTCATGGGACTGAAAAATCTGCAATTAGGCCATAGCTTTCCCCGTGTTGCAGTTGGTCTGCCCTTAAAAACTTCGTCCAAATCGGTTGAGTACTTCTCAAATTTTGAACACAAGCCTTAAAATCTATAAGGTTATTATAATATATGAATAACATTTAAACAATAAAATGAAAAATTAAAAAAAAAAAAAATAATAATCCCACAGGAGGAGTTGAACCCACAGAAACATTTACTCGGAGCTAATCATTAACACGCTACACTATTCAATCACTCAAAAATTCGGTGACGAAAATACGTTTAAAAAACTCTGTTGATTTACCCGTCAAACATAATATTTTTTGAATTTATAAATACGTCAAACACTTTTTTGAATTCATGATTTCGATCAAAGTTTGCTTAATTTGTTGCACCTATAATACATTTAAACAACTAATGCCAGAATTGTGAGTGGCTCAATCGCTATGCCTGTTGGAGTGCAAGCTATTTGTCCCTGGTTCCAATCCTATGTGCGGCAATTTTTATTATTTTTAAAATAAGCTTGAGGGTGAGGGGAGAAGTGGGAGCGGGGTCGACTTATTTAAGAAAAACGATTTTGAAATAAGCGCCTTTAGTATAATAGGATTAGTATAATAGGATGCTTAATTGTTACTTTGGATCACAGGACACAAATGATCCGAGATAATTAATGTTTCATGTCGGGCGGAAAATCAATTTCAAATTAGAAAATATCATTTCTATCATTCAGCTGTAAAAATATGATCTCAGTGAAATTTTAGGCAGTTTTTTTTATAACAATAGTTACTTAATATAAGCTACGATTCTATTTATGATTTTGATAGTAAAAGTTGTTGTAATATAAATAATAAAGAATGAAACCTCCGCTTGGATTATTATGGTTTTTAAAGATATTAAAATATTTATCTTTATTTCCAATTTCATATTCACGAGACTGTGATGAGCCAATAGTTTTGGGAAGTGATATTTTAATAATAAAATTTGTGCAAATTTGTTTTTTATTGGGGACAATTCTATGTTATTGTGGAATTTCGTACAACTTGGAGTTACTTTGGTGGAATAAGAACGAAAAAACGCAAAGTTTTACTCAATTTTTTGAAATTACTGCTGCAATGGTGACTACTTGTTTGACTTTAATTTGGATATCATTAAAGCGTGAAGAATTTTTCGCCACTATAAAAAAGTTTTTCGTGATTAGGGAAAAAGTTATTTTTCAATTTGAATATACGGAACCAGATAAAAGTTTGTACGGCTTTTGGTATTATATTTGTTGTTTGGTTATTAATGTGCTGGCTTTTGTGATGGATATATTTTTAGAAGTTCAGGGTACTTTAACATTCTTGTTGCAATTTGAAGTTTATTTAACTCAAATATTTTTTTCTGTGACAATTGTTTCGTTTTTCACGTTTCAAATTTATATTACTACTAGCCTGATAACATTTTTAAATAAAGAATTAGAAACTCATCATAATGTTGACAAAAATCAATTGTCACTAACTATTCGTTTGGTATTAAATCTCAAGGACTATCTTGAAGATATAAATTTCGTGTTCGGAGTTCCCATGTTATTATACTTCGGATATAGCTTTTTTACAATATCGATAACACTTTATTATACCTTTTGTTATGTGGTATTCTACCACGTGTATAACAACGAATTTGTCATATGTTTTATTTGGATTTTGTCACCATTACTTATAATGTTAACAACCTGTGTATGTTGCAGTAATGCAGAAAATGAGGTAAATATAAGTGTTCTAACAATTACAATTTACATTACAAACAGAAAAAGTACAAAAATTGATTTAAAGAACTAATATTTTAATCAAAAATTATATGGAAACAAATAGTGGAAACAAATAAATTCTTTTTCTTCGAAGACCCAGCCCCTCGATTCTATTTCAAACCTTTTAGTCTTTTAACATTTTAACGCGACTTAAAGGGAAATTAAAATGTTTGGAATTCTACTTCTAAGGTTAAACTATTAGTTAATAATAGATCCAGATGTGGTTTACTCAATTTATTAACAAAATACAATTTATAACAAACAAATCACAACTAACTACTAATCGTCGGTCTAATTCCTTTCTACTCCGAAGCCGAACTGATTCGCCGCCTCTCGTCCAATCTTTTTTTCGTCTCTTCTTTTTTTTCCACCCCCCCATGAAGACGGCAACTCGGGATCTCACTCTTCAAAAGCTACCATTGAGCATTTTGCCTACATTATATATATATTGACAACTCGAAAAATACCATATATGAAAAGCATGTAAACCCTGGAAATCGGTTAACCGTTAGGCTATACTATATTTTGATCCCGTTACAGGTGCTTGAATTAATATCAATTTATCTCGAATTTCCAATATGGACTCGTTAGAGGTCGAGTAAATTGACGACTATGGAGAAAAACTCCATCGCAACTTTTGAAGGTCCCGAATTCATTATTGATAGGGCCAAAGGGAAGGATGTGGGGGAATTTTCTGGTATACTAAATTGTTTTTTTTTCTTATTTTTTTTTTTCTTGTAAAGTACATAAACTTAATCAATACTAGCTGTATCTTTTTCAAAAACTGCTCATGTCTTTACGATTTACCCTTTCCTTCCCTGAAAATCTCCAGTGGTTATGTAGAGAGGATACCCGTTAGCGATAAACAATCATTCCCTAACCTTCAGTCGGGCTATGATCGAGGTCGCCGTGAGTTTTACGGTTCGCAGTTTATTACGAATTTAAAATTAACCTTCTTTTTACCACTTTTGATATGCAATTTTTGGAAGGTTTAACTAGTCATTATGACCAGGTATTAGTCTTTATTTAGTTATTTATTTATTCATTTAGTTATATAGTTATCTATATATTTATTTACTGAGTTATTTTATTTTATTTATTTTTTTGCCTTTCAAAGGGGGTTTTTGGATTGGAACCGATATCAAAATGAATTTTATAAACCCTTAAACACAAAAAAAAAAATTAACAATAATCTAACCGACTAACATTAACGAAAACATGATGGCCTCGAAAATATATTGACATTAATTAGCTTTGATATCTTTTTTATGATAACGACCACGACGCTTCGAATTTACATCTTCCAATTCATATACAGTACCTCGGTTAGACAATACCCGTGCCTTAATCCACGGCAAAAATTTATGCTGCACGCCCCGTATGGCATCAGACTGGCCAAAGTTCCTTCGCCATACGATATCGCCCACTGAAAATTGCTCCGTCCTTGTCCGTAAATTATAAGTACGAGCCGAAGATTGCTTTCTGCCAATTTTCGGGCTTTCGCTAAATTGTTTAATCTGGTGACGTAATCCACCTTTTCATTGCTATCGTTTATCGAATACTCAGATCCGTTTCTTATCATCTCCTGTCCAAAATTTAAATAATACGGAGTATACTCTATTGCTTCATGCGATGAAGATCGGATTGCACAGCCAATTTCTGGTAAATACTTAGTCCATTCTTTGTGACAATCGTTGATGTAAGCTCGTATTCGCGTTATTAGAGTCCGGTTAGCTCTTTCCGTTGGGTTGCTCTGGGGATGATAGTGGGGAGTCAACCATTGTTGAACCTGAAATTCTTTTAAAAAGTGTTTAAAATCTTTACCGATAAATTGCGGACCATTATCGCTTAGGAGATATCTGGGTACTCCAAATACTGAAAAGACGTGTTCCTTCAAAGTTTTTATTAAACTAGGGTGCTTAGCGTTTCGTAAGGGAAATAGCAACAAAAATTTGGTTAATCTATCTAATACTACTAGGAGAAAATTATATCCGTCAGTGGACCTAACTAACGGGCCAATGAAGTCACAGCTGACGATTTCCCACGGTCTGGAGGGTGATATGTATTGTCCCATAGGAGGAGTAAGTCGATGGTTAGGACTTTTCACAGCTTTACACACCTCACATGACCGGATATAATTCTTCACATCCTTTCTCATCGTAGGCCAATAGAATAAATTGGTTATTCTAGAGAAAGTTTTAAAGAAGCCAAAATGGCCTGCGGTGGGATGATCATGATAACGTTTCAAAATATTAATACGTTCATAAGATGGTATGATGAGCTTCCATTTATAGGCATAGACTCCCAACTCATTTTTGAACCGACAGCGTTTGTAAAGCTTTTGCTGTTCAAGTTTAAAACATAGATTTTGATCTGGCTTCGATTCGACCTTGGCAAATAATTGGTCGTACCAAGTATCTACGGTTTCCGTGGAGGCTGAAATTTCAAAACATCGGGATAGTCCGTCTGGAACGGTATTGGTTTTACCAGGGGTATGGATAATTTCAAACTCATAGGATTGAATCTTCATAATCCATCTGGCTAATCGTCCTTTGGCATCTTTCAGTTTTAACAGCCAGAGAAGAGCCGAATGATCCGTCTGAATTTGAAATTTCCCACCCAACAAGTAATGTTTGAATTTTTCTATACAGCATATAATCGCCAAAGCCTCTTTCTCTGTGGTGGTGTAATTGAGCTCACTAGGGGTAAACTTCCGCGACATATAACCTATTACTTTTTCGGAATTTTCCGCCACTTGCACTACCACTCCACCAAGACCTACGTCACTTGCATCTGCTCGGACTATGAAAGCGTTGCTGAAATCGGGAACTGCTAAAATCGGAGCAGTAGTTAGCAACTCTTTCAGTTTTCTAAACGCTTGATCGGATTCCGAATTCCACCGCAACTGAGTTGGTTTTCCCTTTAATAAATTCGTCATGGGGGCAATAATAGATGCGAAATTGGGTATAAATTTCCGATACCACGATAAAAGACCAATTACCTGTCTTAATTGCTTGATGTTTTTAGGTGGTTCAATATTCAATATAGCATCTATTTTGGAAGTATTAGTGGTTATTCCGTCCGGGGTAAGAGTATATCCGAGAAACTCTAACTTCTCGACACAAAATTTAGATTTAAGTACATTGATAGTCAAGTTAGCTTCTCTTAACCGCCTGGCTACTTCTCTCAACAATATGATATGATGTTCTATTGTCTCAGTGCAGATAAGAATGTCGTCCATGTAGTGGAAAACTTCGCCTTCCAAATCGTGCCCCAGGACTTTAGACATGAGTCGGGCCATGGTTTTTGGGCTATTTATAAGGCCGAAAGGGGTTCGTACAAAACAATGCTGCTTCCTACCTGGAATCGCAAAGGCGGTTTTTGTCTGTGAGGTTGCCGAAAGGGGTATCTGAAAGAATGCTTCCGATAGATCGATGGAACTGAGGTATTTGGTCGATTTCAGTTGAGACAAAATAGATTCCATATTGGGCATCGGAAAGGCATCTGGTTCAGTTATCCCATTCAAAAATCTCGCGTCTAAGCAAAACCGAATTGATTTTTTATCCTTTTTCATGGTAATGACTACCGGATTCGACCATGGACTGGGTTCACATTCTCTAATTACACCCCGTTTCAATAACCGATTCAATTCGCTGTCTACGGCTTGCATAAGATTTACTGGGATCGGATAACATCGGTGGTGGACTGGAGAATTACTACCGGTATTGATTTCGTGAATAATTCGATCCGTACATCCAAAATTGGTATCAGAAGTCACCGGAAACAACTCAATTACCTCACCTAATCGGTTTTGCTCTTCTTGGGATAGATTGTTGGACAAATCCTTCACATTCATTGATGAAACTATGGCCGGGTGTATTTTAAATTTGGTCCAAAAATCCATTCCAAGGACTACCTCTTGAGTCAACCCTGGTACCACTAACATGGATAAAATGTGAGATTCCTCATTAAAGGTAAAGGGAATGTCGACTTGTGCTTCACATTTTAATACCGATCCATCAGCCGTGAACACTAAAACATTCGATTGACGTTTGATGAGGTTTAACGACTTAAGATACTGTAAGGCCGATCCACTTAGGCAACTATGAGTCGCTCCACTATCCAGCAAAGCAACAAATGCCTTACCAAAAATATCTACCAGTAAATGAGGTCGTTTATCACTATCTTTTGAACTACCGATTTTAAAACAATTAACTTTTACTGAATATGGTTCGGAAAGATCAATTAATAATACGTCGGACTTTTGCGGCTCCGTGTGTAGTTCTAGAGTATTCACACCAGTCGCTTCATTGTTTATGGTATTGAGGGAAGATGAGTATGAAGGTCCTAGTAATTCAAACTCGAAGAAATCGTCGTCGTCTATATAATTTTGGGATTCAACAAATTGGGAATGAAATAATGGTAATGGTTTTCGCTTGGCATCGACCCTCGTAATCCCAGCTACGGGGTCGACTATTCTTCCCCCGGCGTTGAGCGACAATGGGTACAATTAGCAGCCGTAGTGCCTTCAGCACCACAATTATAGCACAAATACCGCGCATGGCGTGGCTGTGAGCATTCGGATACTGTATGATATCCCAAGTAACAATTTACACACAATCTTCTCTGATTTGCTTCTGAGGAAGATGAGGTTCGGGGTATCGGAGAATTTTCAACCCTTTGGTTATTATTATTATTATTAACCGTATTCCTGAACCCATTATTTCGCCTAAATGGATTAACGGAGCGAGGTGAGCGGGAAGTACGAGAAGAATCATTATTGAACTCATTGGATCCCACAGCCATTTCATTGAGGTTGGAAACCCGTGAAACTCGCTGTGAATTTTGAGATGAACTTGAAGCAGAGAGTAAACTATTGTTTTCAATTGTTCTAAGAATTTGTTTTAGATTTTCCACCGACGTTACCTCTTGAGAAAGAAGAGGCAAATTCAGATGAGGCAAAAGGTTCCGTCTGATTAATCGCACCTGATCTAATTCGGACATTGGGCACTCTAATTCTCTAAATAAGGCTTCCATGGACGCAATATAGACACCGACCCCTTCTCCCCATCGTTGTTTTCTATCCTCAATCATACGTCTAACCGATAAATCGCTATCGTAACGACCGAATGTAGCACTCAATTCCGTCGTAAACGACTGCCAATTGAATGACGTGGCTGCTGTTCTATACCACTGAAGTGCATCACCTCGAAGTAATAAATGCATGCAACCAAGTACTTCATTTAACGATAAATTTTGCCTTACTGCCATGCGTTCGACTTCGGCAATAAATGGCCTAACCCTCATGCCACGTGAATCTCCCGAAAAATTGATTCCCCAATCTTTAATGTCGATTTTTCTCAAGTGTGTTAATCGCGGGCAATATATTAGTACTGGTTCTAGAATTATCCGTCTGGTTAAACTGTGCTGACCTTAACTGCAATGACAATTCCTGAATTTGTTCCGAAACCCGAATTAGCGCATTTTCAACCGCCGAGATTCTATTTGAGTTGTTAATTTGACCATTTGACGATACGATGGGTTGATTTGTCAAATTAGAAGTTGCTGATAGCTCTGGGATTAACGGAGAGATACCGATCGGTTGCGGTATTTCATTTGTCCTTTCGTTGGTAGTCACTGGAGTACGAAGAATAGAACGTGGCCTTTCATCTGAGCTTTGTATCGGAGAGTTAAACAAACCAGTCGCCACTGAATTACTCACTGGAGTTCCCCGACCTCTGGTTTTCATTACTGAATAGTTTTAAATGGTACCCCAATGATTAACATAGGATAAGAACTGGTTTAGATACCGATTCGGTTTAAGGTGCCTCTCTTAACTCCACTAACCGAATAACTAAATTTTCTTCCTTCAACCCACTAAAGAACTTTATTTACCGATTATTACGGAATTATTAACAAAAATTTGGATCAAACTTTAATTTTTAACACTAACAATCACCACTACCCCCTCGTTTCTCCAATTGGTCCTTTTCTTTCAGCAAATGCTTCCCTAACCAAAAATATAGACGAAACTTGTTTCACTTCTCGTTGTTTCAGATTTTTTTTTTCCCCAATTCCAATGAGAGTTACTTTGTACTGAGAACTAACTGTATTAACAACAGTCTTCCAATTCACCAATTGAGGAACGATTCCTAAGTATAAATTGTTACCTATTTTTTCGAACTTTCCAACAACAGGTAGCTTGATCCTAAAGCTTCTTATGTGTCCCTGCTCGGGCGCCAATATTAGTTAATAATAGATCCAGATGTGGTTTACTCAATTTATTAACAAAATACAATTTATAACAAACAAATCACAACTAACTACTAATCGTCGGTCTAATTCCTTTCTACTCCGAAGCCGAACTGATTCGCCGCCTCTCGTCCAATCTTTTTTTCGTCTCTTCTTTTTTTTTCCACCCCCCCATGAAGACGGCAACTCGGGATCTCACTCGAAGCCATTGCCTGCCTCAAATGACGCTCGCAACAAAACGGTGGTCAAAATCAGCTGATTTTTAAACTGGTGTGGTGAAAATATCTAGTTTGCAATTAACGAAAATTTGATTTTCAAAAAAACTAGATTTTTTTTTTTTTTTACAAATTTTATCAAAATACTGATTACTGATTAAAATTATTTACAATAACATATTAAAGCTTACTCTTCAGAAGCTCCAAACTGTTGTTAAAATCAATATTTTCAAATTTCAAATTGAAATTACGGCGTATGTTGGATATAGGTTCGTTAAGACCATAGTTTGTACGATGCATAGCAACATGAAGAAAATTATGACATCTACGTGGACGAGAAGGAGTAACTATAGATATATTTTCTAATATTTGAGGCGAGCTAATCAGTCCCGTTAACAATTTGAACATAAAGGTAGTCTTTGTGATACTCCTTCTTTCTTTTAAACTTTTTAAATTTAGCAGCGCAAGTCGATCTGCATAAGGAGGTAGACTTAAGACGTTGTTCTAGGGCAGTCCCTTCAGCGCAAAACGACTAAATCTCCTTTGCACCATTTCTATCCGATCACAATGTATCGCATAGAAAGGGTCCCAAACTACAGAACAATATTCTAATATTGGACGAACCAGAGAGCAGTATAAGGATTTGGTGACAAAAGGGTCAGAAAATTACCCCGAAAACCCCGAAAGTAAGCGTTTTTCGATATTGTTCCATATTACGGAAATTGAAGATATTAAAATTTGCCTTGAATATTTGGCGTGTTTCTGGAAAACTTTTATGGTGCCAAGTAAGAAAAAAATTAAAGGAAATAATGGTTCCACGGCTTGTTTTTCACTGTCAATCTTTATTTTTATTTGTTCTCGAGCAAATGAAAAAAAAACCTATTACGAAAATTTGAATATATTTCCCAGCATTTTTTTTCTTTAACGGTAAATTCAACAGTTGAGTTTTAGAGATTATTGTTCAAAGTTTTTATCAAAATGTAGCAATTAATAAATCATATAGAAATATATTAGAAATTTTGATTTCCACATGTCCGTCCGTCCGTGAACACCATAAAGTTCGAAAGGATTAAGCTAGAGA
This sequence comes from Chrysopilus asiliformis, assembly GCA_964034945.1. NCBI lineage: Eukaryota > Metazoa > Arthropoda > Insecta > Diptera > Rhagionidae > Chrysopilus > Chrysopilus asiliformis. The sequence continues at coordinate 42,570,224 of OZ035960.1, read as the reverse complement.
CTTAAAAATTTTGCACAATTACGTTCCTCGTAAATGGCAAGGCTAAGTTCTTGAACGGGCAAAATTAGCTGTTCCTTCCCCCCGCCCCTATGCAAACGAAACAATTTTTGTAATTTTCTTGAAAACAGTGAGTCGTGATAAAAAATTTATAAAGGCAAAATGTGTTTAGAATAGGATGTTAAATAACCATTCCATACATCAAAATCCAATCGGAGCACTTCTTTCACTTCTTTCATTTTTTGTTTTTAATTTTTTGTGCAGAAAAAGGATTTTATCAATGAACAAAACTATAAGGTTATTTACAAAAAGGATTAAAGTTGCTGTTATCGGCGTAAAATAATACTATTTGATACACTTTAACTTCAAAGGGGTCGTGTCAAAATTACAAATATATTCGCATTTTCACTCATTTTTTTCAATTTTTCCACTCTTTCTTGCAGTTTTTTGTATTAATGAACACTTAATCACTTTAACGCCAGGTACTAAACATATAAACATCACAAACACTGTTTTTGAACACTTTTTTCTTTAACAAAGAATTTACTGAAACTGTCAAAAATTAGCAGGTTATTCAGCTCACTAGTTTCATGTTTGCTTATTTCAAATATTTACCCAAATATTTTTACACTAAGCGGTTATACAAAAAAAAATTGTTAAAGTTGGAAAAAATTACTACTGTGTATTTTGTTGTTGTTTATAAAACTTTAAAGCTTGTCCCACAATTGGAGTGGTGCGGCAGCGGCGCGGCGCGGTTAGCTCAGAGCGGCATAGTGACAGCCGCAGTCATTGTCTAAACCCCAATTACGCGGTGCGGATGCGGCGCGGTGACAGCTCAATTTGTGTTTTCATAACCTACAAATCGCAGAGAATTTGAAGTTTATTAATTTTTCGGTTTCATTTTCCATTTCAAATACGTTTTCAAAGTTCACTTGTTAAAAATATTTGCTACAACACTCTTTCCACTACCATAATTCACCACTTGTGACATCTCTGTCAAAGCGCGTCTCAAAGTAGAAACTAGACCAGCCCTCTGCAGCCATGTGCACCAAGGGCATTTTCGCAGCTCAAATTGCCCTCTTATCCATCGATTCTTCATGCTACCCGTTTCATTCTGGCTTGTACGAAAACTGCATACATACGCATATGAAAGAAATAATCTGTTTCACTTTGCATATAACCCGTTCTGCTTCCACTTGTGCATTTTACATACCATGGAGCTTTGCTGAGCTCTAAGGAAGGCCATTTATGCGAGAGATTTTTATTAGCTCAGTTGTCATTAGGACATTGACTGAAGTGGTGGTATATTTCGCGTTGCGAAACGTAGCGAAAAATTTAACACTGCTGAAAATCATGAAGCGTTCTGTCTCAAAAGACGACACGAATTTTGGACATGATTGTTTTCTTATTCGGTGTGATAACACAATGCAATGTTTACTATGATTTCAGGAAATTAAAACAATAAAAAAACACAATTTATATTTTCAGTCGTTTCATAAAATATCAATTGATCAAATTGATGTTTCTGGTTTTATGAAATTATTTTTATTTTCCGATTGTAATTCGGAAATTTCATATAAAAGTTTTTCATTATCAAAACTTTTTTTAACGTAAAGTAAAACAATTAACAGTGTGTCAAAACCAAGCATAACGACAAGAGCTTTCAACAAGCATGTTTCACTTGGCTCGGAGAGCAAGGCATATAAACAAGTAAATCGCTTGTCAGCGGTAGTGGATGCCCGAGAACTTTCAAAGCTTTCCTGGCCCTGAACTAGACCTACTCTTCGCGGTGCCGCGCGGTTGCCGCGCGGCTGCCGCGTTTGGTCACCGCGCAATTATAAATCAACTCATATAAACCTATAGTTTCTACTACCATCTGTCACCGCGCCGCGCCGCTTTGCGCGTAATTGCGGTATAAGCTTAAGAAATCATAATATTTTACGGCGACAACAACTACTTTACTACATTCTGTGAATACCCTTTATATCATTGATGCTATGATGCAATTCCTTATCTTACTGGAATATCAGTCTGTGTAAAAAAAGTTCTTAAAAACTATTTGAAAACTCGGACATATTTAAAAAAAAAATCCCTGGACGTCCCCGGCGCAAACAAAAAGAAGTCGGTATTCGGGAAAACGAGGACGGATGGCAAGCCCACATATACGTCTTATACATTTTCAAAACTATGATTTTAATCACTTCAGTTGTTCGTGGATTTATGCTTAATTGTTACTTTGGATCACAGGACACAAATGTTCAGAGATAATTAATGTTTTATGTCGGGCGGAAAATCAATTTCAAATTAGAAAATATCATTTCTATCATTCAGTTGTAAAAATATGATCTCAGTGAAATTGTAGGCAGTTTCTTTTATAACAATAGTTACTTAATATAAGCTATGATTCTATTTATGATTTTGATAGTAAAAGTTGGTGTAATATAAATAATAAAGAATGAAACCTCCGCTTGGATTATTATGGTTTTTAAAGATATTAAAATATTTATCTTTATTTCCAATTTCATATTCACGAGACTGTGATGAGCCAGTAGTTTTGGGATGTGATATTTTAATAATAAAATTTGTGCAAATTTGTTTCTTATTGGGAACATTTCTATGTTATTGTGGAATTTCGTACAACTTGGAGTTACTTTGGTGGAATAAGAACGAAAAAACGCAAAGTTTTACTCAATTTTTTGAAGTTACTGCTGCAATGGTGACTACTTGTCTGACTTTAATTTGGATATCATTAAAGCGTGAAGAATTTTTCGCCACTATAAAAAAGTTTTTCGTGATTGGGAAAAAAGTTATTTTTCAATTTGAATATACGGAACCAGATAAAAGTTTGTACGGCTTTTGGTATTATATTTGTTGTTTGGTTATTAATATGCTGGCTTTTCCGATGGATATTATTTTAGGACTTAACCGTATTTTAACATTCTTGTTGCAATTTGAAGTTTATTTAACTCATATAATTTTTTCTATGACAATTGTTTCGTTTTTCACGTTTCAAATTAATAATACTACTAGCCTGATAACATTTTTAAATAAAGAATTAGAAACTCATCATAATGTTGACAAAAATCAATTGTCACTAACTATTCGTTTGGTATTAAATCTCAAGGACTATCTGGAAGATATAAATTTCGTGTTCGGAGTTCCCATGTTATTATACTTCGGATATAGCTTTTTAACAATATCGATAACACTTTATTATGCCTTTTATTATGTGGTGTTACGCCACGAGTATAGCAACGGATTAGTCATATGTCTCATTTGGATTTTGTCGCCATTACTTATAATAATAACAACCTGTGTATGTTGCAGTAATGCAGAAAATGAGGTAAGTGTTCTAACAACTAAAATTCACATTACAATCCAGAAAAAGTACAAAAATTGATTTAAAGAAGTAATAAAGGGTCTTTCAATAAGGACATTACTATTTTGTATTTTAATAAAAACGCACCCTAAAACTTTTTTTTATGATCTGGCAATGCTAAAACGTCAGTCAAGGTTTACATTTTTATCATGGTGAAGTTCACGAACGAGCAATGCCACACAGCTGGTCAAACAATTGATCTATTGTAGGAGAAGTTCGGTAATCGTGTAATCGCGAGAAATGGTCCGGTCGAATGGCCACCTCGCTCATGCGATTTAACGCCGTTGGATTTCTTTTATGGGGTTATGTTAAGTCGTTGGTTTATGCCAACAAGCCAACAACGTTACAGGAGCTCAGGAACAATATCGAACGCGAAATTGCCAACGTTCCGGCCGATATGTGTGGAAGAGTGGTGGAAAATTGGCTCCAAAGAATCAATCAGCAAACGTGCTCGTGGTGGCCATATGAACGACATCGAATTTCATACTTAAATGTAACATGTCCACTACACCTGGAATAAATTTCAGCCCGATATCTCAATTATTTTGTGTTTTATTTAAATACAAAATTGTTATGTCCTTATTGAAAGACCCGATATTTCAGTCGAAAATTAGAAAGAGGAATATGGAAACAAATAAATTCTTTTTCTTCAAAGATCCAACCCATCGATTCTGTATCTTAAATAACTCGAGAACGCGTTGCGTTAGCGACTTGAAATTTTTTTTGAATGAGTTATGTAGTTTTCTATCAGCTTTTGGAAAAGTAACGGTAGCTATAACGGGTACCTTTCATATAATTTTTTTTTTGAAAAAATAGTTTTTTGAAATTTTATGGAAAATTATGCGCTTTTGGGAAAGAATGTACACCTAATTCTGTTTTTACACGATAGATACGTTTCCGAACAGTACGTGTAAAAAAAATCGTGTAAAAAAAGACATTGCATATATGGAAAAATAGAAGATTGGTTCCGGACGATGGTTCCGGACCTAAAAAATTACCAAAACAGACGTCGCATCTTGTCCAGTGGCAAGACGATCTAAAATTTGAATTTTAATATCTAAAGAAATCGCTTTCCTTTTCTTGTTTGTTATAGGTGAATTATGTGACATTGTGTACGGGCTACTGAAAAATATTTCAGTTATAATTAATAAGAAAAGATTTGAAAATTATGTATAACTTACTATTTATCAGCTTTCGACAAAATCAATAAATTTGTACGTGAACGAATGTAATTTTAATTTTTATACTCGTATGGTGAAACCAAAGGGTATATTAGATTTGCCTTACCGTTTGTAACGCCAAGATCCCGTCATCATACAAAAAAATGAATTACACCAGTGTGTTTAGAATGATCAAAATAATTAATTTTTGCATCTCCCTCAGTCCGTCTGTCCGTCAGTCTGTCCGTCCGTCTGTCCGTCTGTCCGTCCGTCTGTCTGTGGCGCATATTGCGGGCGCACGGATCGAGCTATAGACTTGAAATTTTGCGCAGGTCCGTTTTTCGTAAAATGCGAGGCTAAGTTCGTTAATGGGCAAAAATGGACTATTAGGGGGGGGTACCCCCCATACGAACGAAAACGTTTTTTGTGAATATCTCAAAAACGGTGCATCTTATCAAAAAAGTGCAAGAACAAAAGTTATTTAGGATATGGTTCTACATAAAACTCCCATACATCAAAATCCGATTGGAATAAATTTAAAAAAATCTTATTGGAAAGTTTGACTTTAAAGTGGAATTTTGATACAACTGTTCGCTGTTCACTTAAATCACCATACGGTTTTTCAATAATTGCCACATTGGCAATTATAGCTTTTGTTATGTTTATTAATTTGGTACCTGTCACTTTTAGCACCAAACTCGAAACGCAGGCAAAACGAATTGAGGTTATATACAGTAATCCCCCGCTTTACGGACGGGATGCGTTCCACGGAAACTGTCCGTATATCGAAAATCCGTAAAACGAAACCTATTTTAGTATGAGATTGTACTGGGAATAAATAGATGTGTTCCAATCAATAGAAATGTCCGTAAAAAGAAACCTATTTTAGTATAAGATCGTATTAAAAATAGATAGATGCGTACCAAAAAAATCCGTAATACGAAACAGATTAGTATAATATATAAAAAGGATTATTTAACCACTAGAATAATGAGAAAGCTATATAATTATAGAAAAAAAATATTTATACTACTTGAAATGGAGCATAAATCAATTGAATATGTTAAAACCAACAAAATATTATGGGAGAAATCATGCCGCGGACAAAAAAACGTAGCTGTTTCTACGTAGGTTTCTGCTAGTTTCGTCAGAATTCAAATTTCATTCTGGGACAGAAAGCAGATTCTGCTTCTGCTGCTGCCTCTGCCCAATTGGAGTTCTCGCTTAAGAATAGCAAATAGATTTTTTTAAAATACACCGCACTGCAGTTTTTTATTGCCTTTTTTTAATTCTCTTTTGTGTATACACAACATGTGTCAGAAATTTCGGAGAAATTAGGTATGTACATTTACAATAAATACAACATAATTATGGAGGACTTTTTCTTGATTTTTTTCTGTGATTAAAAAAAAAATTTTTTTTTGTCCGTAATAGCGAATTTTTTTATCCGTATAGCGAATTTGTTCCTATATTAGTCATGTCCGTAACTTCGAATTTCCGTTAAACGAGCGTCCGTATAGCGGGGGACCACTGTAATTGAGGTTACATAATTCGGGGAATTCCCCACAAATAGAAATTACAAATGTAACGAGACGAATTGTGAAGCTGAGTGATGGTGGGGTTGGGAGAAAAATAATACATACGCAAAAAAAATCTTAGAATTTGGGTGGTTCGTGTTAAATCAAAACAACTCGTGGAAAAAGAGAATCAATTTTTTTTTTCAATTCGTGTTAAATCAAAATCGTGTAAAAAAAGTTCGTGTAAAAACAGAATTAAGGTGGGTTTAGAAACACGAGCATTTTCATTTTTACTGGCAAAGTGAGTGAAATGCCAGATTTCTTATGACTTTTTCATCAAGTGGGAAGGGGACGGCAAGCCACCCAGTAAAAATTTTACTGGAAATTTTGCTTGCATGTAGTGGTTTTACTATCCATAATTTTCGTCGACGATAGGAAAGTTATGGCAGTAAACAACAACAAACACATTGGACTTCCCCGCCCTGCCAGCAAAATGTTACCCCTGAATTATGGGAATTATGGCAGCCAGCAAAAGTAAGGTTAAGTTCGATGTTTATTTGAAAGCTACGCATTTTAAATGGAAACGGGAGGTGATAATAATTATGTTACTAATTATAACATCACACAAAATGATTTTGTTAGGTGAAATTGAAGTGCTAACAAACGTATTGCTGCGAGAAGGTGATGTGCAGTGACAGTTCGCCATAAAGTGGAAGGGAAAGTACGTGTGAGACACTGATGTGATCGACTTTTTGCGCACGTAAATTTGAATTTCGCTATCTCGCTCACTTTGCCAGTAAAAATGAAAATGCTCGTGTTTCTAAACCCACCTTTAGGTGTATAATACAAAATTTAAAGGATATGAAATTTTCAATTGGTTTTGGAAGTCATAAATTATTGAAGATTTAATATCCTAAATGTTGTTACCGTATATCTCAAAAAGGATTATTTCAACAAAATGAAAAACACAATTTAGTAATTACAAAAATTATTTCTTTTATTTTTTTGGGATCACTTACTTTTAGTAAGGCAAATTAATTGAAATTGATAAGAAATATTTCGTGTTGTCATACTATAGTGTTATCATACTATTGCTATGAGTAACGAAATGAAATTTCCAACCGGCATTTTATACTTTTTAGTTGTTACAAAAGTTTTGTGCATTTTCCCAACAATAAAGAAAAACGATCAACTTGTTGTGCAAAGGAGAACTGTGATGTTTCTGAAATTGATTCATACGATTCTAATAGTGATCACCACATGCTTACTAGGCAACCTACTTAGTGAGCTTTCGGTAATAAACAAAGCTGAAGGTGAAGATACAGAACACGCAACATATGTGGTTGATATGTGTTTAGCAACAGGTACATATGCTGTCAGCATATTATGGATTTTAGGGCAATATAAAAATCAACTGAAATTTTTAAAACAATTTTGTGCAAGTCGCCTCAGCTTACTTAAAACCTACGGCTCAAAAATCCGAGATACAAGTGTAAACGTTTTCATTTTCTACCTTATTTATGAAATTTGCGTGACATTGATTTTGGTTAAAGATTTTTGTGATAATTTTGAGATGTTTGAACTTGAATATCTTTCAATGTATTTGATTTACTGGTTGCAATACTTTATCAGTCCAGCAATAATCTCTTTCTATCTATGCCAGCTTCAAGCAGCCAGAAATAATTTGCAATTTTTAAATATGAAGTTCTTGCTAGTAAATCGTCAGAAATCAGACCAAAAGGAACTGTTGTACCTTATACGGGTCCATAATGAAATAAGTGATTTCATAGCTGGAATTTCAGATATTAACAGTGTACCAATTTTCTTCAATATAGGTTACTTCTATTTTACAGTTACAACTGGAATATACTGTATATTTGTGTCAATGACTTCGGTAACGAAATTCGCCAACAGTTATTTCTATTTTATCACGTATCTTCTACCTAATTTTTCACTTCTAATTGCTATTTGTGTAATTTTGAATAACACCGGAGTGGAGGTATGTATATTTTTAAGGCCATATACAAACTTTTACATCTTTCTTAATTTCCTTTTCTATAAAGGAAAAGAGCTGTATTTATGACGGAGACCGACTCGATGAACGGGGGCAGGTAGAGGCAAAATTATGAGGATGTCCGTGCATCTATCTGTCGGTCTGCCCGTTGTATTTATCTTAAATAAGTCGAGAACGCGTTGACCTAGCGACTTGAAATTTTTTGTAAATAAGTTTTACAATAATTGTAGTTTTTCATCAAATTTTGCAAAAGTAACGATACCTATAACCGGTACCTCCCATACAATGTTTTTTTTGTTGAAAAAATAGTCTTTTGAAATTTTCTCGAAAAAACTATTTTTTTTTTGTTAATGAATATAACAAAATTTTGAATTTTGTTAAAAAAAAATTCATTTTTTTGAAAATCTCTCGAAAACTATGCACTTTTATGAAAAGAAAGCATATAACAAAATTTCCTGCATTTTTTTTCCTTTAACTGTTTTTACGTATTTTTTAACGGTTCTCAAGATAGCTGACAAAAAAATTGTTCATATATTTTCCGACACTAAATATTGCAGAGGAAAGTTTTGTGTTGATCACAACTGATATTTTTTACTGTAGTCGTAGAAAATCCAATCTTTTAATATATCAGAGTTTTTTTTTCACGCATGTCTTCTTTCCTCGTTAGTAAGTTCAATTAACTGAAACTAACAAATAAGATGAAATTTTTGTTTATAAAATTTATTGTACGGTTTCAGCAATTTCCACCCCTGTGACTCATCTGAGGTACCCAATTTAGCTCAAAAAAATTTATTACTTCACAAAAATGTAAAAATTAGATATTAATAGCTCTCAAAAATCTCGAAGAAAATATATTGCAATATGTATGTCCAACAGGACTTCAAAAATAATAAAATTAGTGATAAGAATAAATAGTGAAAACAAATCTCCCTAAGTTAATTTGTCAAGCTAGAAACTAAAAAAGCTAAAAAAGCAATCAAAAATGAGTTGTTGTTTTCTGTCTGTCCCTCTTTCACTTGAAAACGGCCGAACCGATCGGCCTGAAATTTGCCATGGTTGTTCGCTGTACGCCTAGTTCCAACATAGGTTTATTGGAAAGTATCCTGAAGGGTGGTGGAAGTAAGGGAAGGGAGTAAAGTGAATCCGAAGCTTGGTTTTTCATTAATCTTTCGCTGGAAAAGTACTGAGCCGATTAGCCTGAAATTCGCCACAGATATTCCTCGGGGTCCATTTCTAACATATCCCTATTTAAAAGTAGATTAAATGGAGGGGGAGTAAGGGGAGGGGTAAAGTGAATCCCAATCCGAATGTTGGAATTTAATTTTTAAAAATTGTTTTTGAATAAAAAAACTAAAGACAAGCACATACCGCCCTCCTCTAGGCTATCTAATTTATAACAAATTGAATGTTTTGTTCCAAATTCCAGTATTTAATAATTTGTAATTATGGCCTTCATCAGAATTGACTATCATTAGATGATGATTAAATTAAGAAATTATTTAGAGTAATTTGCGTGAGATAAATTACTATTCTACGTGATTTACTAATAATCATGTTTTTCAATTTACATAATTGGAAATTGATTTATTACATACTTGTTATATTCTAGTAGATAGAACTTTGTTTGATCAATGTGAGTTGTTCAATTGTTTCAGCAGAAAAAATACTTCTCAAAAAAAAAAATGAAAATTCCAATCGGCATTTCGTACTTTTTAAATGTCACAAAAGTTTTGTGTATTTTTCCGATAGTAAATGAAAATAATGAACCCGTCATTTATAAATGTGGTGTTCTTTTTATGAAAATAATGCAAGCTATTATCGTACTAGTGGAGATAGCTTCCTTATTTCACATATTTAATGATCTGTCAATGTTTGGATGGGGTGAAGGGAACGAAACTGATCATATTACGCAAATAGTAGACATTTGTTTGGCCACAGCTGCTTGTACAATTAGCATCCTTTGGATTTCATTCCAATATAAAAAGCAATTGCAATATCTGAAGCAACTTTGTGCGATTAATAAAAGTATATCTGACACCTACAAAACAACGTTGCCCGATAAAAGTGTTATAATTTTCATATTCTATGTCATTTTTGTATTTACATCATTTTTAATTATGTCGCAAGAATTGGAAAGAAGTTTCGGAAAACCGGATTTACGATTTTTGCCTTTGTTTTTAATTTACTTTTTCCAAAATGCAATTTGTCCAGCAATGGCAGCGTTCTATATGTGTCAGCTAGAGGTTTCAACACAAAGTTTGAACTATCTTAATAAAAAATTCAAACATGCAGTAAAGATGCAAAGTCCAGATGAAAACGAAATTTTATACATAATTCGTATGCAGTATGATTTGAAGGATTTCTTTACTGGTGTTTCGGATATTTACGGAGTATCGATTTTGGTCAATATTGGATACGTTTTCTTTTTAATTGCAATACAAATTTACTATGCATTTGCAACATTGGCAACCAATAATGAATTCGATAAAGGATTTTACATTTGCATATTGAGTGTTTTACCAGCTGGTACATTTTTAACAGTTTTATGCGTTCTTTCTAGCAGAGCTGAGGAACAGGTATGCCGAATTTTTACTTTTATTTTTCATTTTATTTATATTTATTTGATATATCATATAGATGTAAAGGGTCTTTCAATAAGGACATAACAATTTTGTATTTTAATAAAAACGCACCCTAAAACTTTTTTTATGATCTGGGAATGCTAAAACGTCAGTCAAGGTTTACATTTTTATCATGGTGAAGTTCACGAACGAGCAATTCCACACAGCTGGTCAAACAATTGATCTATTGAAGGAGAAGTTCGGTAATCGTGTAATCTCGAGAAATGGTCCGGTCGAATGGCCACCTCGCTCATTCGATTTAACGCCGTTGGATTTCTTTTTATGGGGTTATGTTAAGTCGTTGGTTTATGCCAACAAGCCAACAACGTTAGAGGAGCTCAAGAACAATATCGAACGCGAAATTGCCAACGTTCCGGCCGATATGTGTGGAAGAGTGGTGGAAAATTGGCTCCAAAGAATCAATCAGCAAACGTGCTCGTGGTGGCCATATGAACGACATCGAATTTCATACTTAAATGTAACATGTCCACTACACGTGGAATAAATTTCAGCCCGATGTCTCAATTATTCTGTGCTTTATTTAAATACAAAATTGTTATGTCCTTATTGAAAGACCCGATATATTAGATTTGGTATACCGTTTGTAACCCATCGAACCAATCCTCGGACACAAAAATGAACTACACCAAGGTGTTTGGCATGACAAAGGATTTTGATTTCCGTCTGTTCGTCCATCCGTCCGTCCGTCTGTGCGTGAACTGCACAACTTTCGAAAGAATTGAGCTAGAGACTTGAAATTCTGTACAATTACGTTTCTCGTAAATGGCTATGCTAGGTTCTTGAACGGGCAAAATTGGAACATTCCTTCTCTCCACCATACAAACGAAACAGTTTTTTGCAACTTTTTTCGAAAACTGTAAGTCATATTGAAAAATTTATGAAAAAAAATCTGTTTAGATTATGATTTTACATAACTCATACATACATCAAGATACAATCGGACCACTGCTCACCCATACTAATTGAATACTTTTTTCCTATTTTATCGCAAACTGTGCTTCATATCGAAAAATTTATGGAGATAAAAGGTTTTTAAATATGATTTTACATAACCGTTCCATACATCAAAATCCAGTCGGACCAGTCCTTTCCCCTCTCCTATACAAATGGACATTTTGTATCCCCTCAGATAGAGTATTTGCGATCGGCTCCCTTATGTTTAATTTTATGTATTCTTAATTTTGGTTTGACAGATTTCTTTTTTTATTTGCGCTTTTAACTATTCATACTTAAATGTAACATGTCCACTACACAATTATGTATGCATTTCTGTGGTCACAAGGAAAAACCGCTTAAGTCGAGTTATGTGGTTTTAAAGGTTGGTGCATATTTGAATTCTCCTTATCCAGTTCTATATTCTGTCAAAATTTGGTTTTCATGCTGTACCCCTATGAGCAATGGCAGAGCAAAAACCATATAACCTAAGTCAGTTTTGCTTGCAAAAACAAAAATAATCAAAACTTTAAACCCAAATTACTCAAAACACGCTTTTTCGACTTATGCGGTTTTTCCTTGTGACCACAGATTTGATTCCTTATTGCCCAATAAAATTGCATATACAGTAATCCCCCGCTATACGCACGCTCGTTTTACGGAAATTCGAAGTTACGGACATGACTAATATAGGAACAAATTCGCTATACGGATAAAAAAATTCGCTATTACGGACAAAAAAAAATTTTTTTTTTAATCACAGAAAAAAATCAAGAAAAAGTCCTCCATAATTATGTTGTATTTATTGTAAATGTGCATACTTAATTTCTCCAAAATTTCTGACACATTTTGTGTATACACAAAAGGGAATTAAAAAAAGGCAATAAAAAACTGCAGTGCGGTGTATTTTTAAAAAATCTATTTGCTATTCTTAAGCGAGAACTCCAATTGGGCAGAGGCAGCAGCAGAGGCAGAAGCAGAAGCAGCAGCAGAAGCAGAATCTGCTTTCTGTCCCACAATGAAATTTGAATTCTGACGAAACTAGCAGAAACCTACGTAGAAACAGCTACGTTTTTTTGTCCGCGGCATGATTTGTCCCATAATATTTTGTTGGTTTTAACATATTCAATTGATTTATGCTCCATTTCAAGTAGTATAAATATTTTTTTTCTATGATTATATAGTTTTCTCATTATTCTAGTGGTTCAATAATTATTTTAATATATTGTACTAATCTGTTTCGTATTACGGATTTTTTTGGTACGCATCTATCTATTTTTAATACGATCTTATACTAAAATAGGTTTCTTTTTACGGACATTTCTATTGATTGGAACACATCTATTTATTCCCAGTACAATCTCATACTAAAATAGGTTTCGTTTTACGGATTTTCGATATACGGACAGTTTCCGTAGAACGCATCCCGTCCGTAAAGCGGGGGATTACTGTATATGCATTTAACTTTCGTATGAATTTCAGAATAAATTTCTCTAATAAAAAGTTTAAGAACACTGAGCGAAATTAAATCAACGGTATCCACCGAAAAGTGCGTGTTTTCAGGACAGACTTTGAAAAGGTGGATTTTTATTAAATGTTGGAACTGTTAAATGAAATAAAAGTCAAATAATTTTTTTTCGTCACTTCATTTCCGACGAAATCCAGTCTATTTAAAAAAAAACTGTTTTATAAAATGATGTGTATTTTATCTGGATACAACAATGTGTCCATAGGGGTAATTCCATGGAATGGACACATTTTCAATTAAAAAAATCATGAATCCTTCGGTTCGAATTTCGAAAAAAAGGATAATTTAATGACGAAATATAGATATTCCGTGAGATAAATTAGTAATTTATGCCATAATAAACATTTTTTTAATTTAGCTGATTAGTTATAGTTGGTTCTATTTTCCTTCCTTTATTAGTTCACATTCTATGTTAGACTGTAGTTCACGTGGGCCAGAAAAATGAAAGTTCCAATCGGCATTTCGTACTTTTTAAATGTCACAAAAATTTTGTGTATTTTTCCGATAGTAAATGAAAATAATGAACCCGTCATTTATAAATGTGGTGTTCTTTTTATGAAAATAATGCAAGCTATTATCGTACTAGTGGAGATAGCTTCCTTATTTTACATATTTAGTGATCTGTCAATATTTGGATGGGGTGAAGGCAACGAAACTGATCACATTACGCAAATAGTAGACATTTGTTTGGCCACAGCTGCTTGTACAATTAGCATCCTGTGGATTTCATTCCAATATAAAAAGCAATTGCAATATCTGAAGCAACTTTGTACGATTAATAAAAGTATATCTGACACCTACAAATCAACGTTGCCCGATAAAAGTGTTATAATTTTCATACTTTATGTCATTTATGCAATTTCAGCATTTTACATTCTTTCAATAGACTTTGAGACCAGCTTCGGAAATTTTAATTTGAAAATGCTTCCGCTGATTTTGATATACTGTTGTCAATATACGATTTGTCCAGCAATTGCAGCGTTCTATATGTGTCAGCTAGAGGTTTCAACACAAAGTGTGAACTATCTTAATAAAAAATTCAAACATGCAGTAAAGATGCAAAGTCCAGATGAAAACGAAATTTTATACATAATTCGTATGCAGTATGATTTGAAGGATTTCTTTACTGGTGTTTCGGATATTTACGGAGTATCGATTTTGGTCAATATTGGATATGTTTTCTTTTCAATTGCAATTAAAATATATTATGCTTTTGCAACATTGGCAACCAATAATGAATTCGATAAAGGATTTTACATTTGCATATTGAGTGTTTTACCAGCTGGTATATTTTTAACAGTTTTATGCGTTCTTTCTAGCAGAGCTGAGGAACAGGTACGTAAAAAAGTTGATAAGATTTCAAAAACTCTGAAAAAATTTAAAGCAATAATAATAAATACAAATATGGATGAATTCAAATGAAGTTTAGCAGATAGCATACTTCGGATCGTCCTTAAAAGGTTACTCGTATCTGCGAACTGTGGAGAAATTGCATATTCTTAAAGTCCATCCTTGTGAATTTTACCCGCCAAATATTTAGTTGTTCGGAGGAAAATTTCCATAATTATGCGACTTTATAGTCATGTATGCAGACGAATTTGGAGCATATTCAAAATCGACTCAATTTTGGAGAATTTTCGATTTTTCGATTTTCTCAAAACATCGTTTCCGAAATCGGTGACAACGATTACTCAATAACCACTCTTTGAAATTATATAGAATTATTAGTCTCTGCAATTCATCCCACCCATTAAACCACCAAAAACTCGGAAATAATCGTAAAAAACTAATTTTTTTAAAATAACGTTATATCTCGACCACAGCTTGTGATACGGAGTTCTAGTAAAAGACAAAGATGTAGAAAATTTTATTGTTTCCAACTTTTGTTATACATAATATTACTGAAAAATGCGAAGTTTTGGAGTAAATATTAAAAAACGAAATCACTATTTTTAAAAAGCCGCCATTTTGATTACTTCCGGTTAAGGGATTTCCACCAAGAGTCCAGGATCAAACATCCTTGTAAAATGTTATGGCACTATTTCTATTAGTTTTTCTGAAATTTTGCACGCAAACTGACAGACAAAAAACAATTTTTGTAATAATGCTCCAATCGACTCAGGAGTGCTCGGGAAATGTTTTTTTTGGCAAAATTAAAAGGTCGAAATTTTTCATGAATGCAATTAAAAGGTCGAAATTTTTTATAATACGTATAAAAAAGTAAAAATCTGGAACATTCCTTAACCCTAATCAGCTCAGGCTAATTTTGTCCTTAATCCACGCAGGCGGTGACTCACAGTCACCATGCCGGAAAAATAGAATAGTTTATTAAAAAAAAGTTTTGTAAGTTTGCAGTTTTTAATTCAGTTAATAATATTTATTTATATATATATACATCATGCGCACTATTTACAATTGTAGCATAAAATTGATTTTCAAGTATGTTCGTTACAAACATTTTTTTCGCATTTGCCCGTATTTGCTTCGAGGCGCGACCTTAGGAATGGGGACACAGGAAGCAACGTTTTCTCTTTTGGGAAGTTCTACCGTTATTATCCCCTACTACGCTCCAATATTTTGCGAAACAGAAGCAAAGTGATACCAAAATAACCTTTCTTTGCTGGTAAAACTGTTAGGGAGATGTCACACTGGCTAATCAGCTCCTGCAGCTGACTGATCCCGACATCGGTCGCGCAGCTGCAGGAACTGATTCGATCAGTTGACGTGGCACACTGAACTGGGATCAGCTGATCCCAAATGTCAAAATGTTGGACTCGGAGGAAGAACTTCTCCTTATTTCTCTGCTAAAAAAACTGAATCTGTGCAATCGTACAAGCATCTACCTTTTCCTACAGCTTGTACGATTCCTGTGTTTAATTTTTCCTATTCGATGGACATCGTACTTATTTTCTCTTGTTCAAAAGTTTATTAGTTAAACAGACTTGTCAAAATTTTATGATGTCCGCAACTAGTAATTATTTTAAAGTCAACATTATATAAAGTAGAGAGCCTATAACCTAGAGAGTGGCCATGCTACCTTTATAGACTGTGCTAATGATGACAATTATTACCTCCAGATGAAGAAATATTGAAAATTATCATTTTATTTTATTTAATCTAACAAAAATGACATTAGGAACTACCCGACATGTTTCTGATATCAGATACCTTTAGGTCAGTTCAAAAAAGTGAGCTCTGTGTCCCAGATATGCAACTGCACATTTTTTGCCGTGTGCCATGCGCCATTGGATTACATGTGCAACTGATGTCGGGATCAGTCAGCTGCAGCAGCTAATGGCCAGTGTGACATCTCGCTTGGATTAGGTATGAATCGAATGAAAGCAAAATATTATTGGTGTAGTAAAAAAATTTAAAGTTTTTTTCGTTTTTAAATAGTATTGGCATAAAAAAACAAAGTCAAGGAGCATGAATGCAATAACTTTTTTAACATTCGTAACAATCACTCTCAAAACTGAAACGGTGACTCAAAGTCACCGGGAGTGCGGATTAGGGTTAAATAGCATATAAATCACGTTTGACAGAAAAGTTGACAGAAAACTAGGATTTTCGTAAAACTCATTTACAAAAAATTTCAAGTCGCTAACTCAACGAGTTCTTGAGTTATACGTAAAACGGACAAACCGAAAGACCGATCCTGAAACGGATTTCGAACTGATCAGAAATTTTCTATCTGACCCCTGTCTGTCTCCGTCATGAATACAATACTTTTCTTCTAAAAAGGTTTAAAAATAGGGTAAAATACCCAGATCTGAGCCCCCTTAAGCCTTTTTTCACTTCATACCATATTTTCTTTGTCTTCCGTATACTTTCGGAGAAACTTATACTTACTGGTCGAAAGTAGGGTAGACCGGGACTAGTAGACCCACTTTTTATAATCTACTTTATAAAAGTTTTACTGTAATTATTTCAGGTGTAGTAAAGACGTTTTTGGTTGGTTTATTCAATTGTGTTTCTTAGTCAATCTTTTATTTTGACTAATTATAAGTGTTTCAAATATTTTTTTTCATTTTAAAAAAGTCATCGACTAATCCCGTGTCTGGGGCTTGTTGACTCTGTGAACGGGGTTATTTGACTCTATACTTTTTATGAGGAAAATGTGTTGGAACATATTAAAAAACTATATTAATTCTGAAAAAATATATTCTTTAAAAAATTAATAACATTTCAAATTAACATAAATTAACACCGATTGCGAGTGTCGTGTCATTTTCGACAAGAGTCGTTTTACGTGTTGTTGTTGGTAGAAAATCACTAACAACAACACGTAAAACGACTCTTGTCGAAACCGACATGACACTCGCAATCGGGGTGTAAATTTCATCTAATTTAAAAAAATAAAATTAATTAAGAAAAAAATATAGGTAATTCATATCGAGTCATTTAACCCCAGTATACTGTGAGTCAACTAGCCCCAAGCCGCCATTTTATTTTTAACACACTCGTGAAAAAAAATGAAAAAGTATGGGTCAGAAAATGCTTCACTAACTTGTTAACTCATACATAAATTTTCACTTGAAATCACTGACGAGTTCAATACAATGAAAGGGTAAGCTACAAAACAATTTAATTAACAAGAAAAAAAATTACTCACACGCTTGAAATTTAGTTTTTTCCCCTCACAGTTCGTTCCAAGAGCACTGTGGTCTAACGACGTTGGTTCACTGATAGCTGTCAGTCGACTGAATAAACAGTCCAATTCACGCAGGTTTGTTCTCAACCGTGGTTGACTTAACCGCAATGAGTCTACTTACCCCTATAGTCAACTAATCCCGGTCAGCCGTATGGAATGTTTAAATTAAATTAACATATACATATTCCTCAACAATTTGGATAAAAAAAAGAATTATGTGTAAATGTGGAAATTATCCCAAAATCCAGTTCTGAGCCCCCCGTATTAAATTAAGTAGGGGAGACTGGGCTGTTCTGGACCGCATTTTCATTTTGGCTAAAAACTCGCAAAAAAATAACTTTTTCTGAAAATTTCAAACCTTGAATTTGTAGTACGATAAATAACCTTTCTTTGGGTCACAGCAGTTCGGTCAAATTCTATTAAATTATACAAGTTTTATCAGTTGGTGCAAAAATGGCGTTTTTGCGATTTTGAAAAATCTCGGGGTATTGTGGACCACTTTGTAAATCGATTAAAAATGGAAAAATGTGATAGACAAACTTTTTTTTTTGATTCATATATTTATTATATAACAGACAAAGTGAAATGAAGTGAAAAATTGCAATGAAAATCAGTCCGAAACGCAATGTTCGCAAGTCCAGTAACTTGCAGTCATTCCGGAGCATCCCAAGTGAACAGCTCGATCGCACACGTTGCAATGGATGGTATTTCGGCGGTTCATTTTTTTTGGCATATTTTTCTTACAAATTATGCAGAAATCGATGTATTCTTCCACCTCACAATAGGTTGAAGATGGTTGTTTCTTCTGTGATGTCTTCGATTTGACACGATCTTTTTGTTTTTTCGATAATGGTTTATCACCTTTTCTCTCCAATCTCTTTCGCTTCATATCAGCCTTCTCACGAAGGTCATTTAACACATGGATCAATAAGTCCCGAGACTAACCCAGAGATGACGCTCGTAGTAAACCAGTAACCACGTCTTTCTAGAGTACTAACCTTTGCTTGAAACGTGTCAAAATTTTAAGTCGATCGGACCAGAAACAGCTGAGTTATCGAGGTTGGAGTAAAGTCGTTTTGTAGTTTGTTTAAAAAATGGAAAAAACCGAGTTTCGTGTTCTGATAAACATTGTTTTTTAATGGGTAAAAACACCGTGCAAGCGAAACAATGGATTGAAAAATGTTACCCGGACTCTTGTCCATCAAAAGCAACGATTTGTCGGTGGTTTGCCGAGTTTAAACGTGGTCGTACCGACACAAATGACGCGGAACGCTCGGGTAGACCTGTGGAAGCCGTTACACCGGAAAATGTGAGTGAAGTGACAAAAATTATAATGAAAGATCGTAAAGTGAAGCTCCGTGAGATTGCTGAGATAACAAAGATATCATATGGAAGTGCATTTACTATCCTTCATGAAAAATTGAGCATGAAAAAGGTTTTTTCCAAGTGGGTGCCGCGATTGCTTTCGATGAAACAAAAACAGCAACGAGTCGATGATTCAGAAAGCTGTTTATCGCTATTTACTCGCAATAAAAAAGATTTCTTGCGTCGTTACGTGACCATGGACGAAACATGGATACATCACTACACTCCAGAGTCGAAGCGGCAGTCATCTGAGTGGCGCACAGCTGGCGAAAGCCGTCCGAAGCGTCCGAAAACGCAGCAGTCAGCTGGCAAAGTCATGGCGTCAGTTTTTTGGGATACGCATGGCGTGACGATTGTATCACCCTAAAAGGTGATTATATTGATGAATAAAAAAAAATTTTGCAAAAAAAATGTTGTTTTCATTGTTAGTCTCGGGACTTATTGATCCATGTGTTACATCCTCTGGCGATGTCAAAACGGCCGA
Organism: Chrysopilus asiliformis; assembly: GCA_964034945.1. Taxonomy (NCBI): domain Eukaryota; kingdom Metazoa; phylum Arthropoda; class Insecta; order Diptera; family Rhagionidae; genus Chrysopilus; species Chrysopilus asiliformis. The sequence continues at coordinate 42,550,554 of OZ035960.1, read as the reverse complement.
TTTAGAAACTAGCTTGTATACCCGTCGTTGCCGGGTTAAGCTTTTTGTCTAAATTTTAGAATACGAAGAAAACCGGAAAGAACTTAAAAACTTTTTAATGGGTCTATGTTGGGGCTGGACCCACGACGAACATTTATGCCAAATTTCAGGCCAATCGGTTCAGTAGTTTCCCCGCGAAAGAGTAACATAGCAGAAAGACTAAGATTCGAAATCACTTTACCCCCTCGCCTTACTCCCCCCGCCCCTCGCGCTACTTTTCCGTATGCCTATGTTGGAACAAGAACTACCACAGACACTCATGCCAAATTTCAAGTCAATCGGATCAGCCGTTTTCGCGTGAAAGAGGAACAGACAGACAGACAGACAGACAGACAGACAGGCAGACATACACCAACTCATTTTTATATATTAGTATGATTGCCGAAAATCTAATGCTGTGTTTTTGCATGAAAAAACACTTATATGCATCAAATACACGAAGTTTGCTTGTCAAATGTCAAGAATTGAGTGGCCCATAATTCCCCGACAAAAGTGGTCCACAATTCCCCGAATGCTCTTTTTTACAATATGGCAGCTATTAGTAACACAATGCAAACTTCATGCAAAATTTCTTGTCAGTGTCGAATGCTTAAGGCTCCGCGAATATTATCAATATATTTACTTGAGTTGATTCTCGAAAAATGTGGTTAAATTTAAGCGAAACACAAAGTGAAAAAAAAAATTTCGAAGTATCACTTTTCTATTTGCTATCGAAGCGAGGTGATAGTGCGTATACACAAGTCGAGTACTGTTAGGAAAATTAGCTTAACATGAGGCAAACTGATTACAGTTATTTGCAACTACCACCCACTACTAGGGGAAAAAAAATGACGCTGGTCCGCAATTCCCCGTGGTCCAGAATACCCCAGTCTCCCCTACTCCTAGAAAAAAGAATTGAATTCGAAGAATAATTGGTTCCATAACGTTGTGAAGTGTGGTTTAATCGGCTCAATCGCGCACAATTCTAGTTTTAGTCGGAAAATTAACAGGGGTGCTCAGAACTGGTGCCGGGGCTCAGATATGGATACTTTACCCTATGCATATATCCAATGATGTTTGAAAATCATAAAAAATTCATAAACTTGGTTTTAATGTTAGCTCAAATAATCGAAGTGAATGTTATACAGTCTCGCCTCTGTACGATTAAAGTGTTTTATAAAATAAACACATATTTTATTTACAAGTTATTAAATAGTGTTTTTACGTAATTGGAATTACCAATTAATTAATCCCAATAGGCTTTCAATGCCAGTGAAGCCTGACATACCGCCATGTTAACGATTCAATATTAGCCCTTATGGATGTCATTTCCTGTTGAAGTGGTTGTTTAAATTGACATAGAGTGTGTTGGTTATTCAATGTGCTAATTTTATTAATTTACTAATTTCACTTGCCCTGCAAAAAAGATGTCTAATTTATTCGGATTAGATAAGATTTTCTTTGTGTCAAAATTTACGGGAATCTTTCCTGGATCATTAGATAAAAACAACAACCAAGTGGAATTTAAGAGATATGACGTGTTTCTAGCACGTTTCTGCACCCTAATAATTTTAGCTGAAACATTCTGGTGTTATTACTATATTTTATCACATATCTCGACACTTTGGTCCAGTTCCGATGATACCACTGGCAATACAAATGAAATTGTTGATATCCTATCCGCAGCCACATCATACGGTATCAGTCTAATTTGGCTATTTTTTCACTATTATTCCCAGCATAAAGTTATCCAAAATGTTGTTTCGAGCTGCTTTGAGAATATAAAAATTAGCCAGCTGGATATCAAGGATAATACCCAGATGATTTTTGGCTTGTCGCTGATTTTCTTCAGTTGTAATATTGTAGTTATTGCGATTGATATTTTGTCGTACCAAAATTATAACATGACGCTATTTCATGGAACCATTATTTATGTAACCCAAACCATAGTAATATTGGGAATCGCCTGCCTTTACATCACAATAAAATTAGTTGCTCATAATCACTTGAAAGCGATTAATTCAAGAATTAATTCTCTAATTTATCAATCAAATGCTGTGAAACCATCGTACTTTGAGCAGATGTTGCTTACACGAAAAAGCTTGGAAAAGTCCTGTGTAACTCTTAACGAAATTTACGGCATTCCTTTGGCAATGATATTTGCCTATTGCTTTTTTTCAATTGCCATTGAAGTTTACAAGATATTCTACGCCATAGTTAGTGGCAAAGCGACAATTCTAAGTGTAGTGATTAGCACATTGTGGATTATACCATCGACTTTGATTTTACATATTATTTCAAATGCTTGTGATCAAGTAAAATGTGAGGTGAGTATAAATATAATTCAAATTTTGAAAAAAAATTTTACTTTTTAAAAATGCCTTCACAAATCGCAAGTAGACCCGTCGTCAACTTTTAAACGATTTTTATATTATTTCAAACAAATACGATGGTAGAGTAAAACCTTCGGGAATTTACGACCGATGAAGGGAAATTCTTTCACTCTTTTTATTTTTTTTTTATACAAAAAGCGAAATATAAAAAGTATTAAGTTCATTAAAAATGTAGACCTTTTAATTTTGCTTAAAAAACATATCCCGGACGCTTCCGAGTTAAATGGAATCGCAATTATTACCTTACTTTATTTTATATTATTTTTATACCCGTATGGTGAAACCAAAGGGTATATTAACTTTGCCTTACCGTTTGTAAAGCCCAGATCCCGTCATCGCACAAAAAAATGAATTACACCAGTGTGTTTAGAATGATAAAAAAAGTTGAATTTAGCATGTCCGTCCGTATGTCCGTCCGTCTGTCCGTCTGTCTGTCTGTCTGTCTGTCTGTCCGTCCGTCTGTCTGTCTGTCTGTCCGTCCGTCTGTCTGTGGCGCGGATTGCGGGCGCACGGATTGAGCTAGAGACTTGAAAGTTTGCACAGATCCGTTTTTCGTAAAATGCGAGGCTAAGTTCGTTAATGGACAAAAATGGACCATTAGTAGGGGGGGGGGGGGGGGGGTACCCCCCCATACGAACGAAATCGTTTTTTGTGAATATCTCGAAAACGGTGCATCTTATCAAAAAAGTCCAAGAACAAAAGTTATTTAGGATATGATTCTACATAAAACTCCCATACATCAAAATCCGATTGGAATAAATTTTAAAAAATCTTATTGGAAAGTTTGACTTCAAAGTGGAATTTTGGTACAATTGTTCGAATTTTGATACGAATATCACCATACGGGTCTCCAATGATTGCCAGATTGGCAATTATAGCTTTTGTTATGTTTTTTTGTGAAATTTCCCAAAAAAGTTCATCAAGCATAACCCCACAGAGCTGTCACAAAATATGCATAAAATATCATTCAAAATATTGCTTCTGTATCGAACATATTTTCTTTTTTGCATCTCCAGAAGAAGAGTAAATCTGGCCAAAACAAAGTCTGATTCAGAATCAACAACGTAGAAATATCCTAAAATTCAATGTCTTTGGTAACACCAAAAATTCCATTTTTGTTGGGCAGTGTTTTGTTTAAAACGAACAAAACTTTTGTACGACTTTTTTTAAGCTTTATTTTGATTTTTTTAACTTAAAAATCACTACTTTGGTTTATTTTTGTTTATACTCTATCGATATTTTTGTTTATTTCATATAGAAGTATATTAGATTTAGTATACCGTTTGTAGCGCATCGATCCAATCATCGGACACAAAAATTAACTAGACCAGGGTGTAAGGGATGGCAAAATATTTTGATTTCCACATGTCCGTCCATCTGTCTGTCCGTTTGCCCGTATGTTTGTCCGTGTTTGTCCCATAACTTCCGAAAGGAGTTAGCAAGAGATTTAAAATTTTATATATTTACGTGCCTCGAAAAGGGCTCTCAAAAATGGCTAATCGTATTGATAAAATTGTACCACTAAAAATGTGTTCAGAATAGGATTTTACATAACTCATCCATACATCAGAATCCAATTTTTTTTTCGAAAACTGTGCATCGAAAAATTTATTAATATGAAATATGTTTAGAATATGATTTTACATAACTTATCTATGCAACAACATCCAGTTGGACCTTAGTTTCCTCCCTACAATACAAATTGAATTCTTTTTTTTCTCGAAAACGGTGAGTCTTATTGAAAAATTTATAAAGATGAAATGTGTTTACAATATGATTTTACACATCCGCTCCATACATCAAAATCCAATCGCATCACTCCTTTCTCCCTCTCCTAAGCAAATGGATTTTTTTTAACAAACATTTGGTCTGTCATCATATAGAGTATTTGACCATTGGCCCCTGGAAATTGTGGCTTTTGTTTTTTTTTATGTTTTTATAAATGTTAGTTGGGGAAGGGTTTTTTTATTTAATTAATTAAATGATCCTTGACCAAATTGACGATGAGTATACTTATCGAAATTAATTCGTCCCTGGTAAAATAAAAAACACTTAAAAACGATGCGACAATAATTGAATTGGAAAGGAGTTTAAATTTCGTTAATTGCTTTTGTTTCGAATAAAAAGTAAAATACTGGCCGCAGAGGTTCGTTTTTGTAAAATTCCGAGAAAAAGATGTCGTTTCGAAAAGAGTTTCTTATATTTCTCTATTTTACTCAAATAAGTGGAATATTCCCTGCAATATTTGACAGAAAAACTTATACAATGCAAATAAAAAATACACATTTGATATATGCCAGAGTAATAATTGTCGTTCAACAGATATCTTTAATCATTTTTATGATGTATATATATACACACCCGAAATCATATTTTAAATTCATAGATAATACCAGTGGATTTGTAAATCTTATAAACTTAAGTTTAAGCGCATTATTCAATATAATTTGCTTAATGTGGTGTCAATTTCAATATAAAAAACTTTTGTGGATTTCCAATAGAATTATTCGCATCGATGCAAGTTTGTCTAAATTCATCCGTAATATAAATTTCGAAGACTATTCCGGCCATGTCGTAATTTTATATTCGTGTTACTATATTCTTTATTTGCTAGTAGCCATTATAGATATGAATTTGGCAAATAAAACCGCTAATACTCTTACGCACTTATTATCTTATTTAGTTTACTGTCATTGGTTTTTTATTAGTATGGGAAATTCAGTGATATTTTTGTGCCTAATGAGAACCGTCCAAAGCCGATTGAAATTTTTGAATTCGAATATGTGTTTACAATCGATTGAAAATTTGGAAATTATGATTCAAAATAATTGGAATTACACGGAAATATTTTTAGAGATTAATAAATGTTTTAGTGTGCCTCTGCTATTAAAAATGTCGTATGAATTTATATCTATGGCAAATGAAAGTTTTGGAGTCCTTAATTTTTCAATAAATGCTAAACGATTCAATACAGACGCTGCATTTTGTCTCTGCTGGTTACTGATAGGAACATTTGATTTAACATGTCTGAGTATCACCTGCCACATTTGCGAAAATGAGGTAAATTATCATTTTTTTTACAATAGATTCACGTTTTGGACGTTAGTCACTTTTCGAAAAAACGGTGCACACACCGAAATCACGTAACTTTGAAACGGCACTATCAAAAACCTCACAGGACGAGGGTCTACTGTAAAATATAAATCATGTAAATGTTTTGTCAAATTGACATGATAACAGTAACACATGACATATATTGGCTAAAAACTGTAGGAAAAAACATGTCAAATTCAAATTTTTTTCCGTATTCAAAATACTTCAACCTGGCAATGCCGAGTCCAAATTCTGGAGGAAAAAGGGATATTAACCCGCCGATTCTCGATAACAGATGTTAAGAAATATCTTAATTTTTTTTATTAAAAGATTGTTAACGAATTTGGTATTCTGGGTAATGGCCCAATAGAAGCTTAGCTTGCTTTTCTTGCTTTGCTTGCTTTGCTTGCTTTGCTTGCTTTGCTTGCTTTGCTTGCTTTGCTTGCTTTGCTTGCTTTGCTTGCTTTGCTTGCTTTGCTTGCTTTGCTTGCTTTGCTTGCTTTGCTTGCTTTGCTTGCTTTGCTTGCTTTGCTTGCTTTGCTTGCTTTGCTTGCTTTGCTTGCTTTGCTTGCTTTGCTTGCTTTGCTTGCTTTGCTTGCTTTGCTTGCTTTGCTTGCTTTGCTTGCTTTGCTTGCTTTGCTTGCTTTGCTTGCTTTGCTTGCTTTGCTTGCTTTGCTTGCTTTGCTTGCTTTGCTTGCTTTGCTTGCTTTGCTTGCTTTGCTTGCTTTGCTTGCTTTGCTTGCTTTGCTTGCTTTGCTTGCTTTGCTTGCTTTGCTTGCTTTGCTTGCTTTGCTTGCTTTGCTTGCTTTGCTTGCTTTGCTTGCTTTGCTTGCTTTGCTTGCTTTGCTTGCTTTGCTTGCTTTGCTTGCTTTGCTTGCTTTGCTTGCTTTGCTTGCTTTGCTTGCTTTGCTTGCTTTGCTTGCTTTACTTGCTTTGCTTGCTTTGCTTGCTTTGCTTGCTTTGCTTGCTTTGCTTGCTTTGCTTGCTTTGCTTGCTTTGCTTGCTTTGCTTGCTTTGCTTGCTTTGCTTGCTTTGCTTGCTTTGCTTGCTTTGCTTGCTTTGCTTGCTTTGCTTGCTTTGCTTGCTTTGCTTGCTTTGCTTGCTTTGCTTGCTTTGCTTGCTTTGCTTGCTTTGCTTGCTTTGCTTGCTTTGCTTGCTTTGCTTGCTTTGGTTTGCTGAAGCATTTGAGGCCATCAAAGCAAGCAAAGCTACTCTAGGCCAAATGTACGCTTTGCTATGAACGCTTTGACATATTGAATTTATATAATCTGAGTGGAAAAAAGTTTGTGCAAACATTTTAACAATAAAATTTAATTTATAAAGCATTTATCATGTATTTTGTATGCTATTTGTGTTTTGTTCCATCGATTAGGTGAAAAACTAAATGGTCAGAACTGTCAAAGCGCATGAAGCAAAGCGCCGAATTGAGAACTGCTCAAATCGAAGCTTTGCTTCCTTCGCTTTGCTTTAAACGCTTTTGTATTGGGCCAGCTCCCATAAGGAAACACAGAGTTCAATTCAGCTGTCAAAGCGACTAAAACAAGCGAAGCAAGCTAAGCAAGCAAAGCTTCTATTGGGCCATCACCTTAAGAAGTTTTGATAAGTTTTGATTTTAATAAGTTAAGAGATTCACCACGTTGTCTTCATCTGACAGCACTCACGCATAAACCTAAAATTTTGATGTTTAGTGGAATTTTTCTTCTAAAATTATGAATTGAGTTCCAAACTTGGAAATTTTCATAAAAAGATTATTGAAAAAGAATATTGTGGATCTTGAAAAACATGTGAATAATTTTATATCTGTGAATAATGGATTTCTGCGGCATTCAGAACTCTTGAAATAAAAATTATATAAAATATCAGTTGTGATTCACACATAATTTTCCTCTACAACATTTAGTGTAGGAAAATATATGTAAAAAATAATAGTTTTTCAAATATCTTAAGAACTGTTAAATATACGTAAAATGTGGAAAATTTTATCCCTTTTAAATTTTGTTATATTCATTTTTCCCCAAATGCGCAGTTTAAAAAAAATGGTGTGGTAGACACACAGAGCTTCTATAGAACAGAGGTTAAAATCACACTGAGCGACAAAAATATGGCGTGAAATATGGGATTTTAACATTAGCTCGAAAGCTTTACGAAAGCTTTTTTCTGCTTGTGCTAATGATAAAGTCCCATATTTCACGCCATGTTTTTGTCGCTCAGTGTCAATTTTAACCTCTGTTCTATAGAAGCTCTGTGGTAGACACACGTTATATCTACCGTTACTATTTCAAAAATTTGATAGAATACTACGATTTTTGCAAAACTTGTTTACAAAAAATTTCGGGTCGCTAGGTCAACGCGTTCTCGAGTTATTTAAGATACGTACATACAACCTTATAATTTTGCTTGAAACGGATTTCGTACTGATTAGAAATTTTCTATCTGCCCTCGATCTCGAGTCGGTCTCCGTCATGAATACGATATTTTCCTTCTACACGGTAAAAACTGGAGTCTAATTTTAAGACTTTTTATCCTACATATAGGTCAACACCTTTTTGAGCCTAAAAATCTAAATTTAAGGTATTAAAATTTAAATTTTAGTCTAAAAAAATCTAAAAATTAGTTCCAAATTTCTAAAAATTCTCAAATTAAAACCTTACGGTTTAAGTTTAAGATGTCTGAGTCTTAAATTTAGACTGGAATGCTTAAAAAATATTCATAAACTTCTAAAGTTTTAAATATAGAGAAAATAGTTTAAAATTCCACTAAACTTTCAAAAGTTTAAAAAATTGAAGGAAAAAGTCTTAAAATTAGACTCCAGTTTTTACCGTGTGGGAGCTCTCCCTGACATGTGACATTGTGTTGCGTTAAAACTTAAATTAATTTTTAAGTTTTAACGCAACACAAGTTCAGAGGTCGTAAAAGGACATCGGTGGAGTCCTCTTAAGTTAAGAGGTTTTTAAGGTTAGAATCGTCTGCTAACTATTATCCAGAATAGTAAAACCTTTTACCAAAATTCACCACGAAAGTTAAGGGGTTGACATCTCTTAAATATTACCAAGAATACCAATTTCTATTGAATCTCCTGTAAAGTCGTGTTAGCAGTTAAGAGCCTCTTAACTATTATCCCGAACCGAGGGGTAAATTGCTTTCCAATATATTTTCTTAAACATAATCAAGAAAAAAGCATATTAACACTCTAACTGTCACGTCAGTCAAAAGACCTGACACTTAACTGTTGTGTACAGTGAAACAATGAAAATTATTAAAGTGTTCGCTGCAACCGCAACGATTTTATGTAGTTGCACACATTTTATGGTAATAAAATAACATTTAGGTATAATTTTGTTTCAATTTTTTTTTCTTAATCCCCTTTTGACTGACAACTAAATATTCGAAAAAGGCTTAAAACTGTCGTGGCAGTTAGAGTGTTAATAATTTTTTCGTGTGTTCCAAATGGATTAAGTAGGTAAATATAATTAAGTGACACCTAATTGATATGAGTTTCTAAACCTTTTAGTAAATGACCATTTGATAAATTAAATTTTTCATATTTTATTGACCTAAAAATAAATTCGTGTTAATCAGCAAATACTACTTTGTGTAATTACCTTCCACATATCAATTAGTTAAAGTAGAAAAAAAATCACTCAAATATAGATGAAAATTTATTTTATCTTCAAACCGAAAGCCTAAGTAGTTTTGGAGAAGACATAATAAAAACAAATGGGGTTTCAAAGAAGTTTTGTGTGGTTTATGAGTTTATCTAAAATTTTCGGGATATTTCCTGGTTCGTGGTCTAACAATGGGAAACGAATAATTTTGAAGAATTCCCATTCGATTTTGGCGCGAACCATTATTTGGATTAATATTCTTGTAGTCATTATTTTAACCATTATTCTTTTTGAAAATAAACGCGAATTTGATAAACCGGTTGATGAAACTTACACGAGTAGCTCCACAGTTCAATACTCACTTTTAATTAATTTATATTTTGTTAGTTCTTTGCACGTTATTTGCTTACTCTGGATTCAATTTCAATACAAGAAAATCGCTAACATTTTAAATAAAATAATCAAAATTGACGATGGTTTCATTAAAAATTTTAAACTTACACCAAGGAATACTTCTAGTTATGTGTTAATTTTTTATTGTTTTCATACATGTGCATATGTTTTTGCATTTTTAATGAATTTGTTGATAACACATGAATTTTTACAAAATATCACATATCCGATTTATTTATATCACTTTTTGTATAATCAAATGTTTTCGATTTGGTTTTTGTGCCTCATAAGAATTGTGTATGATCGGTTGAAAGTTTTAAATGATATGCCGTCGGAAGCATTTAACAATATGGACTTTTATGTAGACACGAATTGGGAACTATCGACAATATGTTTGGAATTAAATAAAATTTTTGGCGTTATTTTATTGGCTAAGCTGGCCATTCAATTTATTTCTTTGGCTAATGAGAGTTTTGGAACGTTAACCCATTTAAGTAGCGAAATAAAGTTTAATTCATTGAATGAACTCGGATTTCTTTGGATATTAGTAAATATTTCAGATTTAAAGTTTCTTACAAGTGCTTGTGATACAACTGAAAAGGAGGTAATTTTTTAGCGTAACTATACTCTATAACATAAGAAAAGCTGTAATTTTTGCCTTTTACCGATAATCTATATATTTTACCGTTATCAAGATATTTCGGATTTTGTAAAAAAAAAATTCATGATTTTTTATAAACTAAAATTTTATTCGTCTGGTTTCAAAATTGTGCAGAAACATTGATTTTGTATACGAAATTCATGTGCTGTTCACATCAGATATTTTTTAAAAGCTTTTATTTAGCTTACCTTCGTATCTTTCTTTCTGTCAGGGTCAAATCTGGCGATCCAATTTTGACCCAGTTGCACGCGCCCGATTGTCCTGAAATTTTGCACACATACGTTAAGTCCGATGACAATACAATATTTTCACTACTATTGTACGGACAAGGAAAAATCCTATAATGATAACGTGACTAACCTTTTTCTTAAATTGTCCGGAAAAAATCTCATCTGGTGGTTTTTGGGGTCGCTGAGTCCGTTTTTGATCTTTATAAGTCTGTAAGGATAACCGAATGTTCTGTAAGGAAAACGACAAGGATAATAAATTTTCCGGAAAAATTTCATTTGGGGGTTTTTGGTATTATTGAATCAAAATCTGGAGATAAAAGTCCGTAAAAATATCTCAAAGGCATCAAGGATATATGAGGCGTTAAAAGCTAAAGAGGACCAAGCCACATAATCGAGTTTTTGAAGCTTTTCCACTTTTGTACTATTATTGACTGAAAATTTTTGGAAAAAAAAATTTCTGTGGACTTTATTACTCAATCCTATTGGAATTTCTCGGCTTATAAGGTCTGCAAAAACAACAAAATTATATTATTTTTGCGGATGTTTTCACATCCAAATTTCCCCCCAACAGGTCGAACATGGGGGGAAATTTGGATGTGAAAACATCCGCAAAAATAATATAATTTTGTTGTTTTTGCAGACCTTATAAGCCGAGAAATTCCAATAGGATTCAATGCTAAAAGGTCGAGTATAAACCATGAATCAGAAATGGTTCAATGGTTAAACACTAAATAGTTTATTACTCAATATTGAAATGTTCTTTTGTGCATCCAAACATTTTTATCTAAAAACTCACTCGCAGTAGTGATTCAAACACAAAAAAATTTACGATTTCGACATGTGGGTTGGTCCACTCTAGCTTTTAAGGCCTCATATATTCGAAGGTTAAAAAGAATAAACAAGCGCGCTGAAAGACAGACGTTTTGCTTTTATCTCGCTTTTATTTCTGATACACAATATATGGGAGTATATTAGATTTAGTACGAGTATACCGCCTGTAACGCATCGAACCATCCATACATCAGAATCCAATTTTTTTTTTCCGAAAACTGTGCCTCGAAAAACTTATTAATATGAAATATGTTTAGAATATGATTTTACATAACTTATCTATACAACAAAATCCAGTTGGACCTCTGTTTCCTCCCTACAATACATATTGAATCCTTTTTTTTCTCGAAAACGTTGAGTCTTATTGAAAAATTTATAAAGATAAAATGTGTTTACAATATGATTTTACACATCCGCTTCATACATCAAAATCCAATCGGATCACTCCTTTCCACCTCTCCTATACAAATGGATTTTTTTAAACAAACATTTTGTAACAAGAAAGAATTACCCCCAAGGTTAATTTCCAAAAACTGCCAGCCTGGCAACTCGTTGCTGGGTGAGGGCAGCCCGCCGTCGCGGTTGTAAAGGAGATCAAGCGTCTGCATTGCGAAATAAGTAGCCGAACTGGCAGCAGACCTTAAGCTTTACCTCAGTTACAACGAGGGGGCACGACGGTGGGTTCGCCAAGGAAATGGCAAGCGACTAATACAATTAAACGAGTGTGTTATAATTTTGTCTATCATCATATAGAGTATTTGACCATTGGCCCCTGGAAATTGTAGCTTTTGTTATGTTTTTATAAATGTTAGTTGGGGAAGGGTTTTATTATTTAATTAATTAAATGATCCTTGACCAAATTGACGATGAGTATACCAATCGAAATTAATTCGTCCCTGGTAGAATAAAAAAACACTTTAAAACGACGCGACAATAATTGAATTGGAAAGGAGTTTAAATTTCGTTAATTGCTTTTGTTTCGAATAAAAAGTAAAATACTGGCCGCAGAGGTTCGTTTTTGTAAAATTCCGAGAAAAAGATGTCGTTTCGAAAAGAGTTTCTTATATTTCTCTATTTTACTCAAATAATTGGAATATTCCCTGCAATATTTGACAGAAAAACTTATACAATGCAAATAAAAAATACACATTTGATATATGCCAGAGTAATAAATGTCGTTCAACAGATATGTTTAATCATTTTTATGATTTATATGTATACACATCCGAAATCATATTTTAAATTCATAGATATTACCACTGGATTTGCAAATCTTATAAACTTAAGTTTAAGCGCATTATTCAATATAATTTGCTTAATGTGGTGTCAATTTCAATATAAAAAACTTTTGTGGATTTCCAATAGAATTATTCGCATCGATGCAAGTTTGTCTAAATTCATCCGTAATATAAATTTCGAAGACTATTCCGGGCATGTCGTAATTTTATATTGGTGTTACTGTATTCTTTATTTGCTAGTAGCCATTATAGATTTGGCAAATAAAACCGCTAATATTCTTACGCACTTAGTATCTTATTTAGTTTACTGTCATTGGTTTTTTATTCATGTAGGAAATTCAGTGATATTTTTGTGCCTAATGAAAACCGTCCAAAGCCGATTGAAATTTTTGAATTCGAATATGTGTTTACAATCGATTGAAAATTTGGAAATTGTGATTCGAAATAATTGGAATTACACAGAAATATTTTTAGACATTAATAAATGTTTTAGTGTGCCTCTGATATTAACAATGTCGTATGAATTTATTTCTATGGCAAATGAAAGTTTTGGAGTACTTAATTTTTCACTAAACGCTAAACGATTCAATACAGACGCTGCATTTTGTCTCTGCTGGTTACTGATAGGAACATTTGATTTAACATGTCTCATTATCACATGTGACATGTGCCAAAAGGAGGTAAATTATCATTTTTTTACAATAGATTCACGTTCTGGACGGTAGTTACTTTTCAAAAAGACGGTGCACACACCGAAATCTCGTAACTTTGAAACGGCACTATCAAAAACCTTACAGGACGAGGGTCTACTATAAAATATAAATCATATAAACAGTTTGTCAAATTGACATGATAACAGTAACACAGTAGCATGACAAATATTGGCTAAAAACTGTAGGAAAAATCATGTCAAATTTAAATTTTTTCCCGTATACAAGATTCTTTAACCTGGAAATGACGGGTCCCAATTTTACTTGAAAAAGGGGAGATTAACCTGCCGATTCTAGGTAACAGATGTTGAGAATTCTCTTAATTTTTTTTATTAAGACATTGTTAAAGAATTTGGTATTCTGGGTAAAGGTGATGGCCCAATAGATGCTTTGCGTGTTTTGCTTTGCTGAAGCATTTAAGGCGACCAAAGCAAGCTACTCTAGGCCAAATGTACGCTTTGCTATGAACGCTTTGACATATTGAATTTATATAATCTGAGTGGAGAAAAAGTTTGTACAAACATTTTAACAATAAAAATTAATTTATAAAGCACCTCTCAAGTATTTTGTATGCTATTTGTGTTTTGTTCCATCGATTAGGTGAAAAACTAAATTGTCAGAACTGTCAAAGCGCATAAAGCAAAGCGTATAAAGCAAAGCGCATAAAGCAAAGCGCATAAAGCAAAGCGCCGAATTGAGAATTGCTCAAATCGAAGCTTTGCTTCCTTCGCTTTGCTTTAAACGCTTTTGTATTGGGCCAGCTCCCATAACGAAACACAGAGTTCAATTCAGCGGTCAAAGCGACTAAAACAAGCGAAGCAAGCTAAGCAAGCAAAGCTTCTATTGGGCCATCACCTTAAGAAGTTTTGATAAGTTTCGATTTTAATAAGTTAAGAGATTCACCACGTTGTCTTCATCTGACAGCACTCACGCATAAACCTAAAATTTTGATGTTTAGTGGAATTTTTCTTCTAAAATTATGAATTGTGTGCAAAACTTGGAAATTTTCATAAAAAGATTATTGAAAAAGAATATTGTGGATCTTGAAAAACATGTGAATAATTTTATATCTGTGAATAATGGATTTCTGCGGCATTCAGAATTCTTGAAATAAAAATGATATAGAATATCTGTTTTGATCAACACAAAACTTTCCTCTGCAAAATTTAGTGTAGGAAAATATGTGTGAAAAATATTTTTTCAAATCTCTTGGCACCCGTTAAATATTGGTAAAAACCGTTAAACGAAAAAAGTGAAAAATGTTATGCCTTTTAAATTTGGTTAAAATTTTATGCTTTTTTTTGAAATATCTTAAGAACCGTTAGAGAAACCGTTAAGGCAAAAAATATTTTTTTTTGTTTGAGAGGTCACTTGGCAACAAATCACATATTTTGAGAAACTACAAATAATATAACAAAACTTTTTGTTTATTGGTTCAAAACCTGTTATATTTAATTAATCAAAAGCATTTTGTAACTCGTTTGAAAATGAATTAGTTTTTACGGTATTGATGTGACAATTATAAACAATTAAACGATTAGGTGAACCATGTACAGTACAACCTTTTATTATTGAAATATTAATAAACCATTATAATGCATTGATGTTATTCGTTTTTGTTTTTTATCATATGACCTTAAATATGACAGAAAAACAAAAATCAATTTATAAAATATGTTATATTGTTATTAAATTAGTTCATCCTCAATAAGTCGATATTCATGTTCCTAAGAGAAATTTTCTTTGTTTAACTACACTAACAAAGGTTTAAATACACTCTTTGGAATGGGACAAACATTCAATAAAAGTCGAATATTCTCAGTTCCAAAAGCGTTTGGAATATTTCCGATTTCTTGGAATAAACAAAAACGTTGTATGGAAATCACTCAAAAAAGTCACATCATTTCAAAATGGATAATCATTTTTGAGATCTTAATTATGAGTTTAGCCGTTATTTATATTTTCTACGACACAAAGGATTATCTTTGGAATTTTAACGACTTGACCGGAAGTTTCTGCGAACTGATTGATTTCTGGATCGCTTCTGTAACTAATATGATTGCACTTATTTGGATACACTTGCAACATAATGAACTCTTAGAAGTGGTCAATAATATTATTCACCTGGATCGTGAATTCAGGTTACATTTCAAGTGTGGAGTACAAGAATCGAGTGCTAAAATCCCAAAATTCGCATTAAAATATTTCTTATTGTATACCATTGCAGTGATAGTTGAATATGTTGTATACCAACCAGATAAAATAGCTGTTTATCTTTCTTTCCCAATGTATGTGATTTTTTTTTGCATATCACAAAGCATTTTATTATTATTTTTAACATTAATGAGAATTACTCGCGATCGCCTAATATTGGTAAATGAAATTTTTACCTCAAATGGTAAAGCGCGAGTTTTAATTGATTTACATTGGCACTTAGTCAGTATTTATGGGAGATTAATTCAAATTTTCGGACTTTTTGCCTTAATTAAGATTTCATATGAATTTTTTTCTTTGGGGTTTGCTACTTTCACCATTCAGAAATATTTCGCCGAAAATATTTTTTCAATTTATGTGATCCCATACTTGCTTTATATGCTGCTATCCGTAATTGATATTAGCCTTATGGGCAACATTTGCAGTAGTATGGAAAGTGAGGTCAGTATTAACATTAATATTATGAAAGTTTGAACTACATAAAAACAAGTTTTGAATACATCCAACTAAATCATGTGGCTTTTTTTTAAACATGTCTAATAAAAATTATAAAAATCATAATTTTCCTTTTCAAAATCAAATAAACATTACAAAATATTATACTGCACAACAGCCATTTTGTTGCCAAAGATTTTGCAATCTTTATACGATAATTTGACGTCGCTGATTTTGAATCTGCAAAATTGGCTCTAGTTTTGGAGAAAATCCCAAAAAAAGATTATTTTTTTATTTATTAGAAAGAAGCTAAACTATCTTCTAGACTAATCTATTCTAAAATAACAAAACAAAATAATAAAAAATTAAAATGAAAAACAAAATTAAACATAAACATAAGAAACCCTAATATAAAACCTATTAAAAATCTAATATTTTTAAACACCTATCCCAAAACATAAAAACATGTAGGAATGAAAGTACAAATGTACCGACCGTGAAGGTCCTGTTGGTGGCAGCGAGGACATGTTTCGGATCACGCCACTGATCCTTCATCAGCTCACTTAACGTGAAAATTTCGTAAAGAAATATTTTTTAATGTTTCAAACAAAGAGGTTTTGTATGAAACAAACCCTTATAAACACACTCACTAAACGTACATGAAAATCACAGACATTTTATTATAATTAACATCACCACTACACAATTGCATAGAAAATAATTAAAAGTTATCAAAAACTCACTCGTTAATAGCACCACACTGTTCAAAACCTCTTTAAAATAAAATAAAACAAAACGATTACCAGTTATTTGCAAACCCGTACAATCCTGAATTTAGAGATGCCAGATTGAGAAATACTCATCAACTAAAAATTGACCTTTTTTGGTTAGAATTAGAAATTACCCCAAATATTTTTTCCCGAAAATTTTAAATTGCAAAAACTGTATTATTTATTATCTTTTCAGATGTTTGAGAGTCTTCTCACATACATTTTTGTAAAATTATTAGGGATTTTCTATTTTTCAGTGTTGTTTTTGTTGGTATTATTTTTATTATTATTGATTAGTGGTTTTTGTTTTTAATTTTTAAAAAATTTTTGATTTATGAATGGTGGATGGATCTAGGAGGTAGTTTAGTTTAATTCTTTAAAATTAATTTTCTTTTTATACCCATATTGTGAAACCAAAGGGTATATCAAATTGGCCTTACCATTTGGAACGTCAAGATCCCGTTATCACACACAAAAATGAATTACACCAGTGTGTTTAGAATGATAAAAATAACTAATTTTTGCATGTCCGTCCGTCTGTCCGTCCGTTCGTCCGTCTGTCCGTCTGTCCGTCCGTCTGTCCGTCCGTCTGTCCGTCCGTCTGTCCGTCCGTCCGTCTGTCCATCCGTCTGTCCGTCCGTCTGTGGCGCGGATTGCGGGCGCACGGATTGAGCTACAGACTTGAAATTTTGCGCAGATCGGTTTTTCATAAAATGTGAGGCTAAGTTCGTTCATAGGTAAAAATGGACCATTAGGGGGGGTACCCACCATACGAACGAAAACGTTTTTTGTGAATATCTCAAAAACGGTGCATCATATCAAAAAAGTGCAAGAACAAAAGTTATTTAGGATATGATTCTACATAAAACTCCCATACATCAAAATCCGATTGGAATAAATTTTAAAAAATATTTTTGGAAAGTTTGACTTCAAAGTGGATTTTTGATACAACTGTTTGAATCTTGATACGAATATCATCATATGGGTTTTCAATAATTGCCAGATTGGCAATTATAGCTTTTGTCTTTTATTACTGTTTTCAATATTGCCAATGATTTGTTTCGAGTATCAGTTCTAGTTAAGTACCTACAATATTGTCAATCGCGAGCACGATAAGTTTCATACAATAACGGGGCCCATTTTTGGATTATTCCAATTAAATTTGATATCAGAAGCATGCGATCGAAGTGAACGGGAGGTGAGATCAAAGTGTTCTTTACATACAAATATTAATAGCCAATTTTTATTTATTTTAGAAAAAAAAATTGCTTTGCTAGTTAATAAACAAGCACTTTAATAACTGATTTTCGTTGGATTTTATATAATTATTGTAGGAAACAGAATTCCAAACATAAATGTAGTGATATTACACTGCAGGATTGCGATAAAATATAGAGTGGTTTAACACAAAAGCTGTAGATCTTCGCACATTGATTACAGTGATTTCACAGAAAACCGAGCGCATTTAATATAGGGTCTTTCAATAAGGACGCATGATTTTTAAATGTAAATAAAACAATTTGTGTTTGAGATATCCACTCAATTTTTTTTTTGTCTGAAAGAATATTTTATGGCATTAAGTATGGAATATAACATTGTTCAAATGTCCGCCGCGGCTTTTCTTGGGGGCACGTATTCGAGAGGTCCAATTTTCGGTGACTTTGATATGCTGGCTTAGAGGGCATTAATTAATTGCGGTTTATTCGCATAGACCTGCGATTTAAGATAGCCCCAAAGAAAGAAGTCTAAAGGCAATAAATTGAACGATCTCGGTGGCCAGTTCACGTCATCGTCGCGCGAGATAACCATGCCCTGAAATCGCTCGTGCAAAATGTCCATCGTGGCATGCGCTGTGTGGCATGTAGCGCCGTCCTGTTGGAACCACATCTTATCGATATCCATATTATCCAGTTTAGGCCACAAGAAGTTACTTATCATCGATTTGTTGCGTTCGTTATGGCAATGCCGACTTTTTGGGAAAGTGCCTTTAAAAGTCTAAAAAGAGGACAGATAGTGGCTCTTTGACAATAGTGGAAAAATTTTTTTTTCTCTGAAATAGAGGTCTTGTCCTCAAAAAGAGGACGTCTGATCACCTTAATGACAAAAGATTTTGATTTCCGCATGTCTGTCCGTCTATCTGTGTTTCCGTGAGCACCACAGCTTTCTAAAGGTTTGAGCTAGAGACTCGAAATCTTTGTATAGTTAGGTTTCTAGTATATGGCTAGGCTAAGTTCTTGAACGTGCAAAATCGGATCATTCATTCTCTTCTCCCAAGCGAATGAAAAAAATTTTTGCGCTTTTTTCGACAATGATTAGTCTTATCGAAAAAGTTATGAAAGTAAAATGTGTTTAGAATAGCTCTTCCATACAACAAAATCCAGTCGAACCACTCCCATAAAATGAGATACATTTTCTCCTTTTCTCTCACCGTAAAATTTATAAAATACATCACATCGAACAGTTTATAAAGACGAAATGTATTTAGAATATGATTTTACATAATATTTCCATACACTAAATTCCGAAAGACAGCCCTGCTTAATACCGGGTGATCGGAATTTCATGAAACTTGTCCGCGTTACTACTTTCTCGCAGCATTCACGCGATTTACGGCGCGCTGAATGCGAGAGTGTATAGATAGTGCGTCCACCTTGATTTTCTGTAATTCGTCTACATTCGGCTTAAGGCTGAACTTCGGTAAAAAAAAAATCAGATGAATGTATAACTGGTTCGTCCTTGTACCCCGTTTCTCATATGCGTTCAGTTCTATGTTTAACATTTAACTCTAGTGCCGATGATGGAGTGGTCAAATGCGGAAATTTGAATTTTCGGAATTTTCGAGGGATATATGGTTCTGTGATATGGAATTTTGTTTGTGTTGCGAAAGAAAAAAACTAAAACTAAAACAGCAACACCAATTTAGCGGACTAATGATGACTGTGACATTCGGCAAAACTTGGCGAAAATGAGGATGTGATTGGCAGACTCAGACTCCTGCCAAGTTATCCCCCCTCCCCTTCCTCCCCCTATATGTGGCACTACAAAATTCATATTTTTGGGCCACGTGCACATTGTTTGCTTGTTATTTAATCAAATCAACTGAAAGAATTAATAACAGAAATGGAAAAAAATTAAATATTAATAGACAATTCATTCGATAACAACTTTTTCAATAATATCTTTTCTAGATTACCAATTAAATTATACATTTAAAATATTTGAATATACAGGTTTTTTTTATATTCATAACCCCAGTAAAAATGGTATCTCGCAAGGGGTTCACGAATTTTTTTATTTGGACCACATTTTTGGGCATGTTGCCAATATCCTACAACAAAACAAATAAATCAATTGATTTTGTCCAGAGTTTTTGCGCTATTCTACATATTTTCAATTATTGGTTTATTAATGTTAATACCTACATATCCAGATATCGTCTGGTTATATGATGACAGAGTTGATAGTAATATTACAATTAATATAATTGAAGTGATTAGCATTCGTTTAACCCTAATAGGGTCTTATGGTCATTTCCGACCAAAAGCATAATGTTTGGAATCATAACTCCTATAATTTTTAATATTTTAAGTAGATATTTTAAATCTGTGCTTCTTTTTTTCAAATACACCTTTTTCAATCAATAAAATAAAAAAAGTTATGTCAGATTTTTGTGTATAAAAAAAATCACATTGAAGGCCCTTTTGGTCGAAAATGACCATAATCAGTTTTAGACATTTTTGAAATATAATATGCCCTGATATTTTCAGTAATATTCTTGAAAGCATCAAATTTAGTCATTAGGGCTGACCGGGGCTAGTTGGCTTCAGGGGTAAGTAGACTTATTGCGAATAACTCAACCACGGTTGAGAATAAACCTGCGTGAATTGGACTGTTTATTCAGTCGACTGACAGCTTTGAGTGAACCAACGTGGTTAGACCACAGTGCTCTTGGAACGAACTGTGAGGGGGAAAAACGAAATTTCAAGCGTGTGAGGAATTTTTTTTCTTGTTAATTAAATTGTTTTGTAGCTTACACTTTCATTGTATTGAACTCGTCAGTGATTTCAAGTGAAAATTTATGTATGAGTTAACAAGTTAGTGAAGCATTTTCTGATCGATGCTTTTTCATTTTTTTTTCACGAGTGTGTTAAAAATAAAATGGCGGCTTGGGGCTAGTTGACTCACAGTATACTGGGGTTAAATGACTCGATATGAATTACCTATATTTTTTTGTTAATTAATTATATTTTTTTAAATTAGATGAAATTTACACCCCGATTGCGAGTGTCGTGTCGTTTTCGACAAGAGTCGTTTTACGTGTTGTTGTTAGTGTTTTTCTACCAACAACAACACGTGAAACGACTCTTGTCGAAAACGACACGACACTCGCAATCGGTGTTAATTTATGTTAATCTGAAATGTTATTAATTTTTTAAAGAATACATTTTTTCAGAATTATTACAGTTTTTTAATATGTTCCAACACATTTTCCCAAAAAAAGTATAGAGTCAAATAACCCCGTTCACAGAGTCAACAAACCCCAGACACGGGGTTAGTCGACTCATCGAACAACTTTTTTTAAAATGAAAAAAAATATTTGAAACACTTATAATTAGTCAAAATAAAAGATTGACTAAGAAACACAATTGAATAAACCAACCAAAAACGTCTTTACTGCACCTGAAATAATTACAGGAAAACCTCTATAAAGTAGATTATAAAAAGTGGGTCTACTAGCCCCGGTCTACCCTACTATTGAAATTTGAAAAAGTGAATTATTTCTAATATTATTTTACACTGCGTTTCTCTCACGGTTATATCAAGATAATAAATAGTTTTTACTTATTTTGTTGAATGAAGAAACAATTACTTCTTTATCGATACATATAGCTTGAATTTGAAAAATGTGTAATCAAAATTTGACGAATTTTGAAATTGAAGACTTGAATATGATGAGCGACGAAGAAGAAGAGGTCTCCGAGGTCCGAAATTGAAGGCAATCATGCCTATTCTGGAATCCGAAATAGCGTTAAGTTTGTTCGATTTCCCCTCAATTTGTATTCTTGATCTGCTGCGTCTCACTTCTGTTCGATTCACTATGATCAAGTAACGTTTTGTGGGTAGAATTACAAGTTGCAAATTTTAGAATAGCAGAATACCAATTGAGTTTCGAATCGAATCGACTGAGTTTGGTTTTACGTGTTAACTTCGAATTCCAGAATAGCCATGAATATATTAGAAAATGATAAATATTTCTCGTCAGATGATGATGAAGTTTTTGAGTATGACCCCAATTGACCAATGTTGGAATTTTTGTACCGTGTCCAAATGTACCACGCAATTTTCCTTTATAAAGTTTAAAAATATTTGTGGGAACATTTGGAATTATGGACTTTATGGTACAAAAAGGACAATTTTCACAGGAAAAAATCTTGGATTTCCACTCAAAATTCCATAAATCGTACCTTCGGTACTTGGTACAAGATGATTGGAAATCCAATTGGTTTTCCAACCAATTTGGTCAAATGGGACGATGATCATGAAACCTTGTTGTCAAAAGATAAATTAATTCTGTGGCAATCAGAACCATTTCAAACAACAAAAAAAAGTTTTTTTTACATATTTTATACAAGAATGAAATATGTCCTTTATATACTAGCAGACCATACGTTCCCAGCTTAAAGTTTTTTGTATAAATTTTAGAATGCCAAAAAACTATAAATAACTGAAAAGCTTTTTAAAAAACCTTACAGGACCTTCTGTTTCGAGTTTTGAAAATTTAATACAGGATTTATGATCAGCGACCCCTAAAACCCCAAATTGCCCTTTTTTCCTGGAAAAAATGGGAAAAAGGATATTTGCGTTATCCTTACAGGACCTTCCATTTCGAATAGCTAAAAACCGGCTCCTGGCAACCCAGATCATTTTACAAAAAACCGCATAAAAATCGGTCCAGTAGTTTTTGAGTTTTGTAACTTCAAACCAACCAACCAACAAACTTCCATTTTTATATATATAGATAAAAATGAACTATTATTTTCTTTTTGTTAACAAAATACTTTTGTTTTTGTTTTGTAATTTTAAGATACTGAAATACAAATATTAAATATTGTAGAAAACATACTTATCAAGAACTTTTCATCGATAAACTACGCATTGGTCGAAAATGACCACTAAGATACTTAGCGTGCATCAGAATAAGGGACGTATGAGGGTTAAGTATATTATCCGTTTACAATATTATGTGGACACAATTACAGCATAAAGTGCATCTAAAAGTATTAAACCAAATTATCGCAATTGATAAAGTATTCCTTGATCATAATAATAATTCTCCCAAAGACCATAGTGACTATCTGTGTATATTTTTTGGTATTTACTTGATTATATATTTGTCACTGTTACTGAAAAACTTTTTTTTAAGTATGAATTTAATTAATCCAACTTCGTATTATTTCTTTATCATTCGATTCTTAATTTCGGAAAGCATTTTATGTTATTTTGTATGCCTTCTACATATTATTAATGCAAGAGTAGAGCTTTTAAATCGAACTGCAATTCGATTCTTTGACTTAAAACAGTTTACAAGTTTACATCGAAAATTATGCCAAATTTCAAGTGAATTAAATAACATATTTATGTGGCCAATTGCATTGAAGTTCCTTTATATGGTTTTCAATACTGCTAATGATATATTTCATGGGTTTATGCACTTTAGTTCAGTACAATATTTTAATTCAAGAGCCATTCAGACATTATATTGGAGTATTTTGGGGATATTCAGTCTATCTGTAATAACAACTTCGTGTGGTAACCTTCAAAATGAGGTAAAAGTTCACATTCGTCGTTTTTTCTATGGTTCTATTTTAATTTTTAAATTAACTTTCTATTTTTACAAATTAGTTTCTTGTTATTTGTAAATTGTTTTTCTCTAATATGGGAATGTTAAGGATTTTAATTTTTTAGATGTTATCTCATACTCATCTATGATTCCATTGAAGCGAAATAAGTATCTGAATATGGTCGACTATTAATTAATTTAACTAAAATAAATGAAAAATTACTTACGAAATCATTGAATTGATGATATCAGTTTAGTAGCTTTTATTATAATGAAATTGTCAAAGTATCTTATATCTTGTTAGCCAAACCTTCAGAAAATTATTATTTGCGTCTGTTTTATACACAAATTCATCTCTACTAATCAAAAAACCATTTAAAACCGAAGGAGGCAAAGACCGAAAGGAACCTTTTGACCCCATGGGGTCAAATCGGTCACACTGATCCAAACATATTTTGGTTGACCCAAAATTTATATGGTTAGTAAATTTGAAAACATAAAAAAACTACAATTGCTAAGGGCCAATCGTCAAATACTCTATATGATGGCAGATAAAATGTTTATTTAAAAAAATCCATTTGTATAGAGGGGGGAAAAGAGTGGTCCGATTGGATTTTGATGTATGGGTGAGTTATTTAAAATACTATTTTAAATGAATTTTACCTAAACAAATTTCTCAATATAACTCACCGTTTTCGAGAAAATCGCAAAAAACGGCTTCTTTTGAATGGGGGAAGAGGGAAGTAATGATCCAATTTTGCCCGTTCAAGATCTTAGTCTAGCCATTTCCGAGAAACATAATTATATAAAAATTTCAAGTTTCTAACTCAATCCTTTCGAAAGCTGTGATGTTCACGGACACACAGACGGACAGACGGACAGAAATCAAAATCTTTTGTCATCTCTAACACCCAGGTGTAGTTCATTTTTGTGTTGGTTCAAACGGTATACTAAATCTAGTATACTTCTATATGATATATCATAGAGAGTATAAAAATATTGATTTTTTTGAATTTACGACATTATTTTCAACCTTGAGTTGTTGGTTATCATATCTAGTGTTATGAAGAACAAAGAATGATTTCCCTAGGCGTAAAATACAAATTTTTAATTAATTTAAATACTATATATTTATCAGATAAGTTATTAATTTTACCACCTAGCCTACCTAATCTCTCATCTAAACCATTCAACAAATTTAATCTGCATATATAGGGCGTTCTCTACACGGAAAAATTTTTGGGGCTATATTTTACTCTTCCTGGTATTGTATACAGTTCGACTCCGAAAAGATATTAATTTAATTTCGCGATAGCTTTTTTTAGGGAAATTTAATGCGACCGTATTATTTTTTTAATACATTTTTTTATTACAATGTAATGTAAACGCGATATTTAAAACATAACAAAAGCTATAATTGCCAGTCTGGCAATCATTGGAGACCCGTATTGTGATATTCGTATCAAAATTCGAACAGTTGTACCAAAATTCCACTTTGAAGTCAAACTTTCCAATAAGATTTTTTAAAATTTTTTCCAATCGGATTTTGATGTATGGAAGTTTTATGTATAATTATATCCTAAATAACTTTTGTTCTTGGACTTTTTTGATAAGATGCACCGTTTTCGAGATATTCACAAAAACCGTTTTCGTTCGTATGGGGGGTACCCCCCCTGATGGTCCATTTTTGCCCATTAACGAACTTAGTCTTGCATTTTACGAAAAAATGAATTTCAAGTCTCTAGCTCAATCCGTGCGCCCGCAATCCGCGCCACAGACGGACGGACGGACGGGCATGCTATATTCAACTTTTTTTATCATTCTAAACACACTGGTGTAATTCATTTTTTTGTGTGATGACGGGATCTTGGCATTACAAACGGTAAGGCAAATCTAATATACCCTTTGGTTTCACCATACGGGTATAAAAAAATTATTCAAATTTAATATTGCCATTAAAATTTCGATTTACTGAAAAAGGATAGTATTAGTGCTTATGTTTTTCAATACTTTCCTTTTGCCTTATTTCCTCGGATGTCGCAGACCATATGCGAATCATAACGGAAGAAAAAATTTACAAGAATATTTAAAAATAATACAAATTTTATTTAAAAAAATGTGGAATTCCAGAACTGAGATTAAAAGTTTATAGAAAATTATTAAAAATATAACCATTTAGTGCTGTTTTCATCAAATGTAATACTTTTTTTTATTACAAACTATCAAACTCTAAAAAAAATATTTAAAAAATTACAAATTTGATTAAAAATGTAGTTAATAATTTGAGAGGATTGAAATTTAATAGAAAAAGTTTTAAAAAAATGGGGAATTCCGGAAATGAGATTAAAAGTTAGTCCAATAATTTTAACAGTGTATAAAACAGTCTCCTACGCATTTTGACCAGACAAAAATAATCAAACTTTATTATAATTTTGTGATGGAACTTCTAATTGATATTAAACTATATGAAATTTGTCATGATAATGTCACACGATTCTCAGAATTTCATCAACAAAATGAAATAATTTAAATATTAATACATAGGCAATTCATTCGATTAGACATTTTATAGGTTTTTATAACATTTATTAAAATAACTCATGAATACACCGTTTTTTTCTTCTTAGTAGCACGATTAAAATATGATTGTTACAAAAGGATTTACGAATTTTTTTATTTGGACCACATTTGTGGGAGTGTTGCCAATATCCTACAATAAAACGAGTAAATTTATGGAAATAAAAATTTCTCGACTTATGTTCTCCAGATTATTTGCTCTGTTTCACATATCTTCAGTTGTTGGTTTACTATCGCTAATACCGACGTATCCGAATATTATTTGGATATTTGACAACAGCGTTGATAGTAATTTTACAATTAATATTAGTATTTTGATCAGCATCAGTTTAAGTGTACTTTCCATTCACAACATTTTTTGGATGCAGCTGAAACATAAAAATCATTTACAAATTTTAAACAAAATTATAGAAATTGATGAAATATTCTTCAAGCAAAACAATCGTTTACCGAAAGACAATAGTAACTATCTATGCTTGTTTTTCAGTATTTACTTTATTATATATCTTACACTGTTTATAAATCATTTATTTTTAAGTTTAAACTTAGTTAATCCAGTTTGCTATTATTTCTTTTTCTTGCGATTCTTAATATCGGAAAGCATTTTATGTTATTTTGTATGCCTTTTACATATTATTAATGCAAGAGCAGAGCTTTTAAATCAAAATGCAAATCATTTCTTTGATTTAAAACAGTTTACAAGTTTACATCGAAAATTATGCCAAATTTCAAGTGAATTAAATAACATGTTTATGTGGCCAATTGTATTGAAGTTTATTTATATAATTTTTGATACCGCTAATGATGTTTTAATCGGATTTAGTGAATTTCGCTCAGCGAAATATTTTAATTTAAAAGCAATTCAAGCATTACTGTGGAATATTTTTGCGATTTTTAGCTTATCAATGGTGACAACTTCATGCGATAACGTTAAAAATGAGGTAAAAATTATATACTCTGTATTTATACGTACATACCTATCTTTAATATGTATTTAATTTTTTATCACTACAAACATAAAGTTTTCAAATTAAATTCATTTTGAAATAATTGTAATTTTAAGTCCTTCAACACTGTGTGGACAATTCTTGTCAGAGTTTTTCTCACGGCTGAACCAGTGTTAGGCATAACGACGTAAAAACCGTTTTTTACGTTTTTCACGTAAAGCTTTTGATCTTTTTCAATTTCAAGAGTGTAATGTTATATGTAGATGATTTTGAATATTTTTCAGTTTTACCGAAGATAATTAACATTTTTATTGTTCTAAGATCATTTAATTACAAATAATTACTATATTTAGTGAATTGCTTCTTATTAAATTTTTTGTCATCAATTTTTTAAGTTTGTTTTACAGTTTTTTACAGTTTTTTACGTTAAAATCGAAGTTTTTAACGCGTAATTTTTTACGTATAAAAAACCAGGTAAATTACTTTACGTAAAATACCGGCACAACACTGGGCTGAACGTTTTTCTCAGGTGTTACGAACACGACCCAGGGCTGTGCTCCAACATTCTCCTATGTTTCGGTAATATCTAAAAAAATTAATTTGCTTTATACAATTTTTTTTTTTGGGAAAAATGAACCGTTTTTGATATACATAATTGCAAAAATCTTTTTCTTCATTTATATGGGTGATGGGGGTAGGGGGAAGGAGTAGTTCAATTTTTTGTTGTTTTCGGACCAGGTTTAGTTTTTAATAAAAACCATTGCGATTCTGCTCTCGGGAAAATTTTTATCTAAAATTTACCTCGCTCTACAGGGTCAAAGTATTTTACAATTTTTGATTATTTTAAGCTGACCATACGTCCTGGAATTTCCGGGA
Source organism: Chrysopilus asiliformis (assembly GCA_964034945.1). Classification (NCBI taxonomy): domain Eukaryota; kingdom Metazoa; phylum Arthropoda; class Insecta; order Diptera; family Rhagionidae; genus Chrysopilus; species Chrysopilus asiliformis. The sequence goes on along the minus strand of OZ035960.1, from coordinate 42,522,722 downwards.
CAATAACGATTTTCGACATATTTTATCGGTCTCCTAGATACCAGCCCCTTATGTAGACACAATTTTTATTTTGTTGAACACTTTTTGATTAATTCCAAAGCATTAAAATTTTTCTAACTCTTTTTATCACCCTCACTCTGATATGTCCCGGATTATAACTAGTGAAAACCGGATCCAGATCCCTTTAGAATTGTGGGAAATAGCAGATGTGTGGTTTATAGAGGAGGATAGGGTAATATTAGTGGTCGAAAATTTTTCTTAAGGGCCAACCTCTCTAATGATGAAAACCGGATCCAAATTCCTTTAGTGGGTCAAAATATATCTAGTATGGAAGAAGAGGTAGGAAGTCAATCAAAAATTTTCTATCCTTTATTCTGCTGGTTATTATCTGTCAAAATCGGTTGGGCCATTTTCACGTGATGCCTGAACAAACATACAGACGGGCAAAAACATAAATTATAAAAATTAAAATTATATAAAAATTATATTTTTGGTATCAGTAGATACATATTAAAGCTTCTGAGAAAATACAAAATTTGAAAAATTACCCCCCACCACACTCTTACAGTGGTTTTATATGCATAGATAAGGTACAATATTATCCACAAAAAATGTTACAAGTTGCTATGAAATGTATATTGTTTACTAGCTTGCATACCCGTCGTTGCCGGGTTAAGTTTTTTTCAATTTTTTTTTTTGATGGTCTTTGTTGGAGCTAAACTTCAGGCCAATCGGTTCGGTAGTTTCCCCGCGAAAGAGTAACATAGCGCAAAAACTAAGTTTCGAAATCACTTTACCCCCTCCCCTTACTCCCCCCACCCCTCGCGCTACTTTTTCGTATGCCTATGTTGGAACCAGAACTACCACAGACACTCATGTCCAATTTCAAGTTAATGGGTTCATCCGTTTTTGCGTGAAAGAGGAACAGACAGACAGACAACAACTCGTTTTTATATATTAGTATGATGAGTATGATTACCTTTAAAAAACTTCTGTACTTATCTTAATCCTAATTAATTGCTGAATGTATAAGCAAAGGTGGTAAAGTAGAAGGAAAATAAATAAATCGATAAATAAATAAATAAATAATTAGAAATCAATTTAACTCTGAAACCAATCTTGATTAACCCAACGACATGGGCGTACGCAGGTACCAGCACAGCAGGAACCTGGATTTGAATAAAGGTGAAATTGCAGTGAAATTCCTAGAATAAAGGTGAAATTGCAGTGAAAGCGTCGTGTCAAACCAATGAGATCAAAGGTTTCATGTCCCTATTATTGCATGATATCTTTTCCTATAAATAAGATGACTACACGTCCCGGAATCGTTAGGATAGCCCCGGATTTACGCTTGTTATCTCGGCGTACCGGAAACTAAATTTGGTACCAGATTTTTTAAATTAGTGTAATAATTTTTTAAACACCATTTAAACGTGTGAAACACATTCTTTATTTTGGCTAGAGGTTGCTCCAAAGTACACTTTTTCCCCTTACGGCAGATTTTTGCCAAAAATTTCTACAAAAATCTCTTTAATTTTATTTTTATTTACAATTGCCGTTGCGACTATTCATAAAACGTACAAAACGCAAAAAATACGGTAATTTTTGCTTGGGACTGTGTATTTCTTGATCTAAATAACTGCGTCGAAAAAAAAAAAAAATTCGACTGCGGCGCACATTTTTAATTTTTTCCTTGGTTTTAATCTAAAATTTGTTGTTCATCTTGTCCCGAACTCAGCCCAAAAAAAAGTATAGTCACCCTACTCATTAAAAACCTTTTGGTCTCCCCCTGGTAAAATTTCTGCTGACGCCCATGCCCAACAATTGTTTGAGCGGAACCGACACTGAACTTCAATAAAATAGAAGATGGTTGTTTTTATGTAGAAACAAATTAACTAAATATGCTAAGAAATGCCTCATTCGAAAAAGCTCAGATTTCATTAGCATTTTATTTACTAGATACTCTTTGAACGGGCAGTTTTTCTTGAATATAGCAATAGAAAAATGATTTCCCGTAACGGTTTTATGAACTTCTTCATTTGGACTACATTCTTGGGCATGTTACCAATATCGTATAATAAAACTAGTAAATTTATGGAAACTAAAACCACTCAACTGATTTTATCTAGAATTTTTGCGGTGTATCACTTCTTTTTAACTTTTATCTTACTAATGTTAATACCCATATATCCAGATATTATTTGGTTATATGATGACAAAATTGGTAGTAAATTTACATTTAATAGTAGTGTTTTGATCAGTATCGGTTTAAGTATACTCTCCGTTTACAATATTTTATGGATGCAATTGGCACATAAAAGACATTTACAAGTATTAAATAAAATTATCGAAATTGATAAAGTACTCTTGGAACAAAACAATTATTTGCCCAAAGACTATAGTGGCTGTTTGTGTTTGTTCTTCGGTATTTACTTTATTATATACCTTACACTGTTTATAAATAATTATTTTTTAAATTTAAATTTGATTAATACAACTTGTTATTACTTTTTTTTCAATCGATTCTTACTTTCCGAGACAATTTTATGCTATTTCGTTTGCCTGTTGCATATAATTGGTGTCAGGGTAGCGTTTCTAAATCGCACAACAAATCGGTTCACGGGCTTAAAAAACATTACAAGTTTACATCGTAAATTATGTGAAATTTCATATGACTTGAATGACATATTTATGTTTCCAGTAATACTAAAATTTATTTATATTGTTTTTAATACTGCTGATGATTTGTTTCGTGGACTAAGCCGAATTTCTGCATCAAATAATAACACATTAAGAGCCGTCCAAGCGTTTCTTTGGACTATTTTTGGACTTTTTAACCTATTTGTTGTAACAACGTCTTGTGAAATTGTTCAGAAAGAGGTAAAACGTTCAAATTTTATAGTGTTTATATTTCAAGTGTGTAAATTATTTGGATTTATTGTTCGGATAATCTTATTTAAAAAAAATGTGATGTGAACAGCACATGATTTTCTTTTGCAATGTTTAAAATTTCGGAAAAAATATATAAAACGTATTTTTTTCAAATATCTCAAGAATCGTCAAGCAAAAAAATGTAGGAACATAACATGTTTTCTCAAAAGCGAATTATTTTCGATTTTTTTTTTCAAAAAACAGTATTTTTCAAAAAAAAAAAAAGTGCAATATAACCCGTTATAGTAAATGCCACTTTCCAAAAGTGGATAGAAAACTACGATTTAGGTAAAACTGATCCACAAAAAATTTCATGTCGCTAGGTCAACGCGTTCTCGAATTATTTAAGATATATGCATCGGACAGAGTGACAGACCGACAGACAGGAGGACATCCTCATCATTTTTCGTGCGGGACCGCAAGTTAATTTTTTAAGAATAGTACGCGCTTATTGGCCTAAAACAAAGCTCCATTAAAAAAATCAACCGCTGATTTTTTTTATTGTAATTAAAGGGTCTTTCAACAAGGACATAACAATTTTGTATTTTAATAAAAACGCACCCTAAAACTTTTTTTATGATCTGGCAATGCTAAAACGTCAGTCAAGGTTTACATTTTTATCATGGTGAAGTTCACGAACGAGCAATGCCACACAGCTGATCAAACAATTGATCTATTGAAGAAGTTCGGTAATCGTGTAACCTCGAGAAATGGTCCGGTCGAATGGCCACCTCGCTCATGCGATGTTAAGTTATGTTAAGTCGTTGGTTTATGCCAACAAGCCAACAACGTTAGAGGAGCTCAGGAACAATATCGAACGCGAAATTGGCAAGGTTCCGGCCGATATGTGTGGAAGAGTGGTGGAACATTGGTTCCAAAGAATAAATCAGGAAACGTGCTCACGGTGGCCATACACTCTCGAAAAAATCCGGGGACGAATTAACTCCGCCTGAAAACATAGCTAAAAGTTTAACACCGTAGCGCGGAGTTATTTATACATTTTTATTTTACGGATCTAAATATTCATTTTAACATTGTTTTGATCTCAATTTTGAATTAACTCCGAAAAGGAGTCAAAAATTCACTCCAACTGCTTTTGGGAGTTATTTTCATTGTAAAGCGTGTTCACGTTTAGAAGAGGCTTACCAATTGGCTTCAACAGCCTATTGGGAAGGCAAATGGTTTACAATTCGAGAGGTCCCGTGTTCTTCGAGTCCCGGCAGAGACATGCAAGAAAAGTTTTTAACAAGTAATATTAACTTTGGAAACACGAAAAAAAAACTCAAAACATATCAAATGCTTGCAAAAAAAGAGAATTTGCGAGGTTTTTTTTTGCCATCTAATAAGTTGGTTTAACACCGAAAAATTGTTAAAAATTAACACCCATAAGGAATTGTTGTGAACTCCCTAGCCCGGTGCTCGATTTTCTCCAATAGGTGATGGACTCCCTGAAACTCCCTTTCGGTGCGTAATCGACTCCATTTTTTCGAGAGTGTATGAACGTCATCGAATTTCATACTTAAATGTAACATGTCCACTACACTTGGAATAAATTTCAGCCCGATATCTCAATTATTCTGTGTTTTATTTAAATACAAAATTATTATGTCCTTGTTGAAAGACCCGATATAAAAAATTTCGACCTCTTAATTTTGTATATAAACAACATTTCCCAAGCACTTCTGAGTCGATTACAAAAATGTCTTTCTCTCTGTCAGTCTGTCTGTCAGTTTTTGTATAAGAATTATTAAAAACTAATAGAGCTAGAGGTATGAAATTTTACAGGCACGTTTGGTCCTGGAATGGGACGATCCTACCAACTGGAAATCCGTTAACTGGAAGTAACCAAAATGGCGGTTTTTTGGAATTTGCCATTTCGTTTTTTGCTCTTTACTACAAAACTACGCGTTTTTAAGTAGTCTTATGTATAACTAAAGTTGGAGCAATTTTCAAATGCGATTTTCTACATCTTTGTCTTTTACTAGAACTCCATATATCAAGCAGTTATCGAGGTTATTTAAAAAAAATAATTTTTTTTGCGATAATCTCGAAAAATACCGGATTTTTGGTGGTTTAATGTATAAGATGGATTGAAGAGAATAATGTTTGCCATAATTCTGTCTTTTAATGTTATCCGCAATTTTTTAACGTTATCGGGATAGTATCATTAAAAATTTAAAAAATATATTTTTTCGAATTGCTTGCAAACTAACGGTTTTACGAAAGAAAAACTAACGATTTTTCCATATTTTTGCTTTTACCGTAAATCGATATCTTTTACCGTTATCGAGATATTTAAGATTTTGTAAAAAAGTAATTCATATTTTTATATAAAATAATATTCTATTTGTCAGGTAAATTGTGCAGAAACATAGATTTTGTATAAGAAGTCATGTGCTGTTCATATTTTCATAAGAAATCGAGACATCCCACTCACTTTTTCAGTACTGAAAGTCGATGTTCGTGAACGGGAACCCTCTTTTATGCCGCGGTCACATGACGCTGTTTTGCCAGCCGCAGACTGCTGTTGGTTAGTAGCGGTGGCAAATAGCACCAGCAGCAAGCGTACTGAGAGGATTCACACGATTTATATTTTAGTAGCGCTGGCAAGTAGCAAAGCAGTGGTTTGACATTTTAATCTGGGAGATTTTTTTAATAATAATCGTAACACACAAATTTATCAGACTTATCAGACTTTTGGCAGCTCAGAAACCATGCGACAAGGTCACGTGATCCCTAGTAGCGCTGGGAAAGTAAAGCGGTTCACTAGCGCTGCTAAAATCATCACGCTGCTGCTGGTAGTAGCAACGCACAAGGGTTCACACGGTGCTGCTGAAACGGCTGCTAACAGCCAAACAGTCACTATCGCTGGCAAAACAGCGTCGTGTGACTGCCGCATTACAAACAGGGGAGACATTGCGGATCTCGAAAAACGAGACCAGCGAATTCGAAAGGCAACTTCGATTTCGAGAGACAATGGAATTACGTATCTCGAACATGACAATTTCGAGATTTCCCCAAGGGAAATATTTTTGACAGATAATGTTTATTTATTTTTGTGGTGTTAAAGTGAAAAGTTGCATTTAATTGTTCCAGTTTATTCAGTAAAATGTTTTTTCCGAACATTTTCAACAACTGCCGTCTAAAATCAACAACTGCCGTCTCGAAAGCACAAGACCTTTCGAGAAATATCGGTAGAGAGAAATGTCAAAAACACTCGATTTTCGAGATAAGCAATCAGGCATTAAATTCGAGAAAACGAACGAGCCCAAGGCAAATTTTTGGGAAATTTCAAATGCATTATATATTTTTAAGTTTTTCGCAGTTTCTTGCTTTATGCGGATAAATTCTTTCAAGTGGTATGCTACAAAACCCTTTAAATATTTATTTGGGTTTTATAAAAAACCACTAATAACAGAATTTTGTATTATTCTATGTGCGTTCAGTAAAAAATTATTACTTTCGAAAGAACATCTTTTTGTGGTTTTTAGGCATTTTTAAAAGCCAGCACCCACTTTTTTTTCTTTGGAAATGCGAATTTTGCGATATTTATGCAAAAAAATGTTGTTTCGACTACTCTTAAATTTCGAGAAATTGGTATGCAATGTCGAGCACAAAATCGAGATAGGCAATACCAATTCATGGTTTCTCGATCGAACTAGCGTTTGTTCGAGATCCGCAATATGCCCCCAGGCTTTTTTATAAGCATATCTCATAATTTCTAAAAAAAAAACATTCCCACTGGGAACTCAAAGTTATAAATCTGCACAGTACACAGTAAAAGCTTGGTACAGTTCAGGGAACCCCTGATTTAAAATTGGGCCCCATTTACATTTGACACTTTATTCCTCAAATTTAATTCAGCGACAGAAAAGGTATGATGCAGCTGGGTTTAAATTACAATAAAATATTCAGAAGATTAGTTCTAAAAGGCAATGGAACTGGAATTTTTTCATACATCATTTTTCAATTAGTCTAAAACACATGTAAAATTATAATTATTGGAAATCGATTTGATTGAATATAGTGATGCCATACCTTTTATCATAATGAAATTGTAACAATGAAGATTCTATTCTACATTTTTGATCAAAAGTTATTTGGTTCTGTTTGAACGGGAGGAATTTCAAAATTCTTGAAAAAAATAAAATCCCAAACGAAAATTTAGAAGAAAAAAAAAATCGATAATGATTTGCTCTAAAGTTTTTTCGTGTTTTGTTTTATGGACAAGAATTCTTGGGATATTTCCCGGATCCATCAATTATGAAAAACGAATTTTCGAAATAAAACGGAAATATCAAATTATTTCAATTTTATCATCAACTATAATCTGTATTGCCTTGTGTAGTAGTTTATATTATTTGGTGGCAAACCGTGAGTTATGGTGGAATGACGATGATTTTACTGGAAGTTTAACACTAATTTTAAATTGTTCGTTGGCAGCAACATCTTGTGCGATAAATTCTGGATGGTTAATGTTTCAGTCAAATCGAATTTTATCAATTATTCAGGATGTTTCTGACATTGATACTGAAATTAGAAAGTTCTCGAAAAAGTCAATGAAAGATAATAGTGTCTTTTGGTCATTCATGTTTATATTTTATCAAAGTCTTTATTTGATTGTTTTATTCTATGATTATGCCCAAAGTAAACATACTCTTGCAATATCTTGTATGTATTTCATATTTGCAATTACTTTTATTGTTGGTGAAACAGTTCTTGCATTTTTCCTGCTACTCACATATATTTTGAATTTTCGATACGAATTTCTAAATAAATTGTTAGAAAAAACATCAAACATTGAATTTCTAAGAGTTAACAGTGCTAGAATCATTCAAATTTATTTGGATTTAAATTTTGTATTTAGTTTGACACTTTTTATGAAACTGGGGTATGCATTTTTTATTGTTGCTCAACAATCGTACAATTCGTTGGTTAATATGATTGAGCTTAACCATAAGCGCGACATCCAAGTTATGCAAAACCTTTTTTGGCTAGTAATATCGTGTGTGATTCTGAGAGTGATCACTTCTACATGCAGTAAAGGAAATAATGAGGTATACATATATTTATTTTAAAGCTCTTTAAATTACTTTGTGCATTTTAAATGCACACGAAAATTCCTATTTAAATAGAGCAAAGTCATACTTTTCTTAAAGAACTCTTCCGGAGACACCTTTTGGCGTTTACAGTTTTAAAACCGGTAGAAAACAGAAATTTTAAGCTGCTTCAGATTTTTGCAAAAACAAAAATGCTCCTTGCATGGCCGAGCGATTACATATCATTTTTCTTTTGAAAGCATGTTTTTACCTCGATTTGATTTCTGATACACAGTGCCAAAAAATATTTTTTTCCTTTTTAGTGCTTTTTTTAAGATAAAAGCTTTTTTATTTATTTTTTAATTTTTTTACTTTATTCTTTTTAGTAATTTCGTATTGGTTTAGTATGACTAAAACTGCAAAATGACGTCTGTCTTTCGCCACAATTGTTTATACTTTCCTAGTTGCTCGAAATTTTTTTTAAATGCATACAGGTAAAAATTATTGCGTCGCAGGTGGAAAAGTTTAAACGCCAAGTTCAAATGTGCCCTTCAAATAGGGTTGGAAACTTCGTCGAATATTCGCAACAATCTCAATTGGAGTGGAACTCTTTGATTAAAATTTCTATTGAAGTTATTCTGACTGGAATTCTATGTATGAAAAAGTTATGTAAGATCATATTACGAAATACCGAACAGGCATTTTTTTGTCCAAAAATTTATTCGAAACTTTGCAAATACTATATTAAAATTAATATAATATTTTTCATATATTTTCGGTGTCCCGCTTTATTGCAATAGCCGCATTTTTGCAATACCCCCTTTATTACAGAGATTTTCTTGGCAAATTGGTTGTGTAATTAACCGGGGACTATCTTACATTCAATTTACATTCAATGTACAATAGTCCTTCGCCTCTCCTTTCTCATATACATTTGAATATTGCCCTCTGCCAATTGTAACTTTTCTTATGTTTCATTAAAATATTCGGTGTGCTTTCTTATTTTTTTTCTAAGGGGCCGTTTACATCCGACACTTTATTCTGTGAATATTCTGCGACAGATGAATAAAATTCACGTAAAAATTTCTAAATAAAATTCTCGGAGAAATTTAAGAAAAATCGGATGGGTAAATGGGCTTTCAGTTGTTTCATTTCATTGCTGTTTTAAAATTTCATTACTTAATAGTTATTTTATCTTGTGTGATGGGTTTTGGCTTGTCGATGGCGAAATGACAGTTACATCGTAAACGGTATACTATTAAGTAATTAAATTTTAGTTAGGATAAAATATAAAAGAATGAAACAAGTATTACGCATTTATTTTCAAAATGTTTTCATACTATGCTGGTAATACAAGTGTAATAAAATAATGATGTGGGGCAAAGGCTTCACCAACTTTTTTATATGGACTACATTTTTGGGCATGTTACCAATGTCTTACAATAAAACTAAAAAACTCATGGAAACTAAAAAGAGTCAAATAATTTTATCCAGAGTTTTTTTAATACTAAATACCATCTTAACTGTTGGATTTTTGAATTGGACACCATTGCGACCAGATGTAATTTGGAAGCATAACAATAACAGCAACGTGACGCTTAAAATAAATCAAATCATCACAATTAGTTTATCTGTATTTTCAATAAATATCATTTTATGGATGCAATGGCAACATAAGCGGAGTTTAAAAATTCTAAACGAAATTATCGCCATTGATAGAATATTTTTCGAACAATACAAATGTTGGCCTGAAGACAATAGTAATTACCTGTGTTTATTTTTCGGTATCAATTTTACAATCTATTTCGCACTAGTTATATTGAACTATGTTTCGAATATGACTTTAGTGGTTCCGGTTTTTCATTTTTTTTATGTTGTTCGATTTTTGCGTTCCGACAGCGTTTTATGTTATTTTTTATGCATTTTACACATGATTAATAAAAGAATAGCGTTTTTGAATAAAAATGCGGAATTTACAACAGATTTAAAAATTGTTGTAAGGCTACATCGAAAACTGTGCGCAATGTCATCGAAAATAAACGATATATTCATGTTTCCAATTGTATTTAAATTCTTTTTTATCATTTGTGATACCTCTGGCAATTTTTTCCGTGGTTTTAACGAGTTTCACTCAGCAATGTATTTTGACAGGAGATTTATTCAAATATTATTGTGGAACATATGTGGATTTTTTGGTTTATTCGTTGTGACAACGTCATGTTATCATCTTCAACTTGAGGTAAAATACAGTCAACGTCCGCTCGAACAATTATAATAAACGATGTTCATTCTATCGGAATGTTCAGTGCATCGAATTTAAAAAACTAAAACTAATACTAGGAAATCAGTTATCAATTTTTTTTATTTTAAAAGTACATACATCGTTTTTGGATTTTTTTTAGTGTTTGCCATTTTTAAAAAAATATTTTTTTTTTCTGTTTAAAAGCGTCAATTTAGCTTGCCTTCGTATCTGTCTGTCTGTCAGGGTCAAGTCTTGCAATCTAAATTTGAAAAAAAAATCTCATCTTCGGGTTTTTGGGTTTGCTGAATCCGATTGTGGCATTAAGAAATTTGTAAGGATAACAGAAGGTCCTGTAAGGATATCGTGATTATCCTTTTCCCAAAATTTTCCGGATAAATTTCTTCTTGGGGTTTCGGGGTGGCTGAATTCGATTCTAATGTTAAGAAATATGTAAGGATAATGTAAGATCTTGTAAGGATAACGTGGCTATCCTTTTCTTCAAATTTTACGGGAAAAATCTCATCTAGGGGTTTTTGAGGTCGCTGAATTCGATTCTGATATTAAGGAGACGGTAAGGATAAGGAAAGGTCCTGTAAGGATAACGTTATTATCTTTTCAACTCAAAAGCAAATATGTAAATAAATTCGAAGACTAAAAAGTATGAACAAGCGTGGCAAAAGACAGGCATCGTTTTGGATTTTTAGTCATACTAATCAAATAGGAAATGACCAAAATGGACCAAATAAAAAAATTAAAAAAGCTTTTATTTTAAAAAAATGCACTAAAAGGTAAAAATAATTTTTTGAGTAAATGTGTATGAAAAATAAAAGCGAGATAGAGGCATAACAAGCAAAATAAATATTTATCTCGCTTCTATTTCTGATACACAGCGCCATTGCCTCCTATAACACAAGGCCTCAAGATCTAAAAATGACGTCACATCAGTGGTAAAGCTCTTTTCGATGTTGCTATGCAATTCAAATGGGGACAAACGAAAATTCGACTTTATCGCCTTATATCTCGGAAACTATTCCTTTGCCGGAAAAACTGTTTTCACTTTCCTATAGAATATTCGATATTCTTGCTTTCAGTCATGTCTTAGTTACCAAAGGCCAACAGAAAAAAAGTTATCGAACAAAATCTTAACAAAGGTGTGATTTTTCGTTTTCTCTTCACGTCGCTCTCCACTCCTACTCTCCATCTAAAATCATATCGATTTGGGTTTTCGCAAATAATTTAATTGATATATATTCGACATGATTGGGACATGAACCAAACGACAGATAATTACATTAAGTATAATAGTGCGTAAGTCAATTTGTTGTCGCATTAATAGTTTCCGAGATATGAGCCAATAAAATCGAATTTTCGTTTGTCCCCATTTGAATTGCATAGCAACATCGAAAAAAGCTTTACCACTGATATGACGTCAGAATAAAGTTCTTTGAGATCTTGAGGCCTTGTGTTATAGGAAGCAATGACAGCGCCCAAAAAATTATGTTTTTCTTTGTAGTGCATTTTTTTAAAAAATAAAAGCTTTTTTTAATTATTTTTTGCTCATAGTATCGTAAAATTGTTTAATGAAATATCACCTTGTTTTCAGTCCAGTCTATAGAAGTATTAAACGCATCCAGAACTTTTTTTTATTAGAAACTTTCTTTTCTGATAAAAAAAAAAGTTGAATTTCGTAAAATTTGTCCACGCTACTGGACGGTCAGAATTTTTCGTTGTTATCAGTATTATCAGTAGGGGGCTATTATCCCTAGGGTGCTCATATATTTATATTTTTTACGAATCAATAGGGAGAGGGAAGCTGAACAGAAAATTTTTTTAATTAAAAAAATTAATAAATGTGCGGTGCAGCAAAAATATTTGATCTTGACTTATGTTAGAGAGATTTGAAATTTTTGAAAGCTCAATTGATTATAAGAAAATCGCCGGTTTCGAGAAAATTGAGTTTGAACATTCTAAGTTTGTAATAAATGTATGTAATTTTGGACTTGGTTCTAAAATAAAAATATCTGATTTGAACAGCACATGACTTTCTAATACAAAATCTACGTTTCTGCACAATTTACGCTATAACCCGACCGATAAAATATTAGTTAAATGAAATTGAAAACTTTTTTTTCGGAACCACCACGGATTGCGGCCTTTTATACTTTTTACGCCCTAGTAATTCCATGATTTCAGGTAAAGAAATCATATTCAGTAATAACTACTGATAAATATCAATTTCTTCCCTCTTTGGTGTCGTTTTAATCAATTTCCTAATTAGGTTTTGTGAAAAACAACTTAAGGAAACTTTCTTTGTGTTTACGTACGATAACATCTCAAATAGTGATTAATATATATATTTAGAGAGCCTCCTAGACTTCCAGACAAAAAGTGTTAAGTGGCAAAGTTTTCCACGAATATTCTTACTGCTAATTTTTAAAATGGAAATACCGAGATTTTTTCGTGTTTTTATTCGAATAGTTTTAAACTTTGGCATAATATCAACTACTTACAATTGCCAGCTAAATAAATTCAAAATTCAAATATCAAAATTTGTATGTTTTGTAATTGTAAGTTTTTTAAAGACATTATTGACCATCTGGTCACTGTATAGCATGTTCGCTACATTTATAAAGTTGTACGATGGTAGAAAAGAAGACATAATTTTGATTTCGATTATGTTTGATGCATTCATAACTGCATTATCGTACAACATAACCATTTTGTGGATATTATGCCAATGCTTCAATATAAATGAGTTCATCAATACCTTTTTCGCCGTTCTTAAATCGATTACAATTTCTCTCTCTAAATCAGTTATGCGCGAAATAAATAGATATATTTGGTTACCACTATTAATGTCTACTTTTTGGTGTGTTATCTCAGTGATTGAATACGCAGCCTATTCAATTAAAGACTTTGAACGAAATATAAATTTTAATGAAATAATTTTATTGGTTTTACAACTTTTAACAAGCGGACCAATTTTAACAGTTTATTGCTGTATCTTTAAAATTCTAAACGAAATTGCCACGGAAGTTAACAAAAACTTATTAGAATTTTTTGAAGATAGCGTTGAAAATAGTTGCATGTATTTCTGTACTATGTTGGATATATTAGAAGAACTAAGTGTTAATTATGATAAGCTTAATGACATTTTTGGACTACCCTTATTTCTTTTTTTCGGTTATGCGTTTTTATCCCTTGCGAATAAAATATTTTATGTCGTTAGCTTTGTGTATATCAGCCAATCCTATAACACCACCCTGTATTTTATGGCGGCGTATACAATTCCCCCACTTTTAGTAATTTATGTTGTTACCCATGTCCACTCAGAAGCTGAGCTTCAAGTAAGTCTAGAAATTCAAAATTTAAAAAAAAAATAATAATTCAAGCCTATGACAAAAATGTTGATATTGAAAATATTTTGATTTTTTCTAAACTACAATTCAGATAATTGAAAAAATTAATAGATTTTGAACTAGAGTAATTTTTGATCTGTCCAATTTTAAACAAAAAAAAACTTTTCTTTACAGATTCAAAAAACGGCCGAGATTTTATCAAGAATGCAAAACAAGGGAAAAGACTATCAAAACATAGTAAAATATATACAACGCCTTTTTTAAAAAAAAATATTTGTTTTCAATTTCAATTTATATACTCTTCACTTTATATTTTTTTAGATTGATAAATTCTTGACAAAAAGTATTCGACAGGACATAAAGTTTACTGCTTGTGGTTTCTTCGTTATTGACAATTCGACTTTATTCAAGGTATTTGTTGAAAATTTCTTAACTCAGATATTTATAAAAATTAAGATCTAATTTTTCTGAAAATTATTTTTTTCTTTAAAGAATTTTAGTAGGGTAGACCCGGCTAAGTTGGCGAACTTTTTTTCAACTCGCTATAGCTCAGGCATACAAGCAAATTTTTTAGGTCCAATTAAGCAGATGGAAAGCTTATGGAAATAGCTAGCTTTTGTGGAAGAAAATTTTTTGTTATAACTTCATGGGAAGGAACGAAATCGATTTTTGAGTTCGCCAACTTACGCCCCAGTTTTCAAATTGCCAGCGTAAGTTGGCGAGCTTTCTAAAATTTTTAAATGATTTAAACCAATGGTTTTTTAGTGACAAAAACTTATTTATTTTAAATAAAAAGGATTAATAAAGAAGTGGGAAACATAAAAAAATTAAAAAAATTCAAAATTAACATCCAAGTCTTCATTTTCGTCTTCCTTCAATATTATCAAGCAGCTTCGATTTGTTCAATATTACGTCCACCTTTGTTACTTATTCTTTTGTGTTTACCCATTATTTTGCTAAAAATTAATAAAAAACAATAAAAAATTCATGAAAAAAGAGAAAAAATGAAAAACCTTAGTTCGCCAACTTACGCTGAACTGTATTCGCCAACTTACGCTTTGTGTACTTTTTGCAAAAATGTGCAAAAAATTGTGGAAAATTGTCAATTTAAAAAAAATTTTTATATTTTTATTCAAATTTAATAGTCAATCATTGATTTTGCATAAAAAAATTATAGAAACATTTATTTTTTACCATAAAAAAAATTAGAAATACTTGCCCTGAAAAATTTACTTTTAACAAAAAAAAATGTGCTTCCGCCATTAAATCATTAAACAAACGTTATTTTAGTGCGAAAATTTTATAACAGTTTTAGAATGTCAGTATTACCAACATATCAAAACCACAAGTCTGTACGACCATTATTTCATGAGATAATGACAGTTCGCCAACTTACGCTGTTCGCCAACTCAGCCGGGTCTACCCTATTATTTTTTTCAATTTTTAATAGGGATATTCACTCAAAGTTGTAACTAGACAGGTATCGTCGAAAAACAATAGTCCATAACAAATGTCACCCATTTAGGGGAACACGCAGATTTTTTTGTTACTTTCAGAGATGCAAACCAAAAGTTTTGCCATTTTAATTCAATTGTGAATTGGATTTCTGTTTTTGGTTTCTTTCTTGAAATTTAAAAATTATATTCTCAATATGGTTTCAGTTCTCCAAAATATCAATGACTCAGTGGTTTTTATTTTTTATTTTTGGTTCCTATTCAGTGGTTTTTGCATTTCCTGATCACATTAGTTGCATTTTGTGAGCTCCAGGACACGGAAACAGTTTTTGGGTGCTATAGTAAGTTTAAATATGAACCAAACCGAACCATTTAAAAAGAGTGATTTTTGATTTGGTTACAGCCAGTATTTTGGTTTGGTTGTTTTTAGTTCGGTTTAGCCTGGAGTCGTTCCAAAGCATAGCGGAAAACTCTATCTGGCGCCCCCTCTTTTTCTAATAAAAAATCGATAAGACACATTTTTTTAATGTGCTAGGAAATTTTGAAAGATCGATTAGAGAAAAGAAGATTTTCTCAATTTTTCTTTCTGATTACCTAGTTAAAAACGGTATCATAGTTCTTCGGTATGCAACAAAAATTGCGCCGCAGGCAAAAATTTATTTAAAAAATGCATATAGGCAGAATATATCATACAGGGTGGGCCAGAATAGACGCGGGGGTTTGAATTCTTTATAAATTTTTTATTTTAGCGAAACCTATAATTTTTTTTTCAAATACATGTAGTTGATTGATGGGGAATATTTTTGGTCTAAACATGGAAAATTATATCCCGCAAGTGGTGGCCATTTTCTGCTTCGCAAATCCGTGCTCTTTCCAAGACATTTTCCATAACCTTTCGTGTTATGGCCTCGATTTCACTGCGAATGTTGGTTTTCAATTGGCTGATGGTTGTTGGCTTGTTGACGTACACCTTTTCTTTCAAATATCCCCAAAGGAAACAATCTGGAGTCGTTAGATCAGGTGAACGCGGAGGCCAATTGAAATCGCAACTTTTCGAAATAATGCGTCCGCCAAACATGTCCCGTAAAAGAGCCATTGAGCCCACCGGTTCGTTGCTCTATTGTGTACAGGTCCATTTTAAATTGCCCAAGTCTTCTTAACAAAATGCTGAAACAAAATTAAAAAAATAAAAATAAAGTTATAAAGACTTCAAACCCCTGCGTCTATTCTGGCCCACCCTGTACTAATATATAAAAATGAGTTGGTGCCTGTCTGTCTGTCTGTTCCTCTTTCACGCAAAAACGGCTGAACCGATTGACTTGATATTTGGCATGAGTGTCTGTGGTAGTTCTGGTTCCAACATAGGCATACGGAGAAGTATCGCAAGGGGTTTTCGTGATTTCGAAACTTAGTTTTTGCGCTATGTTACTCTATCGCGGCGAAACTACTGAAGCGATTGGCCTGAAATTTGGCATAGATGTTCGCCGGGGGTCCAGCTCCAACATAGACCCATTAAAAAGTAGCCCGAGAGGTGGGGGAGTAAGGGGAGGGGGTAAAGTGATCTCGAAACTTAGCTCTTCCTCTATGTTACCCTTTCGCGGGGAAACTACCGAGCCGATTGGCCTGAAGTTTAGCTCCAACATAGACCATCAAAAAAAAATTGAAAAAACTTAACCCGGCAACGACGGGTATGCAAGCTAGTTAAAAATAAAAATCTGCCGCAGGTAAAATTTGTACCAAAAAATGCATACAGGCAGAAATAATTACGCCGCAGACAGAAAATTTTAAATGCCAAGTCAAATATACCCTTAAATTAGGTTTGCCGTCCCGCTCTCTCTTTCCCAGGACGCTTTCCACTATTTAAGTGCGTTATTTTTTTTTGCGCCTAGGGAAGAAAAATGTACCTCTAGAAAAGCAGTCCCCTGGGCACCGTAAAAAAATTGCCGGGACGCTCTATATAGATGACAATATCTAAGGAAAGGAGGAACCCTACCTTAAATTCACTTAATAGTTGCTAGAGAAGTGCATCTCTACAATTTCTCCTTTTTGAGGTCCGAATTTGACGCAATGAATTTCCAAATGCCTCAAAATTCCCCTAAAACGCTGCAGAAAATGACGCCCTGGTGTAACAGCTTTATGCAATAACCCAGCTTCGGTGTATAACCGATTTGCTTGCTAAAGTAAATGTACCAAATCAAGTAGGAAAATTTTGATAATGTTGCAAAACACCGGTTTGAATTTGTTGTACTCATCCAAAATTTACATTCGGCCCCTTTTGCGCCCTCCCCCTCGGTACGTTGCTGGTTCGGCCATATTTTTTTAAAAAATGGTTTGACTTTGGTACGGTTTGAACATTTTTTTTGAGAGTGATTCGGGGTATGGTTTGGTTTCGGTTCACTAAAATTATAAATTGTTCGGTGGTTTTTGATTGGCATTGATCTGCAACAATAAAATGCGTAGGTTCAATATCGGGTCTTTCAATAAGGACCTAACAATTTTGTATTTAAATAAAACACAGAATAATTGAGATATACAGCTGAAATTTATTCCAGGTGTAGTGGACATGTTACATTTCAGTATGAAATTCGATGTCGTTCATATGACCACCGCGAGCACGTTTGCTGATTGATTCTTTGGAGCCAATTTTCCACCACTCTTCCACACATATCAGCCGAAACGTTGGCAATTTCGCGTTCGATATTGTTCCTGAGCTCCTCTAACGTTGTTGGCTTGTTGGCATAAACCAACGACTTAACATAACCCCATAAAAAGAAATCCAACTGCGTTAAATCGCATGAGCGAGGTGGCCATTCGACCGGACCATTCCTCGATATTACACGATTACCGAACTTCTTCTTCAATAGATCAATTGTTTGACCAGCGGTGTGGCATTGCTCGTTCGTGAACTTCACCATGATAAAAATGTAAACCTTGACTGACGTTTTAGCATTGCCAGATCATAAAAAATGTTTTAGGGTGTGTTTTTATTAAAATACAAAATTGTTATGTCCTTGTTGAAAGACCCTTTATAAGAAACAGAGGGTATTTATGTTATTTGTTTATTTTTTTAGATTACACCGCTAAAAGTTATAACTATTCATCAGTTTTTATTAGTGAAAAAATGCAAAATTCAAAACTAGTGTTTTTCCAACATGGATGCGTTTTTTTTACTTTTTTCATAATTTTTGATATACATAATATAAAAGTTAACAAGTTTTTTCATCGCGACTATCTTTTTTATTGTATCAATAGTGTCAATGAAAGGTTTCTTGCTGAAAATTTAGCTAAAACTTGAACGGTGTAAATACGATAACGAAAAAATATGAATGTATCATAGGTGATACACTATGCATTGTGGGATTATTAAGTAAGAATTTGACGAATATTTCTTCAGAATTTAGTTGCAGCTTTGCGTGAATACCCCTTTTATTTCAACTAGAATTAAAAAAATTGGCAGCAAAAATATTTAGATGAACGATAATTTTTATAAAACATAACATAAAAATTATTGCTTAATTTTTTACAGATTGTTTGTGCCATAACTACTTATGTTGTTATTCTTATACAATTTAAACAATTAGAAGACGATTCTGATGTCGCACAACCAGTCACAGCAAGTACCTAAAAGTTATAAGGACAATATTTGTACGTTTTTGAAAAGAAATTTAAAATTCTTATCCCAACATTTCTGTATCCAATGTTTGCAAAATGTTTGAAATTAAAATATAATGTGGCTATTTACAAAATATTTAGTGTATGTTTAAAAGTAATAAATATTTATTCAATTTAAAATTCATGATTTCTTTAAATGTCTTTACATATAAATTGCCTTCGATAAAAGAATCAACATCGAAAAAACATAACAAAAGCTATAATTGCCAATCTGGCAATTATTGAAAACCCGTATGGTGATTTAAGTGAATGGCGAACAGTTTTATCAAAATTCCACTATGAAGTCAAACTTTCCAATAAGATTTTTTAAAATTTGTTCCAATCGGATTTTGATGTATGGGAGTTTTATGTAGAATAATATCTTGAATAACTTTTGTTCTTGGACTTTTTTGATAAGATGCACCGTATTTGAGATATTCGTAAAAACCGTTTTCATTCGTATGGGGGGTACCCCCCCTAATGGTCCATTTTTGCCCATTAACGAACTTAGCCTCGCATTTTACGAAAAACGAATCTGCGCAAAATTTCAAGTCTCTAGCTCAATCCGTACGCCTGCAAATCGCGCCACAGACGGACGGACGGACGGACAGACAGACAGACAGACAGACAGACAGACAGACGGACGGACATGGAAAATTCAATTTTTTTTATCATTCTAAACACACTGGTGTAATTCATTTTTGTGTGTGATGACGGGATCTTGGCGTTACAAACGGTAAAGCAAAGTTAATATACCCTTTGGTTTCACCATACGGGTATAAAAAACTATGTTTTCATTAAGGTATTAAATTATTTTTTTATCCAAAAATACTGCATTCGAAATAATTCTTTTAGTCCCTAAAACGTCATTTCAACGTTGTTGTTTTAGTTTTAACTGATTTTCGATATCACTAAGCCTTATAAGTACTTGAGCGTATTTCAACAACTAATATGGCTGTTTAATTATCTTTTTCGTAATTTTATTTTATTATTTTATTCATGTTTAATATGTGCTAGGGTGTTTCAAATTATGCGTACCGTAAAACGGGATAGCATTAGCTCTTGGCGGGTGACTTTGGCCCAACTCACAAAAAAGTTTGTTATCCCAATTTAAAATTCATGACATTTATCATATTACAGGTTTTTATTTTTTACTAGTCTCTTTGTTGTAGTAATTCGTTTTCAGATAAATACCGGTAATTGCTTGCCGCGCAAAATCGTGTGAGTCATACTGCGTGGAGCATTATTAGTTGAAAGTGAAACGTACACTATTGATTCAAGGGTTGAAAATGTCTTTCTAAGATATTTGGTGTTAAATATAATGAAAAATACACAATGGGACAAAGTCACCCCAACCCCTGGGTGACTGCCCCAAGCGAAAAACAAGTTCTGCAAAGAGCGGAACATAAACTGTTATTAATATTTTCCGCATTTAACGTTTAGAAAGGTCTAATAAAGAAAATAAAACAAAAAATGATGGGGTAATTACGTTTACGTACAAAGGAAAAATATAGTCGAAAAATTAATTAAGACATGTTTTTTTGGGCAAAAGGCACCTCAGTTTACGGTATGCTTAGGGACTGTCCACAAAATTCGTTAAGGGTTGGAAATGTCTACGGCAGTATAATGGCGGTACTGAATTCTATACAAAAAATTCTGTGACCACAGAGAAAATCTGTAGCAGGAAAATTTACGCTATGCTAGGCAAACGTTCAACTGCATTGGGAGTGGTAAAAATGTGTCAACCTGTGACGGAAGAAATTCAAAAATTAAACCTTCAGCAATTAAAGTAATTAAAGTAGCTGCACAGGTTGACCTGAGATAGGTATTTCGAGGATGTAATGTCATGCAATGAATAACTCCGTCTACCTGCTATACGCCAGAGTTGACTTGTCAAAAAGTTGACTTTATTATTTTTCTGAGTGTTGATTCACTTGAAAATCGTCAGCTTCTGGCCACAGAATTGTTGAAAAAGTGTAATGAGGCAAAGCCGCCCCCATTTGATATTAATATAATAATAAGTGAAGTCTTCAATTGTCGTTTATTTAATAAATTAAAAACAAATTAATTAGATTAATGGTCAGAACTCTAGTCTTTTATACATTATTTATGGTTTGATAAACTTATAAAAAGAAAACAAAAGACCTATTGATTTGGAAAAACATGTTTACTGTTTATGTATTTATTTCGATGGCATCATAGGTGAAAAAATCGTAGTTCAATAATTTTTGATGTAGTGAAGATGGAGTTTTATAAAAGTTTCAATGTGGTTTTAAAATCAGCGCAAATTTTAAGTTTAATGCCAATTTTTACAAAAATAAATTCGACTAAAATCAGAAATGGTTCAAAATTGCAACAAATCTATCAGATTTTCTTTGTTTTTGTGGTAAAAGCATTTTCCGTTTTTGCGATATTCCGTTTTTGGTTTCAACATGCTTTTGATAATCTTAGCTTTGATGAAACTGAACGCATTGTGCAAATTGCCGAAAATAATCTAAGTATATTTTCTTATTGCGTTGTTCTTGCTCAAGCAATGATTTATCGTACACGATATTTAGAAATATTCAATGATATTTTAATGCTCGATAATGATGTTGAATTATATTTTCGATCGCGTATTAAATCCGTGAACGTCAGTTACACACATTATTTATTAATCTATTATTTAGTAAATATATCAAGTGCGCCAGTGTATTTTTTTCACAGTGGAAGGATTCTAATTGCTGCCATTTGTGTATCAATTTCGTATGCCTTACAGTTATTCATATGTTCTATAAGTATGATCTTTATCGCTATATTGTTTAAAATATTAGAAGCTAGATTCCAGTTTATTAATAAATGCATGCAGGACGAAATTGTTGATAGAAAAGGAATTATTGTGAAGCAAAAAGTCTTTAATACTCTAAAATTTTACAATCGCTTGGGTAAACTTTTCGAAACCATAAACGAGTGCAGTGCATTCACAATACTAACTTTAATTACATACGCTTTTGTCTCATTAACATACGAATTATGTCGATTAATTGGACTTTTATCGAGACCTCATATTGATCCTCTAGTAAAATTCTACTCAAACATTTTTCGCAGTGTGGCAATTAT
Organism: Chrysopilus asiliformis; assembly: GCA_964034945.1. Classification (NCBI taxonomy): domain Eukaryota; kingdom Metazoa; phylum Arthropoda; class Insecta; order Diptera; family Rhagionidae; genus Chrysopilus; species Chrysopilus asiliformis. The sequence goes on along the minus strand of OZ035960.1, from coordinate 42,500,947 downwards.
AACGCAATTAATATCGTTAGCAATTTTCTGTTTGGCGTGCAGTTCTCTTAATTCTGAGGTAAGTGAATTTAAAAACAGCATTTATTTAAAAAATTGCACTATTAAAGGAAAAAAAATATTTTTTTGGGCGCTGTGTATCAGAAATTAAAACGAGATTAATATTTATTTTACTTTCCTTTTTATGCTGTTATTTCGCTTTTGTTTCTGACACACAGCGCCCAAACAATTATTTTTTCTTTTTAGTGCATCTCTTTTAATAAAAGCTTTTTTCAATTTTTTTCATTTTTTTTATACACTTTCTATTAAGTTGATTTGTCGCGACCTGGCTGGCTGCATGGCACCTGGCTATGTGTCTATCTCTGGAATCTTTGGAACCTTATATCTCCGAAACTATGCAACCTAGGAAGATAAAATTTTGTCACCTTGCGTAGTTCCGGTAACAGTTCAATGTTTTTACTACTCCATCCTTGTAAAGATAATGGAATGTCCTGTAAGAATAACGCAAAAATCCTTTTTCCCATTTTTTCCGGGAAAAAATGGCATTAGGGGGTTTTTGGGGTCGCTGAATCCGATTCTGACATTTAAAATTCTGTAGGGATAATGGAATGTCCTGCAAAGATAATGTGATTATCTTTTGCTCAAATTTCCCGCAAAAGATCTTTTCTGGAGGTTTTTGGTAGGCTAATTCAAGACTAAAAAGTATAAAATAAAAAAAAACACTTGAAAAAACAAGTTTTATAACCTTATATACTTTCAAAATGCAGTAAAAAGTAAAAAGCAAGTTTTAAGTTTCACAAAAAATGTTTTTATAAATTGCGTGTTGTTGTGAAAATATAAAGTGTGTGACGTTGCATTTGCTCTTGAATCTGTAATAGCGGTTTCATACTGTGCAACGCAGCACACTTTATATTTTCACAACAACACGCAATTTATAAAAACATTTTTTGTGAAACTTTAAACTAGCTTTTTACTTTTTAGTGCATTATGAAAGTGTATAAGGTTATAAAACTTGTTTCTTAAAACGTTTTTTTTTTATTTTTAAATTTTTATCCTTTTTGTCATTTTGTACTTGATTAGTATTAGTTCAAAAATGATGTCTGCCTGTATCCATGCTTATACATATTAGTCTTCGAATACATATCCTTGCCTTTTAGATATCCTTACGGACTTTTTGACTGGAAAATTGGAAAATTTGCGGCAAAAGATAATCACGTTATCCTGACAGGACCTTCCAGTATCCTTACGGAAGTCTTAATGTCAGAATCGGATTCAGCGACCCCAAAAATATACACTAAAACCTGACGAAAAAAATTTAGTCTATATAAAATATGAATTTTTCTTTTGCGAAATTTGAAATATCTCGATAAAGGTAAAAGATATTGATTTAAGGTGAACGGAAAAAATGTAGAGAACTGTTAGTTTACAAGGAAATCACAAAAATCTAAGTTTATACATTTATGCAACAAAAATACCGATTTCAAAAACACACTTAAATTGGTATAAAAATTTTTGTCATAGAATCGTATCTCAATGTTTTGTCCTTTGTGAAGTTCGAATTTAACGATTTTGTTAAATCTAAAGGGTCTTTCAATAAGGACAGTCGATTTTTAAATGTAAATAAAACAAGTTGTATGTGAGATACCCGCACATTTTTTTTTTGTTTGAAAGAATATTTTATGACATTAAGAATGGATAAAACGTCGTTCAAATGTTCGCAGCGGCTTTGCTTGGTGGCATGTATTCAGGAGGTCCAATTTTCGATTACTATGTCGAATCAATCTGGCTGAATTTGCTTGATATCGTTCGTTATGTTAGCTTTGAGGGCATCAATTGTTTGCGGTTTATTCGCATAGACCTGCGATTTAAGATAGCACCAAAGGAAGAAGTCTAAAGGCTTTAAATCGAACGATCTCGGTAGCCAGTTCACGTTGCCGCCGCACGAGATAACCAGGCCCTCAAATCGCTCCTGCAGAATGTCCATCATGACATGCGCTGTGTGGCATGTAGTGCCGTCCTGTTGGAACCACATCTTATCGATATCCATATCATCCAGTTTAGGCCACAAGAAGTTACTTATCATCGATCTGTAGCGCTCGCCATTGACGATTATGGCAATGCCAGTTTTGTTTTGAAAGAAGTGCAGACCGATGATTCCGCCAGACCAAAATCCGCACCAAACAGTGACTGTGTTCACGCCACCAATGCGATTTTTTATAAATTCAGTGACCGCCGCCAATGCAAATTTACATTCCTTTACATTCACTCAATTGAGCTATTGTTTTGTTATCCCGTTAAGCCGAATTGCTTGTGTTACAGTTTTTTCTTTTTTTTCTAGTTCAGATGCTCGGCGCGATCGGTCACATTTTTTGTCTAAAGCATAGAAGTTTATTTAAATATACAATTTTTGAATATACCGAGTTTTTCTTTTGGTTCGTGAAGCAACATTATGGTCCTTCGAGCCGGATCGGATCCTATAGCATAAAGGGTAAATGTGAATTTGTCATATATCGTGTAGACGGGTAAAAATACATTTATCGCTATTCCTAAACCGGCGTCGCTAAGCTCAGTGTAGCATTGAAATCGGTTTATATTCAATTCGCAGTTTTCTATTATCACACAAGACAATAAAAAGCGATCCAAGTTACTTAAAGCACTCGTTATCGAAATTCCTGTGTCCGCATGGTTTGTTTCATAATATCGACGAAGTTCAAATCGTTTTCAAGGTCAGTTCAGGACAGTTAACAAACTACACAAGTTCGCATCATGGCAGCTTCGGCTAAACGCGAAACCGCAAAAAGGGCAATTCAACGAACGCTCGCTGCTAGCAAAAAGAGCGAAAGTTATGACCAGTCTGACCTCGAATCATTTCTCACATTATTAAAAGAACAGTGGAGTACATTTCGCGAAGCTCATGATCTCGTCCTAGAATCATGTGGCCCAACTACGATAGAGGAACAAGGTAGTGAATACGAGCAAGCAGAAGAGTACTACAGGGCAGCATTGGCCAACTTACATCGCAAGTTAGCAATGTTCACCGCGCCGCTATCGTCGACACTGGCTAGCCCAGCGCCAACGGACAGTCCTACAACTTCGTTTCCGAGTCCGCGCGCCGAAGTGAAATTACCGCGAATAGAAATTCCTAATTTCAGTGGTGATGTGAAAGAGTGGATCTCCTTTCGTGATCTTTTCAACTCCTTAATCGTTTCCAATCGCACGTTGGCTGGGAGTCAAAAACTTCACTATTTGCGCAGCGGTTTGAGTGGTGAAGCATTACAAATAGTGAAAACATTTCAAATTTCAGACGACAATTTTAGAGAAGCATGGACAATGCTGAACAACCGATATGACATTGAACGCGTAATCGTGGACTCTCATTTTAGTGCAATTTTCACAATTCCAAAAGTTATGAAACCTTCTTTCGATGCGCTTAGAAACCTAATAGTGACAACGGACGAGCATGTGCGCGCGCTCAAGGCTTTAGGTCGACAAACAGAGGGCTGGGATGATTGGTTAGTGCACCTCACGGTCCGCAAATCGGATGCAGAAAGCCACAAACTTTGGGAGTTGTCATTAACAGATGCCAAGGTTCCACAGTATTCGACACTACGCAATTTTCTAGAAACGCGATGTCGCTCGCTCGAGGCAGTTGAATGCCATATCATGGCTTCATCTACTGCAGTCAATTCTGGAAAGTCAACCCCTTTTCCTACTAAAAACAAGGCCGCGTCAAGTTCATTTCACATCTCCGCAGATGTTAAAACGCTCAAAGACAAACCTAAGAATTTGCACCCTCAAAACAACCGACAGGTTCATGACAACGAGTGCTCCTTCTGTAAACGGAATCATCGCATATACATCTGTGATTCGTTCAAGGCTCTTTCAGTTGAAGCTCGCGCCGCTGCGCAAAAACAGAAAAGCCTATGCGAAAATTGTTTGAGCCCAGGACATTCCGCATCAAAATGCCGAAGCCCACACACATGCCGTGTGTGTCAAAGGAGGCATCATACTCTCCTCCACGTCGAGCCATCATCTACCAGCGAATCTTCTATTTCATCCGCTACTACACCCCCAAGCGCCAGTACATCTACCGCAAGTGCCGCTACAACGCATTTCACCGGTGCTCATCATCAAGTCCTGCTCGCTACCGCAATAATAAAAGTACTGGATGCCAGTGACCGATTTCAAACCGCTAGGGCACTACTTGACTCAGCCTCGCATGTGTCATTCATCACGGAATCATGCGTACAACGCCTAGGTCTTCACCGTGAACCACAAATGATGTCCATACAAGGAATTGGATCCGTCAACGCAGGAAAATCTAAAGGTTCAGTAGTTTTGCCTATTCAATCAATTTACTGCTCATTTTCAGAAAGTATTAATGCATACATTTTGCAGCAAATAACAAGTGAACTTCCTGTCAACGAAGTCAATTGCAGTTCATGGCCACACATATCTAAATTGCAACTAGCAGACCCGCAATTTTCTAAGCCAGGTCCTATTGATATCCTAATAGGTGCTGATTATCTCGGATCGCTTCTGCTGGATGGTATCATTAAAGGCTCGCACGGGGCACCCCATGCACAAAATACGCAACTGGGGTGGGTATTGTTCGGCAGACTTAGCGACATCTGCAACTCAGCTGCCAAGGCTAATCTCAGTGCCATCAGTCTACATTGCGATTCTGCATTGACAAATGCTGTAAAGAAGTTTTGGGAGCTAGAGGACATACCTAAGGCTAAGCTCCGGTCTCGAGAAGAACAAGAATGCGAAGATATTTTCCAGAAAACTCATAGCCGCCTTCCTAATGGCCGGTTCGTTGTCAACTTGCCGTTCAAATCTCAGACACCACTAGGCAAATCTAGAGAAGCTGCTGTTAGAGCCCTGCTACATATGGAACGTCGATTTACCAAAGATAACGAATTGAGAGAACAATACACAGCCTTCATCCATGAATACCTAATTTTGGGCCATATGGAACGTGTACCGCAAAATCCAAGAGCCTCTAACATCTACTACTTGCCACACCATTCAGTCGTAAAGGAATCTAGTAGCACAACTAGGTTGAGGGTCGTGTTCAACGCATCAAAGCCGACCTCAACAGGGATTTCTTTAAACGACAGCCTGATGGTAGGTCCGCAGCTACAGGACGATCTCTCATCCATATTGTTGAGGTTCAGAAGTCATAAATTCGCGATGACTGGAGACGTAGTTAAGATGTATCGCCAGGTCCAAGTTGCACCGGAGCACACTGACTGCCAGAGGATCGTGTGGCGCGACAGTCCCTCTGAAGATATTAGGGACTATCGTTTAACCACAGTCACTTACGGTCTAGCCTCTTCTTCATACCTTGCCGTTAAGTCGATGCAACAATGCGCTCTGTACCACAAGGAAGAGTTCCCAAAGGCAGCCACAATCGTGTGTCGAGACTTTTATGTGGACGACCTCTTAACTGGATCCCATTCTGAAGATGAAATTCAAGCAATCCGCTTGCAAGTTACAGATGTTCTGAAAAGAGGTTGTTTCGAAATGCGAAAGTGGGCTTCCAATAGCGCTAATTTGATGGAAAGCATTCCTCCTGAGCAACGCGAACTCAAGACTAATTTGGAGTTGGGCGACCGAGAAACCATCATAGCACTGGGTCTGCAGTGGACACCTTCAGATGACTATTTACTCTTCAGCGCCAGCATCCCTGAATTAGATGGTCGCATCACTAAACGCAAACTACTCTCTCATGCATCAAAATTGTTCGACCCTCTGGGTCTCCTCGCTCCTGCTACTATCACTGCGAAGGTGATTTTTCAAAAACTATGGCAACCGCGTGTAGATTGGGACGAGGAAGTACCCGCGAACGTCCGCATAAAATGGCTCCAATATTGTAGTAACATTAGGCATCTTGGTGACATCCGCATTCCTCGATGGTTGGGAACAGGACAACCAGGCTCAATATTAAACCTGCATGGTTTCGCAGACGCGTCACAAGTCGCGTTCGCTGCCGCAATTTACGCCCGGGTGCAGTCAGCCGATGGGAACATTGCAATACGTCTCATCTCGGCTAAGACAAGGTTGGCTCCATTGAAGACAGTATCTCTTCCGCGATTAGAACTTTGTGCCGCAGTCCTGTTAGCACGTCTTCTGGAACAAGTAATGGCCGCATTTTCTCTTCAAAACACTCTTGTTCATTGCTGGACCGACTCAACGGTGACTCTTGCTTGGCTTAGCGAATGTCCAAGTAAGTGGTCCACGTTTGTCGCAAATCGCGTATCCGAAGTTCAAGAGAAAACGCCATCGAACGCATGGAGGCACGTTCCATCTGGTGACAATCCAGCTGACTGCGCGTCACGGGGCATTTCGCCAATGGAACTGCTGCAGCATCCACTCTGGTGGTCCGGCCCATCTTGGCTGCAGGAAGGAGAAAATCAATGGCCAAAACAACCCGCGAACAACTCCACAACGATGGATCAGCGCAAGTCAACTTTAATTTCCAACCATAGTTCTCCGGATCCGGCAGCAGAACCGGAAATTCTTCAAAAATTCTCTTCGTTGGCTAAATTGCAGCGAGTAGTCGCCTACATCTTTCGATTTGCTGAAAACACGAAGTCGAAAAACCGCAAGACAGGATGCCTTACTTCCATTGAACTTTTTAACTCTTTAAATCGCTTAATATCAATAACTCAAATTTACTATTTTCCAGACGATATTCAAAGAATTAAAAGGGGCAAACCGCTATCCAATCGTAGCCGTCTCCTACGTTTGCAACCCCACTTAGACGCGGAAGGTATATTGAGAGTTGGAGGTAGACTTCGCCATGCAACAATCACTTCAGACATGCGACATCCCGCTATACTGCCTTCCAAATCCGCTTTGACAACATTGATTTGCCGTAACATACACCGCGTCACACTGCATGCTGGACCTCAACATATGCAGGCCATGTTACTGCAACGCTATTCTGTGTTGGGTGCCAGGCGCCTCCTTCGCAAAATAGCTCTGAACTGTCCGAAATGCACACGCCATAGGCACAATCAACCCTCCCAATTAATGGCAGACTTGCCCAAGTCTAGAGTCGAGTTCGGTCGACCGTTTTACAGAACTGGTGTCGATTATGCTGGACCGTTCAAACTTCGCTACTCAAAGGGACGAGGCAACACCACGGTCAAGGGCTACGTAGCAGTTTTCATATGTATGTGCACTGGTGCCATGCATCTGGAGTTGTCTAGCGACTTATCCTCTGACACGTTCATTGCCGTTTACAAACGTTTTATCGGTCGCCGTGGCAGATGCACACGGCAAAAAATCTTGGAGTGAATTCCAATCAAAACTGGATTACGCTGGACCTATATGTAATCCAATGGAAAATTCTAATCCAATAATATGGATTGGAAATTTTTATACATTTTTTTTTGGTTTAATTCAGTATTAAAGTCTAAAATTTTGATTAAATTGTAGACATTAATGTTAAAAGTACTTAAGTTCGATACATAATAAAAAACTTTTCAAATATGACTGCAAAAAAGGCTAAAATATTTTCAAAAATTCGCATGTATTAAATTCCAATCCAAAATATGTATTAAGATTTCGTCAATATAATTTTTGGATTGAAAAATACTCCAGGATTTTTTGCCGTGCAAGGAATTGTTTAGCGACAATGGAACAAACTTCATCGGAGCTGACAAGGAGATGCGAAAACTCTTTCAGCAAGCATTGAGTGCGAAAGAACTCAAAACTTTCTTTCAAGCGACTGTACACAGTGGCATTTCAACCCTCCGTCTGCCCCACACATGGGAGGATTCTGGGAAGCGGCCGTTAAGCGTTTCAAAGCTCACTTGCGCAGAACGATGGATGACACGCTGCTTACTTATGAGGAATTCAACACTCTCCTAGTCGAAATTGAGGCTTGCGTAAACTCGCGACCCATCTGTCCACTATCAGATGATCCAGACGACTTGCAGATCCTCACACCAGGACATTTCTTGATTGGGGAACCGCTAATAACGCTACCGGAGCCTGACTCAATCGACTCAAAAATAAGCTTGCGTCAGAGATGGAAACTCATTTCCCAACGAAGATTACATTTTTGGCGCCGTTGGAGCACCGAGTACCTTACCGAACTTCAAAAACGGAAGAAATGGAATCGCGTAACGAGCAACATACAGGTTGGAGACTTGGTCCTTATACGCGATGAACAGCTTCCCCCTGCGAAATGGAGAATGGGACGTGTTACATCAACTCAACCTGGAGCTGACGGTCTAGTCAGGGTGGTGAACGTTAGGACACAAGGAGGAACGTTTACTCGACCAATCGTAAAGCTTTGTCCACTTCCTAATTTGAGATCAGACAACGATTAATTACTATTGTACTAATATTTCATTTATTGAACTAACTAATTCGTTCAAGGCGGGCGGAATGTTCACGCCACCAATGCGATTTTTTATAAATTCAGTGACCGCCGCCAATGCAAATTTACATTCCTTTACATTCACTCAATTGAGCTATTGTTTTGTTATCCCGTTAAGCCGAATTGCTTGTGTTACAGTTTTTTCTTTTTTTTCTAGTTCAGATGCTCGGCGCGATCGGTCACATTTTTTGTCTAAAGCATAGAAGTTTATTTAAATATACAATTTTTGAATATACCGAGTTTTTCTTTTGGTTCGTGAAGCAACAGACTGTCTGATGTATCTTGTGTGGATTGGTATCGCCCCAAATCTGACAATTTTGCTTGTTCACATATCTATTTATCCAAAAATGAGCCTCGTCGCTAAAGATGGATTTTTTGGCGAAATCTGGGGCAACTTTTAACTGCTCTAGACCCCACATTGTTTAACGCTATAACCTTCTATGGAGATTTCCCATACACTACTGAACAATTTACAACAAATTTGACAGATGTTGCTTAAAAAACATGGCCGCTATAACCTAACAAACTTCGAACGTCCTTATTGAAAGACCCTTTATCATTTGCCTGCCCTGCAAAACTGCCCTGAGTATGAAAAAGACGTAATTTATTTGATGTGTTCTGATTATTAATAGCCATACTATTTACACTAAATGGTTCGCGCGAACCATTATGAACCGGTAGGAACGCACCTTTGCGTATGTGTGCCAAGTTTCAAGTCCATCGGATATGTGGAGGCGGAATAAAACAAGATTACAAGATTTTACCCTGACTGACAAAAAATTAACTTGCTTTAAGAAATCAAAATTCGGTCGGACTTTCTTATATAAGTGTATTTGATGATTGATTTTTGAGTCTTTCTTATGTTTTAATTATATTAATGGTTATACTTTTGTCTTTCCGGTCTATTAAACATTTAAAAAGAAAACATAAGAATCTTGTTTACCGAATAAATCAGATATGATTAACTATTCGGATGTTGTTAAATCGTTTTTCTTTTAATTTTGTTGCTAGGTTTTCTTCATCAAACAATTTTTGTGATAGTTGAAATGAAGTTCTACAAAAGTTTCAATGTTGTTTTAAAAACAGCACAGATTTTAAGTTTGATGCCGTTTTTTACAGAAATCAATCATTTTCAAATTCAATTAGGTTCAAAATCTCAGCGATTGTTTTCACTATTGGGTTTTCTCATAATTCAAGTGTTTTCGATGTTCACAATTTATCGATTTTGGTCTGAAATTAGTTTCAAAAATATTAATTATGATATAATCGAACGCATTATCCAAGTTGTCATAAATAATTATGGCATTTTAACTTATTGTACGGTATCACTCCAAGCTGTAATAAATCGTAAACGATATTTAGAGATATTCAATGAAATTATGCTTCTCGACAAGGAACTCCAGTTGTGCTTTCAATCACATATTAAAGATGAATTTAAATACACAAACTTTTTGTTACTATATTATGTGGTAAATATGTTATTTGCACCGATTTATTTCTTGCATAGCGGGAGAGTTCTGAAAGCCACAATTTTTGTATCCTTCAATTATGGGCTCGTTTTAATCATATGTTCGATAAGTATGATGTTTACAGCTATATTAGCTGCAGTAATAAAAACACGATTTGAATTTATTAATCAATGTTTGCTAGTAGACATTAAAAATATGAAAGATATGATTGCAGTAGAAAAGGTCTTCAATGCTGTAAAATTTTACAACCGGTCGGCAAGGCTTTCAGAAACTATAAACGAGTGTAGTGCATTTACAATAATAACTATAATTGCATATGCACTGTTCTCATTAACTTACGCATCATGTCGATTAATTGGCCTTTCGTCGAGACTTCAGGTGGAGTTTATCACAAAGTTGGTCACAACAGTTTTCCGCAGCATGACAATCATAACACAAATCATATCACTGGCAATATTCTGTGTGGCTTGCAATTCTCTTAAATCTGAGGTACGTTTTTTTTCATAAATACAGAAATTTATTTAGAATAAGAAAAAAAAACTTATAAAAAAGTAATAGATCCACTACTTTGTTAGCTTACTCCTTCTATGTGAACTGCTGGATACAGAAGTTCATCGCTAAACTTAGTTTATTTGACAAAACCGAAAAAAAGTGTTCTCTTCTAAAAATAATCCATAGTATATCAAGGGCTCGCACCTCGGACCGATTGTACCTTGGCGCCAGTGCAAATAAGGGTAAATCGTAAAACCTCTGCAAAAACATTCTTCTATGAAATTTAGCGTATTTCTAGGAGTATTTTTATTTTCCAAAAAATTATGCACCTTAGATAAATATTTAAAGGAAGAGTTTTACTCTTTAAACAAATTCACTAAAAAGGAAAAAATAACATTTTGGGTGCTGTGTATCAGAAATAAAAGCGAGATAAATATTTATTTTATTTTTTATGCTTTATCTCGCTATTATTTCTGATACACAGTACCCAAAAAATTATTTTTTTCCTTTTTTGTGCATTTGTTTCTAAATAAAAGCATGTCTTTAATTTTTTTTTATTTGATCTTTTTTAGTCATTTGGTGTTTGATTAGTATTAGTTAGAATCCAGAATGACGGCAGTCTTTCGCCACGCTTCTATATAGTTTTTAGTCTACGAATATATTAGGTGCTTGCATGTATTCTGATCATTTTTTCACTTTAAAAAGGCATTTATTGAGAAAAATTGATACAATATATATTAATCAAAATATTTCCCATCATTTTCTACAACTTTTTCCCATCTTTCTGGCAACATGGCGATACCGTGTCGAAAGAACGATGTTGGTTTGGCAGCGATCCAAATATCGATCCATTTTCGCACTTCTTCAGTATTTCGAAACCGTGTTCTAGCCAAGCCATGCTGCATCGATCTGAAAAAGTGGTAATCAGAAGGCGCTATGTCTGGTGAGTACGCTGGGTGCGGCAGAACTTCCCATTCGAGCTGCAACAGTGCATCCTTCACAACTCTTGCACTGTGTGGCCGAGCCACAAAATCAAAATCAAATTTTTTTTGAAAATTTTGATATCAAAATCACCACTTTTAAATCGTTGAAACCAAAACCGACAATTGAAATATGACGGAGCAGCATCACCATAAGTTTCTGGCAGCAGATTTCTTCAAATCAAACAACAAAAGTAATGAATGTCGAAAATGCAATTTTGAGCGTTCCATGATTAGCGTCTGTATACATTGAATGACTCAATAATACTAAATGGAAAACTGTTTTTTCAAACAAAAAAAAACCATCGATTTTAACAGTTAGGTTAGGTTGTTTAACATTGATACTTCACATTTTCACCAATAGATATCGCTGATCAAAATACATGCAAGCACCTAATATTTATATCCCTTCTTTGTGTTATCCTTACAGACTGCGGGATGCCAAATTCGGATTCAGCGACCCCAAAAACCCCAAGATGAGATTATTTTTCGAAAAATTTAAGGAAAAGCATAATCACGTTATTCTTACAGGACCTTCCGTTATCCTCACAAATTTCTTAATGCCAGAATCGGATTCAGCGACCCTAAAAACCTCTAGACAGGATTATCTTTTTTCTCGGAAAATTTGAGGAAAAAGATAATCACGGTAGCTGGTCCTGCTTATCGTTACAAGGACGAAGTAGCAAAAATATTGTATTGTTATCGGACTTACGTATGTTTGCAAAATTTCAAGATAATCGGATGAGTGAAAGCGGGTCAAAATTAGATTGCAAGATTTGATCCTGAAATAAAAGCTCTTAAAAATCACTGCTTGCTTGGGTGTCAAGGTATCGAATCTGTGGCCTATTTCACCAACTTACAAATTTGTATTTACAAGTTTTTTTTAACAAAACTTGTAAATAGTTGGCTTATTTTGCTTTAGTACAAATTTGTAATTGTAATTTGTAGTTTAGTGAAATAGGCCACTGGTCCTTATACCATTAAATTTATAAAAAGAAGATCACAAGAAAAATATAAGTTGAAGCTTTAATCCACCTTTCTAATTAGAATCCTTTAATTACATTAATGGCTGTGGTTTTGTCTTTCTTTATGGTTTAATAAGCACTTAAAAAGAAAACATAAGAAGTATCGGCACAAAAAAACGGATTCACAAAAATAAAGAATAAATCAAATAGAAAGTAAGTAGTCAGTCTTGTTAAGTTCTCCCCGACGAACAATTTCCACTTTAGTTCAAATGAGGTTCTACAAAAGTTTCAATGTTGTTTTAAAAACAGCACAGATTTTAAGTTTTATACCATTTTTTACAGAAATCGATCATCTTCAAATTCAATTAGGTTCAAAATCTCATCAATTATATTCAATATTGATTGTCCTGATAGTTAAAGTGTTTTCCATATTTTCAATTTATCGCTTTTGGACGGAAAATAGTTTCAAAAATATCAATTTTGATAAAACCGAGCTCATTATCCAAGTTTTCATAAATCATTATAGTATTTTTACTTATTCTACTATTTTAATACAAGCTATAGTAAACCGTAAACGATATTTGAAAATATTCAATGAAATAATGATTCTTGATAAGGACCTACAACTGTGCTTTCAATCGCGTATTAAATGTGTAAATTTTAGATACACAAACTTTTTGCTAATGTATTTTCTTGTGAATATTTTATTTGCGCCAATTTATTTCGTTCATAGCGGGAGAATTCTAAAAGCCCTAATTTTTGTGTTGATCAGTTATGTGCTGGTTTTAATGTTATGCACTATTTGTACGTTCTTAACAGCTATATTAGTTACGGTATTAAAAATGCGATTTAATTTTATTAATCAATGTTTGTTGGTAGACGTGGAAAATATGAATGATTTGATTGTGATAGAAAAAGTCTTCAAAGCGTTACAATTTTACAATCGCTTGACAAAGATTTCAGACACCATTAACGAGTGTAGTGCATTATCAGTTATAATAATAATCTCATACGCATTTTTCTCATTAACTTATGAATTATGTCGATTAATTGGACTATTGTCGAGGCCTCAGGTAGATTTTATTACGAAGTTGATCACAAAAGTTTTTCGAAGTATGACAATCATAACACAAATAATATCATTGATAATTTTTTGTTCAGCTTGCAGTTTTCTTAAATCCGAGGTAAGTTTTTTTTCATAGCTGCAAAATGTTTTGAAAATCAGAGAAAAAAATATAATTCAAAAATTTTCTAACGTTGTATGATGCAATATCAAGGAATAAAAATGATAAATATGTAAAAATTTCTAGTTGAAAAAAGAGACAAAGGCATATGGGAAATTTTTGCATGCATGCCTGAAACTTGGGCTGTTGGATGCCAGATTTCCCTGTAATATACTAGACCAATAAGGCTTGGCCTTAATGAATTCCGCTGGCTTTCACGGAAAACTCTAAATTAATTTCCAGATTTTCCAAAAATTTCCTTGTTTCAAAAATTGTATCTTGTGAGCAGTTTGTCGTCGACACATGGTAATCACTTTTCACTACACAAGAGCCAAAAAAAACTAGTTCAAATTAGCCTAGCATACGATTGAAAGCTTAAAGCTCGTATTTCCGTGCGGTGTTTTTATCTTTGGTCTGAGACCAGACGCCACTGGGCTTAACCCGGACCGTTTAAAAGAATTTTTAGAGCAAACGTAATCATTTTTCACACGATCCTAGACACGCTTCAGGATTTGGTTCGTTAATGGAAATGTACAAGTAGACAACAGGAGCTTTTAAATGCTAGTAGAAAGTAGTTGAATAATCACTGGCTCAACAGAAAAGCTCACTGGCTCAACAAGCTCACTGGCTCAACTGGCTCACTATCACTGGCTCAATAGAGAGCACAAAAAAAGTTCTTTCATAGTTTTTTTTTCTATTTTTCATCTAAGGCAGCCATGGGCAAAGTGTGGCCTTTTTGGCCCATTTGGCCCAGTTTGAGCGAACCGAAATAATACAATTGCAACTGGGCCAAATTTAGTATCTAGTATCATGCTTACACAGTGCTTGTAACTCTCTATTTTCACAGCGATGAGCGAAAACACATCACAGCCATCGGTCGCTCTGAGTTGTTTTCATGTCATTCGCCATCAGGCACTCAACTCAGTAGGTTGTGTTGTTTGCGTTTCTATAATAATAGAAAGTTTAAAGATCAATGGGACGATTTTTTTTTGTAGAAATCCCTTGGTTTGTTTTCTTAAGCTTTCCCACATCCAAAAATATGCAATGCAAAGGCATTATGTAGCCAAGCACAAAAGCGATTTTGATTTTGATCAATGTTATGCTATACCAGAGCAGATAAAAAAAGCTTTGTTTGTAGTCAGTTTAAAAATCGCACAGCACAATAATTGTTTCAGCGACGGGGACTTTCCCTGATAACCAAGTATCAGTACTGAGAATTTTAAATGGTGAAAATTGTACTGAAAACACCACTGATAGTTGTTGCAATAATCAGTACTTCGCATTTTATTGTGTAAAAAATCTGTCTTTGTATATGTTAATTCTCACTACTTAAAATAGTACTGAGATTGGCACTGAAATTGGTACTGAGAAAATAAAGACAGCGTCACCAATGTTATACTTATCTCTTTCTGAATTTTCTCAGTACTGATTTCAGTACTATTATCGGGAGTGAGAATCAGCGATTTAAGCGTATCGTCAGTTCGTTGTTCAAGTTGGTGCGGAGCAGTGGTAAATTTGTAAAAAAATATTTAGAATTAATTATAAACCTTCGTGTAGGTACAAAATGTCGAAGAAAACTATTCAAAATAGTATTAAGAGAAGCTGAGCAGGGTTATAGCGCGGACCCAGTTCCAACCAGCGAAGTGCTTGGAGAATGTGCTTCGTCACCCTGGGAAAATGTTCAGGACATTCAGTAATTATATTTTGTTTCTTTAGAATGTTTCCAGACTAAAATTAAAATTACTTTTAAGATGCCTGTGGTAAATTAGGATCAAAGCCAGAGTTTGGGAAAAAAGTTCAGCAGTGCATTCTGAAATCGCACAATCGCTATCACCAAATGGGGAAATACAATAAAAAAAATCAACTAGCGAATAATAATATTGTTGATATTCAATACAATTTAGTTTATTATCATGATATCTTCTTTTTATAATTAATTTTGATATTGTTAATAATATTTTATGCTTACACAGTTGCTGCATAACATTTAAAAACTTTCGAATTTTACTGTGTGGATTTGAAAGTTATGTTTTTACATATATTACCGACACATTTCAATAGGACGTCTCTAACCATTGTCAAGCTCTAGGGGATGACCATGGCTAGAAGTTTCCAAAAGAAAGGTTGCGGTAATGTTTGTAAGTTCATAACTTTTAAATCTAAAAAGTAAAAATCAAAAGAACTTTAAAATTGCTAGAAATCAGTACTGAAATATGTACTGAACATATTACTGAAAAATGTGCTGAAATATGCAGTGAAAATACTGCTGAGGCAAGTAGTGAGAGCATGGTTGTTTGTCCCTTTCTGGCATTCGTAGACACTCCCTTTAAAAATGAGAAAGAAACTTTGTATGTATTGGTGCGTATTACCAAAACCACTGAAAATCTTCCCGATACCCTATCCGTTTTCACTGCGGTTCTCATGCTGAGTCTCACCACTGGTTTCAGTGCTATTTTCACTACTTTTTGGTTATCAGGGTTATAAAAGGCGTATATTTTGGCTTGTTGGTATATGTTTGGCCCGTTTTAATTTTCTCTTGCCCACGTCTGATCTAAGGTCTCATTTCCATTGAAGAAAACTCGTCGAAGTTTTGCTTGACGACAATAGTTTATACAAAAAATTGTCATCCTATTATTAACAAAAAAATTAAAAAAAGTTTTAAAAAGTTTTTATTTAAAACAAAATCTTACTAAAACGAAGAAAATAATTTTTTGGTACTGTGTATCAGAAATAAAAGCATAAAA
The DNA here is from genome assembly GCA_964034945.1 of Chrysopilus asiliformis. Lineage (NCBI taxonomy): Eukaryota > Metazoa > Arthropoda > Insecta > Diptera > Rhagionidae > Chrysopilus > Chrysopilus asiliformis. The sequence continues at coordinate 42,484,679 of OZ035960.1, read as the reverse complement.
AATTAAATAAAGATTTATCTCGCTTTTACTTCTGATATACAGTACCAAAAAATTGTTTTCTTCATTCTAGTGCATTTTTTTAAAATAAAAGCTTTTTTTTTAAAAAAAAAATATTAATTAATTTTATTTTATCCTTTTTAGTCATTTTGTATTTGATTAGTATGACTAAAAATCCAAAATAAAACGCCACAGACGCTTGTTTATACTTTTTGGTCTTTATATATTCTTGATGCCTCAGAGCTATTTTTACAGACTTTTGAACTCCAGAATCAGATTCAGGAAAAGGATAATGACGTTATCCTTACAGGACCTTCAGTTATTCTTACAGATTTCTTAATGTTAGAATTGGATTCAGCCGAGATGAGATTTTTTTCTCATCTCGGCTGAATACGACAACCCCGAGATGAGATTTTTTCCGAAAAATTTGTGGAAAAGGATAATGACATACGCATGTGTGAAAAATTTCAGGTCAGTCGGATGAATAGAAGTGGGTCAAAATCATATTGCAAGATTTGACCCTGACAGACAAACTATCAAACAGACAGATACGTTTGCAAGCTTAATAAAAGCTTTTAAAAAATTCATTTTAATGGGTGAGGGGGTAAGGAGTGGTCCGATCAGACTTTGTTAAATGAAACGGTCATGTAAAATCATATTTAAACATAATTTACTTTAAAAAAATTTCAATACGACTAACCGTTTTCGAACAAATCGCAAAAACCTATTTCGTTTGTGTGGGTGAAGGGGGAAGCAATGGTACGATTTTACTCTTTCAAGAACTTACCCTTCCTATTTCCGAGAAACGCATCTGTACAAAATTTCAAATCCCTTGACTTAGCTCAATCCTTTCGAAAGTGATGGTGTTCAAGGACGGACGGACGGACATGCGGAAAGCAAAATCTTTAGTCATCCCAAACACCCTGGTTTAGTTCATTTTTGTGTCCGACGATTGGTTCGATTCGTTACAAACGGTTTAGTAAATCTAATATACTTCTATATGTGTTTCACATAGAGTAAAAAACACCGCTCTAATATCGGGTCTTTCAACAAGGACATAACAATTTTGTATTTAAATAAAACACAGAATAATTGAGATATCGGGCTGAAATTTATTCCAAGTGTAGTGGACATGTTACATTTAAGTATAAAATTCGATGTCATTCATATGGCCACCGCGAGCACGTTTGCTGATTTATTCTTTGGAGCCAATTTTCCACCACTCTTCCACACATATCGGCCGGAACGTTTGGCAATTTCGCGTTCGATATTGTTCCTGAGCTCCTCTAACGTTGTTGGCTTGTTGGCATAAACCAACGACTTAACATAACCCCATAAAAAGAAATCCAATGGCGTTAAATCGCATGAGCGAGGTGGCCATTTGGCCGGACCATTTCTCGATATTACACGATTACCGAACTTCTCCTTCAATAGATCAATTGTTTGACCAGCTGTGTGGCATTGCTCGTTCGTGAACTTCACCATAATAAAAATGTAAACCTTGACTGACGTTTTAGCATTGCCAGATCATAAAAAAAGTTTTAGTGTGCGTTTTTATTAAAATACAAAATTGTTATGTCCTTATTGAAAGACCCTTTATAATATACTCCTTTAATTACATTAATGGCTTCGCTTTTGTCTAAACTTAACCGATTTTGACACGGTTCTTTGCATTCGAAAGCTGTTATCGTTCCATAGAATTCTATGGAACCCTATTTTGGAAAAAAACGAACCGTTCTCGAGGAAATTGCCAAAATCTTTAACATGTGTGTGGCAGAGAGGGGAAAAGGGAGGTCCGATTGGATTTTAATGTATGGAACAGTTATGTAAAATCATATTCAAAACAAATTTCATCTATATAAATTTTCAGATACGGTGCACCGTTTTCGAGAAAATCCCAAAAATCGTTTATATTTGTATGGGCTAGGGGGAAGGGGTAGTTTAATTTTTCCCATTATCGGAAAAGGTTTTTTTTTTGAATGAATAAAAGCCTGTTCTATTCCAAATATCAATGTTATACGTCAATTAGTTCTCAAGTTTTTCAATGTTTTTGCGTAAAAAAAATCAATACCCAATTATTTTCATCATATGAAGTTTGATTATGTAAGACAGGTATCACTAACCGTTAAGTGTATTAAGCTGTGTTTTTCTAAAGTCGTAATAAAATTTAATCTAAATACGAATCTTTATAGTGTATCGTTCAAAATGTATTTTGTTGTTAATCTAATTGTGACATTTAAATATAATTAAATTAATACTTTTGGATAAAAAACAAAACAAAAGATAAAATATATCCGTAAATAAGTAGTTCTGATCCAATTCTGTTCAAGTCGACATGAGTTTTTATAAAAAATTCGACATAACTTTAAAGATTTGTCAATTTTTAGGAACCTTTCCGAACTTTACAAACACAAGATTATATGGCATTAAAAAGGGACCAAAACGCCTTCAATTCTACTCAATATTATTAATTTTTACTCTCCAAATATATTTGTGCACCGCATTTATCCGATATTGGATTCAAAGTGACTTTAAGCGTGTGGGTGATTATCAAACCGAACGTTTCGTCCAGGCAGTTGAGACTAGTTTTTCTGGATTCTCAACATGGGCTGTACTGTTATTTATGATCTTAAAACATAAGCGAAATTTAGAATTATTCAATAAAATTCTAAAATTTGATGAGGATATTCAACGAACTTTTGAATTCAGATTAAATTATGGATATTTTAAAAGCTCCGTAGTTGTGCTAGTATTTTACGCATTAATAATATCCTTATCTCCAATATATTTTATTCACAGTGAGAGAAAATTTCATAGTATCATATTTTCCACGATTTCATTCATGACTCAAGTAATTGTGATCTCCAGTAGTGCCAATATTCTGAATGTTTTAATTCGTACTTTATCAATTCGCCATCAATTTATTAATGAATTCTTGGAACAAAAGGTGATCAATAAAAACCGAGCTGTTTATAATGACAATTTCTTGGCGACATTCAAATTTTTCCGACGATTGGAGGATTTAACGGAAGAACTAAACAAAAATTTTGAGCCTGTATCGTTGATAATTGTTTCGATTGCGTTTATTTCAATTACTTACGATTTGTGTCGCATATTTGTACAATTCTCAAAAATTCAATTTGACCCAGAACTAAAATTTTATTCGGGAACTTCACGAATGTTTTCTATAATAACTCAACTGAGTATTGTACTAACTATTTCATCAGCTTCGAATTCTCTTGAAAATCAGGTAATGGACTTTGAATTTTTATAAAAATAAAAAGAAATTTTTATATGAAATTGAACAAAGATAGAAACGTATTTACGCTAGCCTAAAAAACTTTGTCTACAAATAATTCTTTAAATATCTCCTATAGCCAAAATCTTCAATTCTAGAACTAATTGAAATGGTTTCGACAGAAACAACAATGTTCCATTATGACAATAACCATATTAATGGCTTTTTAGAAATCCCCAATTTCGTTTTTCACGATTTACTCCAAAACCACACATTTTCTGTAGTCTTAAGGTAGAAATACACGACGAGAGACTTTGGTCTCTGGTTTCCAGGGTACAAAAGCCAAAAATCTCCAAAGTGTATACACGATCACAGACATTTAAGTCTGGAGATTAAAAAATAGATCTCCGGAGACGTTTACTAAAAAGTCTCTAAAAGCAAAGTCTCTGGAGTGCATACACGACGCAGGTATCTCGTCTCCAAGCATAACAACAATATCACTAATCTAAAATATAAAATAAGTAAAAACACTTTTTTTCTTTATAAAAACTGACCTTTAATCTCAAAACAACGAAACAAATTCTCGTTCCCACAAAACAATTCCCTGAAATGTCAAAATTCGTCTCCGGAGACCAAAAGATAGATATCAAAACGTTTTGAAGACCGGAGACGCATTAAAGAGACTCTCTCATTAGTAGCTACACGGCAAGAAACTTAAGTCTCCCAAGATACTTGGAGACAAATCTCCGGTCTCCGAAGTGTATACACAGGTCTCTTTGTATGCAGAGGCGAAATTTTTGGTCTAAGAGACCAAAGTCTCTCGGCGTGTATTTCTACCTTTATGTATGACAAAAGTTGGAGACAATGGGCGCATCCAACTACCAGAGCGGCTCTGGAGCGAAGCTCAGCTGTCAAAAAAATGCTCAGCTGAGCAGCATTTTGTGTCCTGAATGCGCCGCTCATTTATGTCATTGAAAGAAATTATTGTTCAAGATGGACCGCGATGTAATTATCTCCGTAATGTTAGAAATTTGTGCTTCTGATACGATAAATCTGGAAGCTATTTCACTTTTGGTTGAAGAGTGTAATACTTCAGTTGAAGTCGCCCCAATCCGGAATGCGGCACCCGAAAGAAACCGGGATTATTTTGAGGTGACTATGCCGAACTACACTCCCGAACTCTTTCGCCAACATTTTCCATAACGCCGACTATTTCCATTCCCGTTTGCTCAGCAAGAACTTCCATGAGGCTTCCCGTATTATAAATAACATAAATAACTATAAATATTATAAATAACACCATTTATGTATTTCCGTCGTCGTTTTTAGACATGAATTGAGGTTCTGTAATTCTTCATTTGACATTTGCTCAGCTACTGAGCGGAGTTCTTTTACGCTCAGAAAAAATGTGAGCTGCTCAGTTGAGCCGCTCTGTAGCGATTGCGTTCAGTAACTGAGCACCTTTTTCGCTCTAGAGCGATGCTGAGCCGCTCTGGTAGTTGGATGCGCCCAATAAAGTCTCCTACATTTTTGTCTTTTACTAGTGCTCTAACAGGTAGGTTTTGTGTTATATTTAACCACCTGAATTGAAGATAATAATATTAGCCACAATTTTGTCTTTCACTGTTATCCCGTATATTTTACGGATATTGAGAAATTTTCATTAAAAAGTAAAAAAAAATATATATTTTGGCGAATTGCTTGCAAACTAACCGTGTTTCGAAAAAAAACAGTTAAAGGAAGCATTAAAGATATTAAATTTTTCTAAATTTTTGCCTTTTACCATAAATCGAAATGGCGTGATCTGAACTATATTTATACATCTTTTAGTAAAAAAGCTTCCTCTCAATTAATGCACGCAGAAAAATCCATGCTATTATTCAGTATAATCGGGTGTTAACTTAAACCGTGGCATGCATATTATTGCACCAAACCTGAGGGAAACTTAAAGTGAACTCGCCAAGTTTGAAATGGTAAAAATCAGGACGTGCTTAAATTAATACTGGAAAACTTCAAAGTAGCACGCGAGTTCTCAGAAAACGCATTCATATACTAAGCATGTCATTCTTACTACAAGCATTACATTATTAACTACAAGTCTTAAATTGAGCATGTACATAATCATTTTAAGAATGCCAGGTTAAAAATTGCCCAGCAACATATGAAATCGGCGTGCTTAGTTTAAGCATTAAAGGATTAATACAAGCAGTTAAAAATGATTGACATGCTTCATCTAAGCATTCAAGATTGTTTCAAGAATGTTAGTCATGCTTGATTAGACAATTTTATACTGTAGGCATACTTATTTTAAGGTTTTAATGCTTACTTATACCATTTTAGTCGCTTTAAATCAAGCATTTTGGTATTAGCTGACCTTTAGATAAAGCACTTCTCATACTTCCTTTCTAAATTGTCCTCTCTCCGCCTTCTTTCCTCTCACGTTTTCTTCACCTTTATCTCACCTCTTTTCATCACTCTCGCCGTTTCCTTTTCTCTTCCTCTCGTCTTTCTCCAATTTTTAAATAATCAAAAAAAAATTTACATTTTTTACATCTTTTATTAAACTTAAAAATTTCACATCATTTTTGTTAACTTATTAAAAAATAATATAAACACGGGCTTAAGCGAGCCTACAAAATACTATCACAAGACAAAATTAAGGCAAAGATTAAGACAAGATAATTAAGACAACGTTACTTAAATCATAAATGGATAAAATGTTGGTAATTTGACGTTCCTGGCTGCCCTGTGAAGAAATTTTCCACTGCTAGGTTTCAATATGTTTTTGATGAGTAGGCTTCTTATGAAAATTCTGATGGATTAGGAGTATCTTTGTGAAGAATGACTCTGGAAGACGGTTTGAATACCCAGTGGAGAAGTTTCACAGCAATGAAAATACTTGATTCTAAAATTACAAACAAAATTATTTTAGTATTTTGGAATTGAAAGTCAATATCAATTTGAAAATGTATAACACATGTTGCATATTTACTCACCTTTGTTTGGATTTTCGTTTAAATACTGGATCAAATCAGAATGCTCGGAATTTTTCGGAAAATCTTCATTGAGGAGCTTTATAAATTTTGTTTGGAAAATATCGCAGCCCGAAAACAATTTCTTCTCCTAGATATGATCCACAACTAGTGGTTTTTTCACTTTTCAAAAATTTACAATATGAAAAATTTACAGTAAAAACAACTTTCCTCGTCGACAATCACGTACCAAATGACTTGAATCTCATGATCACTCATGAAAACGACCTGGAGCCATGCTTAGTTCTACCACGCCGGTCTGGAACACAGGAACACATGCTTAGTTATAAGCACGCCGAGAATGAACACATGCTTGGTTTAAGTATGCCGATATCAATTTGAACTACGTCCATACATCTCATGCTTAGTTCTAGCATACCGATGTTACTGACTATTCTAGCATGTCAATGTATTGTATATTGCATAAACACTTGCTCAGTTTAGCACGTCGATGTTATCATTAACACGATGACATTTCACTGTGATGAACTACGTCCCTGCAATTCATGCTTAGTTTAAGTATGCCAATATCATTTTACTCAGCAGGGACTCGATTTCTGCACTACATACCTAGAGTAAGCACGCACATTTCAACTTATTAGCTAAATTTGATCTTCGTTTGCTTTGAGTATGGCGGTTCCATCAATTGTGCTCAGTTATAACAGCGACAAGTTCTATTTTAACTTGCCATTCTTAATTTAAGACAGACTTCGGTCATGCTGTAAATAACATGCCAAATGCTTGGAACGAGTATGAGCTAATCGGTGTTAAGTCAAGCTTTCCACAAGCTTAATTTAAGCACCCGTGCTTGATATGAGCACTAATGCTTGAAATAATATCGTGTCAATCTTGATTTGAGCACTTTTCGGCAAACTAGAATTAAAGAGCGGATGCTTAACTTAATAGCATGCCAAAATTTTCTGCGTGTGTGGTCCTTTTCTGACAAAACCTTTTGCAATTTAATCAAAGAATACCACGAAATGGCGCCTCTAATTTTTTTTCCAAAAATTTCAAGTGTGGGCATGCGGAAATCAAAATATTTTGTCATCCCTTACACCCTGGTGTAGTTCATTTTTGTGTCCGATGGTTGGATCGATGCGCTACAATACGGTGCACTAAATCTAATATATTTTGAGAAAAAAAAGTGAAAGACTTACCATATTTTATTATGAGAAATCAATCAAATAAATATAAACGAGCGCGAAAAATTTTAAAAACTTCATTCATTGTCACTAATAATCACCTACCGCAAAAAATTGCAATTGCTTAATGTAAGTAAAAAAAACTTATGTCTCAGGTATCAAAAAACTTAGAAAATCGTAGTTGTATTAAAATTCCCTCAAAATTTAACATTAATAGCCATAGAAAAAGCCGGTATATATATTTAGTCTTTATCAGTGTTGTGCGCGTAGTCTACGTGATGTAGACTACACCATTGTCTACGCGTAGACTATTAGTGTAGACAATGGCCTTTTCTCTACGTGTCGACAATATAGACAATCAATAAAATAAAGGATAGCTGATTTAGTTTCATTTTATTCAATTAAGTTTAACATAATAAAGCACAATTTCCAGGAAGCAATCGCCAAACGCTGTACATGAGAACTTCGGAGCAAACTTTAATGGCAATTTTAATTCTATGCATGCAATCTAAGCGGCTTTTTTTTAAATTTTTTTGCAATTGAAATCACATTAAATTCTAAAACCTTTTTGATTCACACATTTTTCAATATAACGAACCGTTTATTTAAAAACCAGATCCATTTATATGGGATGGCTTTGCTCATTTAATAATATCTGTTTAATTTTTTCGAAAAACACGTCTGTTTTTAGTCCTTAGCTTAATTCCGTTGAGAGTTGTCGTATTTATAGATAGACGGAAATCTATACGGAAGTAATTCAAATCAAATAAAGTAAATCAAATACCCCTACATTGTCTACATTGTCTACGCAAAGACGACATTGTCTACGCCAATGTCTACATTGTCTACCCCAAATCTATTGTCTACGCTATCGTCTACATTGAAGTGTAGACAATTAAAGTCTACGCGTAAAGGAACAGCACTGGTCTTTATGTTTTCCACATAAGGGGAATCGTCAGCTCGCGGTAATTTGGCACTCTAACAACCTGCCCCAATTACCTGAGAATAGGTACCTACATTGATAAAGCAGTTTCTGACTTGCCATGCAAATCGGCTAAGACTCTTAAATATTTTCAGTGGCAAAAAACAATCCAAAATTTTAGCTCTGTGGATTTTTTTTATTTTTTAGACGTACATACAGAGTAAAATCAATAACAATTAGACAATCTTATGAAAATGTAATACACACAAAGCCTAACGTTTTCAGCTATAATATTCCATAAGTACAGTCTAATGTGTAGCAAAAGCAAAATAATTAATTAAATTGAAATGGTTCAATATTTTGTGAGACTGGAAAAAAGTTTAGTGATTCGTAACACATTTAAAGCATATCAAAAATCCGTAAATAAATCAAGCGAATAATAAATTAGAATAATTTTCTCACTATTATAATCAAATCGATGATAATCTAAAAAATAGGTGATTTTTTACCATAAAAACTATAATAAAAAAATTTCATATTCTTATACGTACTTTTTATAAGGTACTGTTGCTATAAAAGTATTGAATTCCGAGATTTTAAGTAACAAATTTGAAGGAAGATCGATATTCGAGCAACTCCTTATTCAGTATTATTTTTTTTTTTATTTTCAAAGATTTTCCAAAAAAGCAAAAAAAACATAAATATACGTAAGGCAACACCAGAAAACACACATGAAAATTATATGTAACATATTTCTTTCCGAATATTAAATTCTTGTGGTGACCAAACGAAATGTTAAATTGATGAAAAGATATTTTTACTTTCTTATACGAAGTACGGAATTCGAGGTATAATAAAGTGTTTTATTCATCAGAAATTTCCACCTCCTAATTTTGCCAAAAAAAAAACATTTCCCGAGCACTGCCGAGTTCATTGGGGTCATGTTACGAGAATGGCTGTCTGTCAGTCTGTTAGTCTGAGAAAGATTTCTCAAAACTACTACATTAGAGCTATGAAATTTTAGACAGGCGTTTGCTCTCGGAATTCTATTTTTGGTGAAATTCATTAAGCGGAAGTTATTCTAATATATAAAAATGGAAGTTTGTCTGTTGGTCTGTCTGAGATCACAAAACTCAAAAACTACTTAACTGATTTTTACGCGGTTTTTTGCAAAATGATCTGCGTTGCCAGGAGCAGGTTTTTATTAGCTATGTTAGATTTACAAAATTTGAAACAGAATGTCCTGTAAGGATAACGCAAATATTCTTTTTCCCATTTTTCTCCGGAGAAATTGGCATTAATGGGTTTTTGGGATCACGAATCCGATATTAGATTTTCAAAATTCGAAACGGAAGGTCCTTCAAGGATAACGTAAATGTCCTTTTCCAATTGTTCTCGCAAAACCTGGCTTTGGGAGGTTTTCAGGGTTGCTTATCACGAATCTGGTGTTGGAATTTCAAAATTCGAAACAGAAGGTCCTGTAAGGATAACGTGTTTTCCCAAAAGTTTTTAAAATTATTTATGGTTTTTTGGCATTCAAAAATTTATAAAAAACTTTAAGCTGGCAACGAAGGGTCTGCTAGTATAAATATAAAAATTTATATCAAATTCGTTTTTCGCGATTTTCTCGGAAACTGCGAATTTTTTAATAGTCTTATGCTACATTTACACGAATGACAAATTTGTCATTTTTTTCTTGTCATTATGTTAATTCCCGTGTAATTGGATTAATTTTTGTAATTTTTTCTGTCAGAAAATGTCAATCTCTCATAAAAGAATGAACTTGTCCATTCTTTTATGCCAGATTGTCATTCGTGCAAACGTAATATTAGTTATGACAACTTTAGTATTCAACTTTTGTCATAACTAATATTGCGTTTGTACGAATGACAATCTGGCATAAAAGAATGGACAAGTTCATTCTTTTATGAGAGATTGACATTTTCTGACAGAAAAAATTACAAAAATTATGCCATTTACACGGGAATTAACATAATGACAAGAAAAAAATGACAAATTTGTCATTCGTGTAAATGTAGCATTATGTTTCACAAAATCTGGAGTCTTATGTATGAAACAAGACTTTTGTCTATTACAAAATTTTCTAGCCTTTTGTTGTTTTTTCAGTTTTTTTTTCTATTATCTCGAAAAACGTTTTTCGGTGATATGTCGTGTATTGACGAGAATAGAATTCAGCATAGTTTTGTTTTCTTCCATTATTCATTATTTTTTACCTTTATTGAGATATTTTCTTTAAAATGGTTAAAATTAGATTTCTGCAAAGTAGCAATTTTTGAAAAAAAAAAAATTTAAGGAAGAATTAAAGGCGTGATTTTGGCTTTTACAAAAAAAAAATTTTGTTTTTATGTAAATTAATATTATATTCGCCATATTGTAGTATAGATTAAGTGGAGGCATAGATTTTGTATTAGAAAGTCATGTTCTGTTCGCGTCAGATATATTTAATGATATAAATAAAATTTAATATCACCAAATGGCATAATTATCTACTGAAATATAGCTAGAATAAATAAAATTCATAAATTTCCACACGACAAAACAAAAATTCATGTCAATCGTAAAGTTGGAATGATTCTGAAGCATAACAATGAGATTTTTTAAAGATTTTACTTGGATTATTCGAGCGGCGCAATTTTTTGGGATTTTTCCAATTATTGCACAGGATAAAAAATCCGAAAAACTTAAAAAGGGGAATTTTTTTAAAAGATTGCTTTCAATTTTGGCTGTGCTGATTCCACAAATTCTATCAATTCTAGTGTTGATCGATTTCTGGACTGATCGAAGCGCATTTATGACTGGAACAGATCAAACTGAGCGCGTAATTCAAATTTTGGAAGCGAATTCGTGTGTGATATCGTATTGTTTAATCCAGGCGAGTGCATTATTCAATCATAAAACATATATTAGCATTTTAAATGATATCCTGGATGCTGATAAATATATGAAAGTTTTTTTTGGCCAACAAAATATATTAACAGTCGGTAGATTGACTTATGGCGGTTTTACAATTGTTTTGCTTTTGTGTGGTGCTAATGTGTTGATATTTCCGTTTTATTTTGCTGCGAGTGGAAGACATTTTAAATTAATGTGCATTTGGACATTTACATATTCAATGCAAATCACAATTACTGGTGTTACTATTGTTGTAATAAGTGCATTAATTTATTCAATTGCTTTACGATTCGAAGAGATGAACGATGCGATTCAAGCGAAAATCACAAAAACAGAACAGTATTATAGTGAAATTCTTGTTGCACAAATAACTCAATTGCATAGCAAACTGTCGAAAATAACTGCGGCCATTAATTGCTGTAATCAGTCTATATTTCTTGTATTTTGGATTTACATGTTTTACACAATCACTTACGACACTCTGCGCGCTTTCAGTCAACTACTATCAAAAAACAGCCTCACATCAGCAATTAATTTTGGCAATATAGAAAGAATGCTTTGGATATTTTCTTATCTGTGTTTCGGACTAATTCTGTGCCGCTCCTGTGGAAAACTAGTAACAGAGGTATATTTAGGTATAGTATATTGACGGACAAAATTGTCTGCGGTAATCCATTCAAATTGATTGAAATGTAATTTTTATACGTCAATGAATATTATAAACTGAGATTCAGGTGCGGATCTAGACTTTCATTCAGGGAGGTCACGGAAACTTGAAACAGTAAACTCCCCTGAGACCTGAAGACAGTTTCACTTCACTAAATATTGCAGTTTTTATACCCGTATTGTGAAACCAAAGCGTATATTAGATTTGCCTTACCGTTTGTAACCCCAAGATCCCGTCATCACACACAAAAATGAATTACACCAGTGTGTTTAGAATGATAAAAAAAAATTGAATTTTGCATGTCCATCCGTCCGTCCGTCTGTCTGTCCGTCTGTCCGTCCGTCTGTGGCGCGGATGGCAGGCGCGCGGATTGAGCTAGAGACTTGAAATTTTGCGCAGATCCGTTTTTCGTAAAATGCGAGGCTAAGTTCGTTAATGGGCAAAAATTGACTATTAGGGGGGTGTATCCCCATACGAACGAAAATGTTTTTTGCGAATATCTCAAAAACGGTGCATCTTATCAAAAAAGTGCAAGAACAAAAATTATTTAGGATATGATTCCCATACATCAAAATCCGATTGGAATACATTTTAAGAAATCTTATTGAATATTTTGACTTCAAAGTGGAATTTTGATACAACTGTTCGCCGTTCACTTAAATCACCATACGGATTTTCAATAATGGCCAGATTGGCAATTATAGCTTTTGTTATGTTTTATTTATTAAAAACATTTCCTATTATAAATAGAGACTATATAAAATGTAAACTATATAATCGCTTTGGTGTATATTCATCGGGGCGAACAAACAGGCACATGTGCTTTATAAGTACGGTGACCAGATTTTTGAAATCAGGATGCTGGACGCAAGCAATTTTTTTTAAATTCGGTGGTTTAAGAAATCCATGATGTTGATCATTATATGAGAGGTAGGGAAACTTTTTTTACTATTTTTTAAATTCTCATCATGGCAGAAGAACTGCAACAAAGAAGTGATTACGTGAGGGGAGAGGGGGGGGGGGGGGGCTGGGCTTTAAAGCCTTGCGATTTTAATTTTTTTCCATTTCACAATTGATCTTCAAAATAAAATTCGTTTAAGTAAAAGTAATTGAATTTAAAAAAAAGTTACAGAATATAAATGATGTATTCCAAAATTGGCGTAAGCGTTTTTTTAATCCACAGTTTTTATCTTGAAAAGGCTTTAACAATTTTTTACCCCCGACGGAACGAAGAGGGTATGCGAGGGGGGTAGAGCTTGTGTGTTTGTCCTTTCATAACTTTTGATCCACTTTACCGATATTGATCCTGTTTTGGGCATTCGACTGGGTATTACGGCACGAAGGTTTCAGTACAAAAAATCACCGTTTTCGCTCATCTCAAACTCTTCCTCCTTGTTGATCAACTGAACCGATTTCGATCGCGTTTCACTTGTCGGGTAGAAATAATGAAAAGAATGTTTTAGTGTAAAATAATTCATCCTTCCCGTAAATTTAAATCCCCTCTGTTGGTGAGAGAATCGCCAGCAATCATTATTTCGTTTGGGATGAGGTAAAGAACTGACGCTATTCAATTTTGGTAGTTGTTTTGTACTATAACTCCTCCCCCACCCACGCCACTGTACTATAACTCCTCTCCTCACCCCCCGCCCGTGAAAAAATCCCGTAAAGTCATAAAAAAAACTGGAAATTGTGCCGAAAAAATCAATTTTCTGTTGCTATGTTCCAACCCTTTACAAACTTGAGATTGGTTTGAGCAAGACATTACAAACGTTCTGTGTTAAAAAAAATATTTTCCCTACTTAAATCTACAAACGAATATAAACAAAACCGTTGCGGAAACAATCGAATTTCTTATAAATAGAAAACCATCAATTTAATTAATTAGTGGCTACCTTCAGAAAATGTAGTAAATCCTTGACAGTTGTTTCTACAATTCAAGCCACTAGAAATGTTTTACAAAAAGATTAATTTTCTTTTAATTATCGGACAATGTGTTGGTCTTTTTCCAATTTTTCGATGTAAAAAGATTTCAAACTATTATAAATGTTATCAAATTAAGCCATTTTATTCTTTATTTGTTGTTTGCCTGATAAAAGCGGTTTCGATATTCACTTTGTATGATTATTGGACGGGTCGAAGTAAATTGATTACCGTTAAAAATCGAACAGAACGATTTATTCAAGGTTTAGAAATACATTTTTGCATATTTTCTTATTGTGCGATATTAGCCATTTCATTGTGCAATCATCAAAAATTTTTGAAAGTGTACCACAAAATAATTCATTTGGATAATTGTTTGTCATCAGCTATTGGACCGAATTTCGACAGAAATCGCTACTGGTCTTTTAAATTGGCAATGATGTTATGTCTGATGGACGCATTATCTCTACCCATATATTTAAATGGGAAAGGAACGAAGGAAATTGTTTTATTAACATCAATGTATATGATTCAATTAACAGTAAATGGAACAGCAATAATATCACTTGGGGCGCTAGTTCAAATAATCGTTGAGCGTTTCAAATGTGTTAATAACTCTATGGAAAAATTGATATTAACAAATAGTTACAACGACGATATTTGCATTGTGAAAATCCGAAGGAATTTTCGATTCTATTTGAAAATTCTAGAAATTTCCAAAACTGTTAATAAAATGAATGATTTTGTGATTTTATTTTTCATGTCATATTTCTTCTATACCCTGGCTTATGATATCTGTCGATTATTTGGAGTAGAATTCAATCAGCAGTGTTCGCCAATTTTAGCCATTTTAGCTTCTCAAACTGGACGAATTACATGGATTATCGTGTGTTTCGTAATTGCTGGATCTCTTTGTAAACCATGCGGTAAACTTGCCGATGAGGTGAGTATTAACGATTTCAAAATGTTCATATACCAATCCGGGACAAAACGGAACAATATAATTTTATAGAAAATAAATATTTTTTGACCGAAAACCAGAGAAAAGAATTAAGAAATATGCGTCTCAGGCGAAATTCTTTAAACAGACTGTGCAACTCTTTGTTTCAAAGATTGAAATCAAGAGTTGCACAGTCCCAAGTAAAAATAAACTTTGTTTTTCTCGTTCATTACAAAAAAAAAAACGAATTCTAAAAATTCCAATAAAAAGAAAAGGTTTTTTCAGACATGCGTCGTTTGAAGATAATTGTTGAAAAATTGCGCCGCAGGCGAAAAAAAAAGTAATTTACAGCCACCTTCAATAGGCAAAAAATACTCAAATATTTTTGCATAATCCTAGCGTTTGACCAATTTTAACACTAAATTCAAAAATGCAGTACAAAGGATTAGTTTCCGGAACAATCCTATAATATAATACGAGGAATGTCTGTCTGTCTGTCTGCACAAACGATCCCGAAAACCCACCTAACGATTTTCACGAAACTTGGTGGTTAGGGATTTTCGGGGACCAGGAATCTATCTAGATAGGTCTCACCTCTGAGAAAATTCCCCTCGATACCCCTCGCCTGGTATCTTCGAATTGGGTGGTCCGATCTTAATGAAACTTTACAGTATTACTAAGACTGTGTTTACATTGGGATTCACTTTGAGGCGGTACGTCTTTCGCTCCGGCCAAGTGATGGTGAGGGACGCAGTGGGGAGGGAAACCAAAAAGAGCGAACGAAGTTTAGATTCACTTAAAATTATTGGTCACAAACCGGTTTTTGAGTCTGGTCGTTGAAACCTGTGTCTTTAGTTTTGTTGATGAAACTGGTTTAGTGAATCCAGATGAAGCGAACCGTGTGCACACAGCAGAAAAATGACGAAAGACGTGCCGCCTCAAAGTGAGTCCCAATGTAAACACAGTCTAAGGGGGCTAAGGGCTTCCGATTTTTCCACCACAAACCTGACTTTTCCCTCCCCTCGATAACCCTCACCTGGTGTCTCAAAACGTTTCAAAAATCGGTGACAGCGATTACCACTCAACCGATTTCTATGAAATTTTGGTATCGCGCGTTAGTTTTAGTTCTAGTTTTCTAGGTCGGGAATTTAAAAACTCTGGAAAAGCTCTGTAAAGATAATGTGAATTTAGTTTTTCCCCAAAAATCAGCAAAAGTAGGATTTTGAGGTCGCCGAGCATGGCTCGGTATTCCTGGTACTATGTGTAAATCCGGGACTGTCCCGGCTATTCCAGAACGTATGGCCACCCTAATTATATTGCGAGTTTTATATTAACGGACAGACAAACGGGTGTGAATCAAAATTTTTAAACACGCTGGTGTCATGCATTTATGTATCCGACGATTGGTGATATCCGTTACCTTTTATTTAAACTAACCATAGACTTCTAAACAGAAAAGTAAAAAAAAACTGTGATTTAAAATTTTATAAAAAAAATATTTATTTGCCGAAACATTTATAAAAACAATTCTTAAAACATTTTTCTTCTCTTTAAATTAATAACTAAATACGAAAAAATAAATTTGTTGTAGCATTTGCCCGTTTCTCACTGCAATAACGATCACGATAAGATATTAATTTTGTGACACAAATAGATACTAACTACAATAATTGTATTTTTCTCTTTAAATTATATAAAATTCGATTATTATTTCGACGCAGCTAATTTGAATCAAATCAATTGTAAGGCACGTTACGATCAAATGTTACAAATTATATTTAAACTTAACAAATTCTATAAAAAATAAAATAAAATCGACACAAATAAAGTTTAACTTTAAAAACAAATATTAAAAACTAAATTTACATATTATGCATTTTATTAGATAGATAGAACTCCCTTTTAAATGGCGGCCATATTGCATTATATTCATTATTATGTTGTACTTTTCCAATATTTAAAAAAACGAGTTTAACACTCAGGTAACCTATGATTCAAGACTGTTGCACATCCGACTACGTGCTGCTCAAATTTGGATGTTGGCCCGATGCATTATTAACGGCTCGAAGAACCTCCTCCTGTAATGTTGAGGGTGGATCTGACAAAATGTCGGTTGTTGTTGACAAATATCGCAGTTTATCTGTAACGGCTGTAAAAGAAACACAATCACAATTAATGATGTTACGTATTAAAATGAAAAGCAAAAACATTTCAGTGACAAATATGTTGTCTGCAAGGGATTTTGGAAATATTTATGGACCGTTAAATTTAATCGATAAACATAATGCTTCCAAATCCTGCAAAGACTTCATCTTTGTAATTAAAGTGCAAAAATGTTTTGTTAGCAAATTTTTTTGAATTTTGGCGCGTATTCATATTCATTTTTTTAAACGTAGGTTTTGTTAAACCTGGCAGTTTGCTATGATTTTTTGTCAGTTTAAACTCATGTTTAACTAAATCTGTGTTTAAAAACGACTATGAATACGCGACATTGTGTTAAAAGCTAAACTAACATACCGGGTCGCAAATCCACAAGAGAACAATGTTGATCAACCCATAATAACGCTGTTCTGTACAATTCTTCGATACTAGCCATCGAAACTGTGTTTGTGTATGAATTAATCAACGGCTCAAGAATTAATCCAAGCTATTAGTTTTTAATGTAAGGAAAAATTAATATTACTTAAATTAAAACTATTTAACTTCAAGTCTCTTAATAAATGTGTATTTATTTTATCAATCCCCAGTTTTGATAATAGCTGTGTTAATAATCTGCCCAGAAGTAGCAATTTTGTATTTTGTAGGTTAAGAACGATTCAGGTTTATCCAGATTCCAGTGACAAATTTTTTTAAAAACTTATGGACAATTTTTCAATTTTTCACTCAATTTGTGCTTTAAAAATATTTAAAACTTAAAAACACCGGAATCAGAATAAAAAATTTACCGAAAATTTTTTTCTTATTCAAATTGACAACTGTCACATTCTTTTATTGCTACATGAAAAAGCCATTTTGTCTAGAATTGGATTTGACAGACATAGGTTTCATTTAAGTCTACGAATTCTGTACAATGTATAAAAAGTGAAAGAATAATTTTTATTTTTAAAAGTGAAATTTTCATAAAAAATAAATAAAAATGCTGTACACGCACGATATATGAAACTCAATAAAAAACTCGTCATTACATTGAATTGTTGACTATATCGCATTGAATACAGCCATCATATTACATTTAGTACCAGGAAAACCGAGCCATGCTCGACCACCTCAAAGTCGTCCTTTTGCTGAAATTTTGGAGAGGTGAGACCTATCGATCTAAATAGGTCTCACCTCTGTTAGAAAAACACACGGCCTAATCCACCTAAAGACGACACCGTTCTTACATAATTAAACTGTATGGGAGGTCTTCGTTATAGCTACCGATACTTTTCCAAAAGTTTATAGAAAATCACGATTTTTGTAAAACTTATTTACAAAAAATTTCAAGTCGCTAGGTCAATGCGATCTCGAGTTATTTAAAATATGTACAACGGACAGACCGACAGACAGGCATGGATATACTCATAATTTTGCCTGAAACGAATTTCGTACTAATCAGAAATTTTCTATCTGTCCCCGCTCTCGAGTCGGTCTCCGTCATGAATACAATATTTTCCCTCTATAGAAGAGGAAACTAAAAACGATGAACCCTATATCGCTGTTCACTATATCGGGTGTTCCCTATATCGAGAATGTACTGTTATGAAATTTTTGTGTAAAAGGATACAATCCAGAATTTCCAATTATCTATTGTTCTATAACGAACATATTGATTATACAATTGTTTCACTCTCTCTGTTCGCTGGCGTGAAACTGGTGCTCCATTAGCTGGCAGTATTGAATGCAAGTGTCTAAAAAAATAAAGAAAAATATAATTTCAATTTTTTGTTGAGAAATTCATTTCAAATTTATAAAATACTAGCTTGCATACGAGATCACTAAACCCCCTCCCCTTACTCCCCCCACCCCTCGCGCTACTTTTCCGTATGCCTATGTTTGAACCAGAACTACCACATACACTCATGCCAAATTTCAAGTCAATCGGTTCAGCCATTTTTGCGTGCAAGAGGAACAGACATACAGACAGACAGACAGACACCAACTCATTTTTATATATTAGTATGATAACATTTGAAAAGTATGTTTTTAAAAACTGGAAAGACGTTTGTGAGTTGGACTTCCAAAACTTGTTTGCATTCATAGGAAAAATTGATTTCATAATTAATGCCCAACCGAAATTGGAACTAATTTTTCGCCGAAAACGTGCCGAAACTGAAAATTTGGTCGGGCACTATTAATAATATAACAACATTTTTTTCTAAATCCCGATTGCAGTTCCGAAACTTGTGGTGCGACGTTACCTTTAAAAATATATATTTTGTGGAATCAAGTTTTTGAAAAAAATCCTACATTTCTCATCAAATTTATTCGAAATTGGGCTAACTTTCGGACTGGTTCAATTGCTCTCCGGAAGAAAAAAATTTGTATTACTATTACTATAACAATTTTTGTCATGGGTTTCTAATTTAGCACAGCATTTAAACTGTATAACTGCCAGCTGTATAACTGCATATCTTTTCAAAGTGATAATTGCTTCATTTGTTAGACTTACGTAAGAGAATTGTTCAAATTATCTCGTTCTTTTCTCAATGCCTCCATTTTATCATTGACAATACTGCGCTCCGCCCGAAGTTGTTTAATGTATTCAGCACCCTTCTGTAGCATGGCAGCTTTACTCAACTGTAGAATTTCATCAAAATAATAAGTTATTCAATGTTCAGTAAACCTCTAAAATTTAGAAAATACCTTCGCATTCGGATTCTGTTGCAACTGAGGTATTAACGAGTGCAACATATCGAATCCATTTTTAATGTTGTATCGGCGTTTTTGTTCCGCGTGAATGTGACCGGCTCTTCTATGTGAGTCCTTGGGAAATTTCATACTTGAAGCACTGCTTATTGAACGCGCAGGCGAGAGGGGTGAATCTTGGTCTATGAAGTCTGGAGATAAACTTGGTGGAGGTCCTTGAAGACCAGATGAGAAATTTATAATCTGAAATATCACATTTGGACAGCATTGAATTGAATGAATTTTCTCAATTTTATTTTAATGTTTTTGTGATATTCTGGCAGAGAATCAAAATTCTCAAAGTTGTATCTAAATTATATCAGAAGCAATTGAATAATTGATTTTTTGGTATTGTATAATTGAGATTGTTAATTCTGTTTATTTGACTTTTGTAAAAGAAATTTGAAAAAAAAATTGCTGAAAATTTCAAACTTGAAATCAGTTACCAACCTGTTGGTTTGTGAAAGATCCAGGAAGTGACGCTGTTCTTGTAGGTGAAACATGCTGCTGTTGGTTAGAGGACTGCTGAGATTGCATTTGGATATTTGATGAATTACTGGGATAACCTGGCGTATGAAAGCCGGACGGGGGTAGGGAGTGAGTGTGTGGGACTTGGACAGATATAGAACTGGTCGACGAACTGTGATTGTTGCTCAATTTATTTGTATCTAAGAAAGAATAAAATGGAAAACTATATATTTTTGATTAAGCCTCGAATATTCAAATAGAGAACAAAAAGTATAAGATTTAGAATGCGATTTTCAAAATCGGTTTTTGAAAAAGTAGTGTTTTTAAACTTTTTTTTTTTAATTGAAAACGATATAGATCCCCTTATTCGGTTTTGGCACAAAAGATGATAATTTTCCGTTAATAAATGAAATTTTTTTAAAATCTCAAATCGGAGAGATAAAGGGTGGTTAAATTTTAAGGGCCGATGTTGAATGTGAACCACACCTAAACGTCAAGTTTTTTTCTGCATTTCATTTGACATTTCTCAATTTCAGACTAACTCAATTTGAACCATGGAAAGATAAACAATCGAGCAACGCGTTAAAGTTATTCAGGCTTATTATGAAAATGGGCGTTCAAATCAAAATGCATATCGTGCACTTCGTGATTTTTTCGGTCAATTTAATCGTCCAAATGTGCGTACAATCGGAAAAATCGTGCAAAAATTTGAGCAAACCGGGTCTGTAGGAGATGTGAAAACACCAGTGCATGCTCGTACAGCTCGTACTGCAGAAAATATTGCTGCTGTTCGCGATAGTGTGGCTGAAGAGCCGTCCACCTCAACTCGTCGTCGTGCCCAACAATTGCACCTCCCACGCTCGTCGTTGATGAACATTATGCATAAAGACTTGCATTTACACGCTTACAAGGTGCAATTGACTGAAGAACTAAAGCCTCTTGACCATTTCAAGCGTCGTCAATGGTCAGAATGGTGGCAAGAAGTGGCAACAGTGGATGATCAATTTTCGAAGAAAATCATCTTCAGTGATGAGGCACATTTTCACCTCAGTGGATTCGTCAATAAGCAGAACAGCCGCATTTGGGCGAATGATAATCCAAGAGTGATTGTCGAAAAACCAATGCACCCACAAAGAGTGACTGTTTGGTGCGGTTTATGGGCTGGCGGCATCATCGGCACGATATGCATTTTGATTTGAACGCCCATTTTCATAATAAGCCTGAATAACTTTAACGCGTTGCTCGATTGTGTATCTTTCCATGGTTCAAATTGAGTTAGTCTGAAATTGAGAAATGTCAAATGAAATGCAGAAAAAAACTTGACGTTTAGGTGTGGTTCACATTCAACATCGGCCCTTAAAATTTAACCACCCTTTACAAGCAAGGAGAGTTATACCGTGAAAATACTAAAATATTGCGACCAAATTGGGACTAGTCATCGGTCATTGACAGTCGTTAGAATAGGGCCCAAACTCACATCAAACTAATATAACAAATAAGTCACTAAAAAAATTTTGGGTGTTCTGCGGTAGTGTGACGGAAGTATTAAAAATAAAATTACGAAAATTAACGTGAAATATTTTAACAACCGCCATGTTAAAAACCGGTTTTTAAAATCATATCATATCAAGTCATATCACATACTTTTCGTAGTTAGAAGTTGTGCTAAGGTACTGTTTAACATTGGTTCACTAGTGGCAGCCTGGAGAGAATTTGGCAGCGGCAGAGCGGAATGCTGCTGCATTGAATGGCTTCGTGCACGCGAACGATTTGGCTTCGCTTGAAATTTGGGCACGGCGAAATTCTCATCCTTTGGCTGAATCTTCTGAAAAGTCGAATTCAATGGTAAACTATTTGATCGGAACATTCCTTTTTCCTGTTGTTGTTGTTGTTGTTGATTTGGGGGTGAAAGTGTTTGTTGTTGTTGCTGTTGCTGATCACCAATAAAATTCGAATGAGGCGGCGAGGGCTGACGGAGATTTCTAGATGAAACATTTATGTAGCCAGCGGACTGGGCCTTTTTAAACACTGGCGTTTGAAATGGAACATAAGACGTGTTATCTTTCGTTTGAACTGGTTGAACTATTGTTGGAAAGGCCTGCTCCTGCGGCGTATTCGTCACTCCCAACATCGTCAGTAATTCAGCATCACTCGAGTTCACCTTTTGGTTAATAACGTTCATCTGTTGCATGTTCCCAGGTATCGAATAGCTCTTTATTGGCTGAATATTTCTAGTATTTGTTACAATATTCAAAATATTTGAAGATGGTTGAGTGAAAGCGTTCGAGTTAATGTTTGAATTATTTGTAAATTGTGTAGAAAAGGAGAGTTGTGGTAAAATTGTTTGTTGTTGTTGTTGCTGCTGCTGTTGCTGCTCAGCCAACATTTGCTGATAAATATTAGTTTGATGCGTGGTTGGTTGAGCTTTGTCGTAGTTATGTGGCTCACGACGGAACGGACGAGCTGATTTCGAAACACGACCCTTTAGAATGTTTTTGGCCGCTTGAAAATTTCCCATTGTATTTTGCATCTGTGGCGGCATTGTTTCATTGTTGCCGATTTGCTGTGTGTTAGAGAGCGAATACACTGAAAGGGATATCGGCTTATCCTCCATTAATAAATTTGTAGATGAATTTGTAATTTGATCGCGAAAAACCGATGTGTCTAGAATTTGGATATTGCCACCAACTAAATTAGTTTGCGAAGGCATCTCTAAAGGCGTGTTGTACATTTTATCGTTATACTGAATTGTGCTCAGAGGAGCATTCAAATCTAGCATATTTGTATCGTCCATTGGCTCAACGATATTATTTGATGGCGTTGTGTCTGTGATTTCAGTTATGGTTGCGGAATCCATTTGTTCCGTACCTTAAAACAAACATTTGTTACAATAAATTCAATTTTTTTTTATTCAAATTTTAAATCTTACCCATAATTTCAGGAAAATCGTAGGTAACGCCCTTAAATATATCTTCGGGTACTTCTTCAGGCACTGTTGGTAAACGTCCACATTGCCATAATTCTACAATTCAAATAATTAAACATTTTTGCTAATAACGAAAATTTTTTTTATTTACCTTGAAAAGTGTTGATATCAATATCTTCTAAATTCGGTTGAAGTGGGCCTAAACTCGGCTGAATGAAATCCGCTATTCCAGCACCGCGAGCTAATTTTGTTGTAGTTTTTTTTATCATTAAGAAAAAATTCTTATGTTTATTGAATCAATTATGAAACTATACCAATTTCTCTAGGATCTGGAAATGGAAATGGCACATTTATAGCTGAAAAAAGTGTATCCGATGTCCAGTCGTCGATTACCATAGGCGCCCTATCATTGGTCGTTGGTGACCATTCCAGAAAATCAAATTCACTCCTCTGAAAATTCATTTTTGTTAGTTTTTAAAGAGAAATACTTTTAATTTTTTATTTTCTATGAAATGGGATTTTTTTTTAAATATCCGGAATAAGTCGATGCCTTCGTATTACGCAAGGATTGGAATCTTGAAAAATTCGAGACTACACGGTATTCACGTTAAATGCAAAATAAAGTGTTACGTTCCCAACAGTGAATTTTAATAGGTTTTCTATAAAATCATAAATTCAACACAAAAGTTTTACACAAAATGAAAAATGCTTCGCGTTATGTGAGTTTGCGTAACACGAAAATTATTCTCAAAGTTTGCGTTCCCAAAATAACACGTTATACGAGAATCATCTATACCAATTCTTTGGATTTTTGCAATTGAATAGAAATAATTTTTTTTTCTGAGATGCAAACTGGTTTTTTGAACCGAACCAAAAACCACTGAGCCAGTGAGATTTTAGTGAACCAAATTCAAACCAAAAATCGAATGGCCTATGTTACACACTGCAACTTTAAGCGGCGACTTTTCTTAAGTATAGGCGCGAGAAGTGAGGGAAGCGGTGGCCCCTCACTTCTCTCGCCTATACTTAAGAAAAGCCGCCGCTTAAAGTTGCCGTGTGTAACATAGGCCAACTATTCTAAAAAAAAAAGACAAACCAAACCACTTTTAAAAAACCTGGCCGAACAAAACCAATTTGTAATACAAGTCCAGTAATTAAAACAAAAACCAGATTTTTTTAGTAATTTGGTTCGGCAGAAATTTGAATTTTTAGGATCAAAAAATTCGTATTATTTTTTATATTCGACCAGGGCACCAATCATGTATTCCGACGCGTCTCTGACTTTCGACTTCGACGCAGCTTTTAACTATTGACTTCGCCATATCTGCAGCTTGAAATTTCGCGGAATCGTCACTATGAATCGAAACGTGATTCTGACTGTCACTCCAGGAAATTTGAAGCTGCTGATATGGCGAAACCAAGAGTTAAAAGCTGCGTTGAAGTCGAAAGACAGAGACGTGTCGGAATACATGATTGCTGCCCAGATTTAGGGTTTAGCACTTTTTTTTATTAATCTAGTACAGTAATCCCTCCAACTGCGCGGTTTTTAACTGCGCGGTTAAGTTTTTTACACATCAGCGAACACAGGCTGGGTAACACATAAAAAAAAATTTAATCTATTCCACTCAGATCCAGTGGCGTAAACACAAATTTTGAGTTCCTTGCGAAACGGTTTATAAGTTCCCAAAAATTAAAATCCTTTTTAGTTTTGTTATTCAAAGCTAACCCGAAAAAATAAGAAACCAAAAATCTGAAGACATTTTTTCGACTCCATGTTCAGAAGCTTACAAAATCTCAAATCCTCCTCCCTTATAAGGCCTTGCACCCAGTAGCCAAAACTTTTGGGACTGTTCATAAAATAAGTCGTGTTGACTTTAGCTGTTCTTCGAATAGTGACTCGGCTTCGGGATTTGCCACATACGGGTTGTCCAAAAAGTACGCCACACTTGTCGGGTCAAGCGAGTTTGCGGCACAGCGGTAATAAACTGCATATATAAAATCATGAAAAACATGACAAGGTGGGTGGGATTGTTTGACGTATTTTAAGGGCTGTTACCTATGATTTTTTTTATTTTCGATCATTTTTCGTTGTCCAAGGAATCGTTTTAACAAACAAATATTAATTTCATGATGAAACCTAACTCTGACCATTATAAATTATATAATTTCAATTACACTAATGATGATTTTCGAGCTAGCAAACAAATAAACACATTAAACAAATTGAATATCACACATTTCAATGTATGTATGTTCAAGGATCGCTCTCGTCCAGAAATAAAATATTTCAAAATATGAATAACAAAATTCACTTAACAACAAACAATCAACGAAATGAAAGCTTTTGAGGAATTGCAAACATATTTCATGTTTGGAAAAGTTTTTTGCGGTATTTCCATTTCGTACGACAAAGCGAGGAATAAAATTAGAAATTCGAAATTTGATCAAAATATTGCCTTTTGGGCTATGATTATGATGCAAATAATTTTAGTTTTGAGTTTAAGCATGTGTTTTAAATTAGCGCAACAATTTTTCTCGGATAAAATTTTCGACGCATACAATTTTAATAAATTAATAGCGGTCTCAGCTGCAGTTGGCTCGTCAAATTTTAGCACACTGTGGATTTACTGTAAACAAAATGTTCATTGGAAATCAATCAAAGAGATTCATAGAATTGAAAATTTTTTGCTCGTGAAACATAAATTCGTGGCTAGGGACTATAATAAGGAATTTTTATATGCTTACTATATGCTTGCTGTTCTCTATGCAATTTCCGCGTATTACACCTACAAAGAGAGTTTGGGTCTAACTAAAATTTATGCATTCGCGATTTTAGTGTTTTATGTACATTTTGTAAATAGTGGAATTGTGATGATGTATTATTTTTGCCTAATTCGGATGATTGACAAAAGGTTTCAATTTCTTCACAAGTGTTTGATTCAAATATTAAACCGTGAGTGCGTATTAGGTGTTGATGAGCTAATTTTGTATTTAAATATGCACTCGAATATGATTGAAATTTGCCAAAATATCAATGAGATTTTTGGTTTCCCACTGTTCCTTCAAATTGGATACACATTCCTTATGGTAACGGTGAAATGGTTCTCGGTTTACTTTATTGTCAACGATTTGCATACAACAATGCCTATCAAAGTCTTTAAAATACCGTTGAAAATCTTATGGACATTGCCTCATGCTTTTATATTGATTATAATTTTCGCCTGTAGCACAATTCAGGATACGGTAAATTGATTAATTGGTTTTCATTTTACCCAATTAACGTAATGTGATTATTTTAATAGTTTATGGTATGCTTTTTCTTCCTTTTCTTAGGCAAACAGGACAGCTGAAATTATGTCAAGGATTTATGTTAAACGACAGGATTATCAGAACGTTGTAAGTAGATAATAATAGTCTCAATTTTAATATATCGGGTCTTTCAATAAGGGCATAACAATTTTGTATTTAAATAAAGCACAGAATAATTGAGATATCGGGTTGAAATATATTCCAGGTGAAGTGGACATGTTACATTGAAGTATGAAATCCGATGTCGTTCATAGGCCACCGCGAGCACGTTTGCTGATTGATTCTTTGGAGCCAATTTTCCACCACTCTTCCACACAGACCGGCCGGAACGTTGGCAATTTCGCGTTCGATATTGTTCCTGAGCTCCTCTAACGTTGTTGGCTTGTTGGCATAAACCAACGACTTAATATAACCCCATGAAAAGAAATCCAACGGCGTTAAATCGCATGAGCGAGGTGGCCATTCGACCGGACCATTTCTCGAGATTACACGATCGCGACCACCGACTCAGAATTTCGGTAGTAAGTTTTAATAATTTCCAAACGTTGCTCGTTCGTGAACTTCACCATGATAAAAATGTAAACCTTGACTGACGTTTTAGCATTGCCAGATCATGAAAAAAGTTTTACGGTGCGTTTTTATTAAAATACAAAATTGTTATGTCCTTATTGAAAGACCCTTTATGAAAAATTATTTCTAATTTAATCCATAGATCGATAAATTCCTGATAAAAAGTTTGCGGCATGAGACAAAATTCACGGCTTATGGATTTTTTGTCATAGACAATTCAACATTATTTAAGGTATGAGAAATATTTTAACATTTTACAAAATAAGTGTGCCGTTTGCGACACAATTTGTGCTTTTCCGAGGATTTAACCACTTTGAATTAGAAGGGCGAATGGAACACACTATTTTAAAGACGACACAAGGAATACATGCAGAATACTACCTCGAATACAGCACCTAAGCGCGAACGGACTATACGAGTTGTTAACCCCTCGACTTTTTCCGATACCGGTTTTGTCCTGGCCCCCTTTTTTCAAAGTTTCTATAGGTGTCACATATTTTGTGAGCAGCGCCGTGTCAAATCAGTTTTTTGTTAAAATTTAAAAAAAATGAATCAATTGAGATTAAAATACATATTTTTTATTGTTCGAATTTCAGATTGTTTGTGCTGTAACAACGTATTTGGTGATATTGATACAATTTAAGCAATTGGAAGATTCTAGGGGGCAATAATTTTGTTTTATTATAAAAACTCACATGAAATAATAAATAGTCTACCGAAGCACGAGTTTTGTTGCTGTTTTTTATTCCTTTATTAAATATTTATTTATTTTTAAGCGTTATTCGACACCCTCTCCTCATGTTAACTTTTAAGTTGGGGAAGTATGAACAAAAATACAAAATATTTTGATTCCGAATTGTAACATTCGTATTTAAAAGACACATTGAATTTTCATTGAAGAACATTGAATATCACGAATTATTGTAGGACATAAAAATAACAATAAAAAATGTCAGACATTTTTCAAAGGTAAGCAAAAATTTATTTTACCCTTATGGTATGGATAAAATGGCATACAAAGGGTGGGCTATCGACAGGTTCTCTTTAAAATTGCTATAAAATAAACACAGTTTTAGCATTGTTCTATAGTTCTACTGTTGTAAAAGAGTGAATCTTCTAATAACTTATGGAATAAAATTTCATTCAAATGGTTGCCTCGGCTGGTTGTGCAGTAGCCCATCCTGTTTACCTAATTTTTAATGGTTTTAGGTCCTATTTTACGAATAGCTCGATGAATATTGTGATTACGTCCCTGATTCGTTTATTAACTGTCAACGTAACATCGATCTTTAACGACACTCCACAAAGAATATGTACTTGAGGTGAACAGCACATGACTTTCTTATACAAAACTAGCTTGCATACCCGTGGTTGCCGGGTTAAGTTTTTTCAAATTTTTTTTTTCGATGGTCTATGTTGGAGCTAAACTTCAGGCCAATCGGCTCGGTAGTTTCCCCGCGAAAGGGTAATATAGAGGAAGAGCTAAGTTTCGAAATCACTTCACCCCCTCCCCTTTCCCCCCTCCTCTCGGCCTACTTTTTAATGGGTCTATATTGGAGCTAGACCCCCGACGAACATCTATGCCAAATTTTAGACCAATCGGTCAAGTAGTTTCCCCGCAAAAGAGTAACATAGCGCAAAAACTAAGATTCGAAATCACTTTACACTCTCCCCTTACTCCCCCCACCACTCGCGCTACTCTTCCGTAAGCCTATGTTGGAACCAGAACTACCACAAACACTCAAGTCAATCGGTTTAGCCGTTTTTGCGTAAAAGAGGAAGAGACAGACAGACAGACAGATAGTCAGACAGACATACAAACAGACAGACAGACACCAACTCATTTTTATATATTAGTATGATCTACATTTCTGAGCAATTTCTACGCACTCGACGAATAAAATATCAATTTAGATAAAAATATGATATTTTCAACGAAATCTGAAATATCTCGATAATGTCTAAAGCAGGAGTGTCCAACCTTTTAGCTTTCCTGGACCACATTGGGAGAAGACGAGTTATATTGCGCAACAAATAAAATATACTAACCCTAAAGATAGCTGATTAGTAAAAAACGTAGAATATATACATACTTAGTTAACAATTTTAAGTAATTTAGACTTCATTAAATTATAAAGTTTGTTAACATATCAGTTTTTATTGGACCACATTCA
Source organism: Chrysopilus asiliformis (assembly GCA_964034945.1). Classification (NCBI taxonomy): domain Eukaryota; kingdom Metazoa; phylum Arthropoda; class Insecta; order Diptera; family Rhagionidae; genus Chrysopilus; species Chrysopilus asiliformis. Next base: position 42,455,574 of record OZ035960.1, on the reverse strand, counting down.
AAGACGTCCTGGGCTGCGGGTTGGACAAGCCTGGTTTAAAGCGAAAGACGAAGTTGGGATATTCAAAAAGCCGCTATTTTGGTTATGAATTTCCACCAAAAGTCCTATTCCAGGACGCAACATGCATGTACAATTTCATGGCTCTAGCTCCAGTAGTTTTTGGGGAATCTTGTACACAGACTGACAGACAAAAATACATTTTAGTAAAAATGGTCCAATCGACTCAGGAGGTCGAAATTTTTCATGAATACAATGTGCAGTTGCAGGAACACAGAACTTATTTTAGCAATAAAATTTTAGTACAAATAAATATCTTTTCTTTCTTAGATACACCCACACAATGTGATATGCATTGTATCACTCAGGACAGTTATTGAAATTGTTATTTTGTCTTTCACTTTATCTTTATTTGGAACTAGCTTGCATACCCGCCGTTGTCGGGTAAAAGTTGTTCGCAAAAATTTTCTTGCGGCCAAAAAACAAAAAAATAACTTAAAAACTTTTGAAAAAAATCGTTGCCTTCAGGACCTCCCGTTCCGAATTTTAAAATTCTAACACCAGATTCGTGATCAGCGAACCCGGAAACCCCCGAGTGAAACTTTTCCTATTGGGCAGGATTAATGGCGAAAATCACGGTTTAAAAACACCCAAATCCCCTTTACACCCCGTTCACCCCCTTAGGGGTAAAATTTCGGAAAGCCCCGCCTTATTGAGTGCCTACGCGATGGTTGGGGCATACTGTGAAAGTTTCAAGTCTCTAGCTTCATGGGTTGGGCTGGGCGTTGATGAGTCAGTCAGTCAGTCAGTCAATCAGGTTAAACGATTTTATATATATAGATTTTATAAAGACATCATAGTATCCCCGGTTCTAGTTCCCTAAATGCATGGCGTTTTTTATTACAGCTCCCTCCCAATTGATCTCAATGAGAAACATAACAAAAGCTATAATTGCCAATCTGGCAATTATTGAAAACCCGTATGGTGATTTAAGTGAACGACGAAGAGTCGTATCAAAATTCCACTTTGAAGTCAAATTTTCCAATAAGATTTTTTTAAATTTATTCCAATCGGATTTTGATGTATGGGAGTTTTATGTAGAATCATATCCTAAATAACTTTTGTTCTTGCACTTTTTTGATAAGATGCACCGTTTTTGAGACATCCGCAAAAATCGTTTTCGTTCGTATGGGGGGTACCCCCCCTAATAGTCCATTTTTGCCCATTAACGAACTTAGCCTTGCATTTTACGAAAAACGAATCTGCGCAAAATTTCAAGTCTGTAGCTCAATCCGTGCGCCCGCAATCCGCGCCACATACAGACGGACAGACAGACAGACGGACAGACGGACAGACAGACGGACGGACATGCAAAATTCAATTTTTTTTTATCATTCTAAACACACTGGTGTAATTCATTTTTTTGTGTGATGACGGGATCTTGGCGTTACAAACGGTAAGGCAAATCTAATATACCCTTTGGTTTCACCATACGGGTATAAAAATACCGAAACAATTCTTTATGTATAAGTACAGTACAAAATGCAATACAAAAGTAAAAGAAAACAAAAAATCTCAGTAAATGAAAACAATTGCAAGTCCTCAAATATTATCTAAGCAATCCATCTGCAAATTGAATAATATGGTCATAAACCCAGTAAATAGCCATGTAAGATTCAGTCAAATATGAAAAGCCGAAATAAACAACTTATTTTCTGTTGTCAACTGGAGTTCGATAACTTTTAACTTTCAAAAACAACCAAAAATTGCGCGAGTCATTTGCCAAAATTTAAACAATTTAATAAAAACAAAATTATGCGATAAATGATATGAAAAATAATTCGGGAATCGACTAGAAGCATTTGTTGTTTGAATTACTAGCTTTACATTTCGTATAAAAAATTACTGATTATTTCTATTTATAAACTACAGTACTTATTTTATGTGCCATACCCCTTGGGATTGTTCAATTTATTAAATAATAATAGCAAAGTATTTTCAAAATGTTTACAAAAAAAAAACAATTTTTATTATCAGTCGCATTCTATTCAATTGCTATGTAGAATTTAAGGGTAATTACACTCTGAAGATAACACAATTGAACCGAAAAGCAGACAGAGGTAACTATGAAGTGATAACAGACTCGAAATGCACTTTTTTTTATAAAGATCAAACAATTTATGTTACTTACAGTATCACCACATATTAAACTACCGCCAGTTGATTTTGTTTTATAATTTTTTCGCCATTTTCTATATTCTGCTTTAATGACGATAAGCTGACGCTTCCAATATTTACCTTCCAGGACTACGCTCTGAAATAAAGAGGAACATTTAATTGTTTAAATTATTTATATTAATATATTTTTTCAATTAAAAAATAATTTAAAAGAATAAATTTTTAATCATATTATTTGTACATTTTACTTGTTTTGGTTATTATTAGAACGTTTTTTCATTTTAAATACAAGGATTTGAAATTTTTCAAGAATCTCACGTAACATTTTGTTGATGGCTGAAAAAAAACCTTAGTTCATGCGCACACTACGACGGTATGCTTGTAAAGTGGTGTTAATGTGGCAATTTGAGTTTTTTCAAACACGTGGAAATCAGCATGGACGTGGGCATCAAAGTAAACTTAAGTTAAAGAAAGTAAGTGGTAAGTAAATGTGCGCCCATATCGGGTTTAGGTATTTTAACCCATTTTGGCTCAAGTGGTCGGTTTACTGATTACCGACCACTATTCTAAGATTTGAGTCTGATTGTTACCACATAGAAGTCAAAGTTGATATTATGGAAATTACAAGGCTGGGCCAAAATGGAATAAACACTGAATTTTCCACTTTAGAACCATTCCATATGCTTACCATCACAGTGTGTGTCTGACCTTACTAATGTTGCAATAAACCACGTTTCACCATTAATGTAAGACTATAGAGGCCCAGTTCTACCCTCGATTGTACCGCCATAAGGAAAGTAATATTTAAGGGCAGTCCATAAAATATGTCACTCAAATTCTCGGCCTTCTGAAACCTCCCCATCGTTATGATTTTACACGATTTTTTGTATGGAGTTTAGTACCGCCATCACACTACCGCAGAACCTCTACTTCCCCAAATACAGTGACATATTTTATGGGCAGTCCCTTATAAGACATAAAAGTTCATCAACAATAAAAACCGTGACAACAGTTTACATAGAACTATTGTGTGGAATCAAAATGTTCGATTTTTTATCACACAAAAATTCTTATCAAAACTCTAAAACAATGCAGTTTTTTTTGTAATTTTTTACCTGCGGATTGTTGTGAATGTCCGCGTCTAAAGGTGAAGCAAACTGACACACTGGCGTCTTTTTCTTCAAGATGACTGGAATTAAAAAAAGAAATATTAATTGCAATTTTAATATCACTCAAAAGTTATAAAAACTTTTAAATTTACACAAAATTGATACTAAAATTATTTTACCAAAATAAACCTTTCACTAAATTTGTAACGGCTGCGCCTTAGAACACAAAATACGAACTTTATTTCATACATTTCCAAAGTCTTAAAATAATTGTATCCTTAAAATATTTTACTAGTAACAAAAAAAAATATCAATAGAAAATTAAGTTAAACTTCAAATAAAAAATATATTGAAACACTTTGTAGATTACGGCGTTTTAAGGACAATTGAATGTTGCTATATAAGAATTCTAGCAAAATGAAGTTCATTTGGCTCGATCTTATCATTTTAAATTTTTCAAAAAACAGGAAGGGCAAAAAAAAATTAAATGTAATATATTAATTGCTTAATATGCAGATAACACTTTTTGATAACGAATTTATCAGCGTAGTGGCGATAATCTGTCTTGTCTAATGCATTTACAACTAATAATGTATAAAAAACATAATTTGTGATCAACGGCTGACTTTCTTATACAGAAATATCGCCAAAAAACATCGACAGTAGTGAAAAATGTCGGTAAATCTATGATATTCATATTTCACGAATTTATTGAACTAGCTTTCGAACCTGTTGTGGATGGGTTAATATTACTTTTACTAACCCTAATTTATTCACTAGGAATTAAGCCGAGTTAGTGAGTTAAGGGAGTTAGCTAACGTTATTTTCCATGTTAAAGGTGAGTTAAGGGAGTTAAGGCGATTTAACTCCTAGTGAATAAATTGGCCGTAAGATATTTCAAAGCAAAATTAACATATTGTCATGTCACAGCCATAGTCGCGAAACTACAATATCGTACCTTATTGAAATTTGATGTATGGGAGAGTGATATGAAATCTAACCACGGTGATTCTAAACACTAAACACTTATTCTAAGTAAGTGATTCTAAACAGAGATTCTAAACACTTTTTGCCTCAAAAATTTCTTAATAAAACCATTTCCAAGAAAATCGTATGAAATTGCTTCGTTTGTATTGGGAGGAGAGAAGCAAACGGGCTTAAAATTATCATAGACCAAATCATTTATAAGCTATTAGCTTGCATACCCGTCGTTGCCGGTTTAAGTTTTTTGTATAAGTTTTAGAATACGAAGAAAACCGGAAACAACTTAAAAACTTTTGAGAAAAATCTTGTCCTTGCAGAACTCTTCGTTGCGAATTAGTCTACCGCCAGATTCGTGATCAGCGACCCCGAAAACCCCCGAGTGAAACTTTTCAGCCTCCTATTGAGCAGGATTCATGGCGAAAATAACGGTTTAAAAACACCAAAACTCAATTAAATTTTATTAAAAACACCCAAACCCAATTAAATTTTATTAAAAACACCCAAACCCAATTAAATTTTATTAAAAACACCCAAACCCAATTAAATTTTATTTCAGGAATAAAGATATTAATAAAATTAAACATAGCTTAAGCCAGGTGAGATGATACCTGCCTCACATAATTAAATCCAATTTTATGAAAAATTGGGTATTACTACAACAACTTTTGTAAACTCGAGAGCTAATTTAAGCATCGCTGAACCACATTGTCCACCATCCAATTGGTGGATCAGAATTTTTCAAAAACGCTTTTGTTTAGAAAAAATGTGTTTAGAATCTGATGCTACATAAACTTTTGTCTACATCAAAAAATGATCCATTCATTGGATTTATAAAAATTGTATGATAACATTTAGAATTTTTTGTAAATCGCGTCCCATGGGCTTTATGGGTCGATAACAACTTTTAAATGCCAAAAAAAACCGGATAAAAATCGGTTGAAATTGACTGGAAGAAAGTTATCTTACAAATTTTCGTTACACACATTTATATATATACATGCATACACCTACTAACATATTACGGACTCATCGAACTGCCCCGTTCTGATTTCGATTTTTTAACTAATTTCAATACCTATCTTATATGTCTATCTTACTCAAAACTCCATGTTACAAATTTTCGTGAAAACAATACTTTCTTAGCGCAACTTATAAGAAATTCGAAAGAAATAATATGTAACGCCAAGGATTTCAATTATATTCACATACATTGCATATGCCAGCACCTCCAGATGACGTTGTTTAAACGGATTTTGTCTTTCCAGCGAAGGCGGACACCTTTGAAATGATTCCATTTTGGTGATGTAAGCTTTTGACTGAAAATAAGAGAAAAAAAACAACATATATAATGTAATAAAAGATTAATAAACTCATAAAATGTTGTATTCTTAATGATAATCAAGTAAATTTGTTTTAAACAACGCACGTCAAAACATGAATTCAATAATTCAATCTGACGTCTACAAAATCTACAATGTTTAATATTAGATTAGATTGCCATGATGGGCACATTTTAATCAACAACAATTACATTTTTAAAATTCTAATCCTAAACCATATATGAAAATTCAGTAACCGCGAATCTTGTCATTTTGATTTTTTTAATCATTCATGAATCTGAAGGTTATTTTTGTTTACGAGATTTATTTTAGGTTTCTTACCGGCTTAGAATCGTAACTTTTTAAAATAGAGATTAAAATATCTGATGCGAGCAGCACATGACTTTCTTATACAAAATCAACGTTTCTGCACAAATTACCTGACGAATAATATATTAGTTTACATAAAAAGATGAATTTTAATTTTACAAAATCTGTAATATCTCAAAAACGGTAAAAGATATCGATTTACGGTAAAAGGCAAACATGTGGACAATTTTAATATCTTCCAACTATTTTTAACCTCCAACTATTTTTAACCTCCAAATATTTTTACGGGGATCCGTTAGTTGGCAAGCAATTCGCTAAAATCTGTTTTTTACATAAAATATGCCAATACCAAGCAATTCGCTGGCAAGCAATTCGCTAAAATCTGTTTTTTACATAAAATATGCGGATAACAGTGAAAGACAAAATTGTGGCAAACATTATTCTCTTCAATTCACCTCATTCAATAAACCACCAAAAACCCGTTATTTTTAGAGATAATCGCAAAAAACTACTTTTTTTTTAAATAACGGTATATCTCGATTCTGTATCGAGATATCGAGTTGTAGTAAAAGACAAAAGTCTAGAAAATTTTACTGTCTTCAACATTTGTGATACATAGGAATCCTTAGGAATGTGTAGTTTCAGAGGAAACATCAAAAAACCAAACTGCGATTTAAAAACATAATAAAAGCTATAATTGCCAATCTGGCAATCATTGGAGACCCGTATGGTGATATTCGTATCAAAATTCGAACAGTTATACCAAAATTCCACTTTGAAGTCAAACATTCCAATAAGATTTTTTAAAATTTATTCCAATCGGATTTTGATGTATGGGAGTTTTATCTAGAATCATATCCTAAATAACTTTTGATCTTGCACTTTTTTGATAAGATGCACCGTTTTTGAGATATTCGCAAAAAACAATGTCAATCGTATGGGGGGTACCCCCCCTAATGGTCCAATTTTGCTCATGAACGAACTTGGCCTCGCATTTTACGAAAAACGGATCTGCTCAAAATTTCCAGTCTCTAGCTCAATCCGTGCGCCCGCAATCCGCGCCCCACACGGACGGACGGACAGACGGACGGACGGACATGCTAAATTCAACTTTTTTATCATTCTAAACACACTGGAGTAATTAATATTTTTGTGTGATGACAGGATCTTGGCGTTACAAACGGTAAGGCAAATCTAATATACCCTTTGGTTTCACCATACGGGTATAAAAAAAGACGCCATTTTGGTTACTTTCGGTTAATGAAGGATCGTTCTTTTCCAGGACCAAAAACGCCTGTAAAATTTCCTGGCTTTAGCTCTATTAGTTTTTGAGAAATCTTTGTAATAATGCTCCAATCGACTCAGGAATGCTGGGAAATTATTTTTAGGAAATTTTTCATGAATACAATACCTTATTATACTTGGTATGAGAAAGTAAATAAAGGGTTTTGAAAGAAAAACTAAAATTTATTGTAGTTTTTAAATTGATAAATCTCTGATTGCGAGTTTCACGAAACTTTACAGGCCACTAAATAAAGTTTTGCTTGAGATTCGCTCGCTAAGTCGGTTTAGCGGTCACTAAAAATTTCGTGAAGTCAGCTATAACACTTTAAAAGGAAATACGACTTATGCGATTAAAAATCCCATCAAAAAACGACTTAAAAGCGCAATTTTTTTGATAGCTCTAATACTTAAAAATTTGAAATTATGTAAATGATAATCTCGGACGAATGACGTATTTATGAACCAAGAGCTTATCTCTTCCCGATTGATTAAATGTTTTAATTTTATGGCAAATATCTATGTATATCTGCAACCTTCACCTGCCACGAACTCTGTTGATATAAACTGTCATTAATTTATAATGAGTATTTTACTTTTTTTCAAAAATAGTGCATTTAAACATTCAGTTTTCTGTATTTAAACACAATTCATTCAATGCGGTACAAAATCGAATTGAATGAAATTGTAAACGTAACAAAATTTTTATTTTGGAAAACGGTTGCAATGGAAAGCAAAATTTACCTCAAAATCGGATTAAACTACTTATTCCTCCCTTATAAAAGCCGACATCTTTTTTTACAATTTTCTCGATGCATCTATAAGTGGTCCAATTAAAGTATATGTCTACGTCGTCAAATTTTTTAGTAATTGATTCTTAAAAGATTTATCTTTCAAAAATTCACAGAAATGTAATGTTATCATCGTAGAAGGGTGGTTTTGAGCTTATTTTAAAGGTAATGAGCATCATTAAAAAAATACTATCATAAATATTTCCCCCCAAAAGGTCTCAAAGATTAATGGAAATATCCTTTTTTCGACTTAACCTTTAATTGATGAGGTGGGTCCAGTGGACCCACATTGACTTTTCTCTCTTTGCTATTTCTCATGTTTTCAGCACAGTGACTCTGAAATCTTCAGTACCTTCATACAGTATGGTGTTGTATGCCGAGTTAAAAGCACGGATTTGGTATGTGATTAAAACAAGTCCATTGGAAACCACCTCATCATCTACGCATGTGATGTTCACCTCATAAATTAAGGGTTAATTGCCTTATAACTCCTAAATATTTCGACTTACGCAAAAATATTTTAAGAGTCAGGATAAACATCATAGATAGAACTTCTAAGTCAAAAGAAGAACTAAGTTCTAAGTCAAAAAAGGACATCAAGGAACATAAACTATTGAAAATGTCATAATAGTAATATTTTTTGTTACTGCGCAATAAATTTGTACTTTTTGGAGTGTGAATAACAGGCGTTTTCCATAGCACTCCAGGGTAACAACCCAGCCTAGCCATAGGGATAGATCAGGCGTAGTTAACTTCAAAAATTTCCGCGAGATGGCACTTCGCTTATGCAGAACCTCTAAATTTGTTCAGATTTAAATTTTAGCAAAACAAAAATGAATTGGTGATACATTTTGGCTTTTAAAATAGATCGGTAAATTCTTAAAAACTCGGAAAAATTCTAAAATTACTGGATATTCATGTCCATGTTAGGTTATCAAGTATTCCTGATACCACCAAATCGTGTTCCTTTGGCGATCTACCCCTTGACGCTCCGGGACGCTGCGGAGTGTTCAATGGAAATCGCCTGCCTATGCTGTTTAGTAGACAGTCTGTTCAGAGGCTTCGCCCATTGCAATTTCATTTCAAACGTTTCTTGATTTCAAAAATGTTTAAGAATGTGAAAAAGAATAATATTTAAAAAATTCCGGAACGCAAATCTTGTGGTAAACACACTATCGCATATCCATATTATTTCATCACAGCATTTCCAAAAATAGTAGCATTATCCATAATTTATAGAACTAAAATTAAATATTCTACTAGTGATGGCCTATTTCTGCAATCAAGCGGTAAACACTATCTAAAAAAATTAATAACTGTCATAAAACACCACGAAAACGCAACAAAAAGATTGTCAACGTAAAAAAAATTTACTTATCGACTCGATCCAATAAAAAAAAAATCAATACCGATAAGAACAAAAATAACAATAAAACCCAATTGATAGCGAAAAAAATGCGATAAGATGTTTACAAGTGTATTCAAAACATTCAAAATACTAACAAAAAGAAGGCTGGGCAGGCACCAAACGAAGGTACAAAGTCCCCCAAAATAACATCAAAATAGAAAATTTACATGAGTAATGAATTTAGAGAAAAAAAAATGGCATAAAGATAAATTTCTATTTTTAAAAACCATGTGAGATATAAATCGATCTCGTGCAAATAGGAATTCTTAGAGTATTATAACTACCTAATTATATTTTACATCGAAATGCCAATTATGTAACATTTACAACTGCCTCAGTGTAAAAGAAAAACCCTGTTTTGAGATTTTCATAAATCCCGTGAAAATTTTATGTTGGGCTTTCAATTATTATGTGAGATTCTCAAGTAATTTGAGTCAAATTCCGACTAATGTTTTGAAGTAACAGCTGGGAGTTTTGCTCGTGTGAAATTCACCAAAAAGAATTTTGTCACTCGAAATTTCGAATCGAAAAGAAACAAACAATGGCTGAACTCGTTTAAATAAGTTTTAATTTTATCGAAACATTCGAGTGTGTGTTCATCTATTTTGTATGAAGACAGCTGTTTTATATTTTCTGTATGCCGCCAGTAATTTAGTGTAATTAAGAAGAAGTAAACAAAATAAACGGACAAGTTCGAAATGCATTTGTATTGGAAGAAAACGCTGAAGATTTGACCTTTGATTAAATGTGTATAGAGAAAGTATACACATTGAAAAGCATCGTTTGGTTATAATTGATAATATACGCTATATTTATTTCTCAAGTAAATATTCTTCGATGAATTGAGTTCATTTACGATCAGTTCATTTGATATATGGTTCATTCATCTTCCTAAACATTCACATAAGAAATCAAAATCAAAAACTTTTGTGTACAAGGCTCACTAAATTACTTTGCGTCACAATTTTATTTGTTTCTCAAAACTCTTTTCAGTTATTAGTTTTTTTTATTTTGCTCTAGAACGGATTAAAGTGGTTTGTTATCATCACAGTAATAAAATTAGAAGCTGTGTTTTTGCTGTGATACAACAAATTTTTTTTGATTGGTTTCTGATCAAATTCAATTTGTTGTTACTGAAAAGCTTGAAAGAGATTCTTTTGTATTAAAACTTCTTCATTATATACAATTTCCAATTGATGGACTTTTTTTATCTGATGTATATGAGGGGACTGAAATGAAAAAAAAAAATTTTTTTTAGTTGGAAAATTGCAAAATGGGAAATTTCCTATATTTATAAATATTATCTCAGTTCGGGAGAATACAGCAATTTCGTAAAAACCTGCGAACATATTTATGATAATCTATTCTTGGAAAATTTATCATTTTGGCTTAGGGTTTTCATGGAATAAATTTAAATCGATTGCGTTTAACATGAAAAGAGATATTCGATGGAATAATAATTACCTTTTCTATATTACACAGCGAACAAGTTTGCAAAATTTTTCAAAAACTTAGGGTCTTTCAACAAGGACATAACAATTTTGTATTTTAATAAAAACGCACCCTGAAACTTTTTTTATGATCTGGCAATGCTAAAACGTCAGTCAAGGTTTACATTTTTATCATGGTGAAGTTCACGAACGAGCAACGTTTGGAAATTATTAAAACTTACTACCGAAATTGTGAGTCGGTGGTGGCAATCATGTAATCTCGAGAAATGGTCCGGTCGAATTACCACCTCGCTCATGCGATTTATCGCCGTTGGATTTCTTTTTATGGGGTTATGTTAAGTCGTTGGTTTATGCCAACAAGCCAACAACGTTAGAGGAGCTCAGGAACAATATCGAACGCGAAATTGCCAACGTTCCGGCCGATATGTGTGGAAGAGTGGTGGAAAATTGGCTCCAAAGAATCAATTAGTGCAAACGTGCTCGCGGCGGCCATATGAACGACATCGAATTTCATACTTAAATGTCACATGTCCACTACACCTGGAATAAATTTCAGCCCGATATCTCAATTATTCTGTGTCTTATTTAAATACAAAATTGTTATGTCCTTGTTGAAAGACCCGATAGGTTCGTGCGAAGGCAAGTCTTTCTCTTTTTCCATATTTAAGATTTGGTACAATGAAAAACACCAAAAACCGCCACTTTGCGATCTTTTTCCTCTTTTTCAAATATCTCAAGTTTGGCTATTAAGGTCCAAAAACGATTCTCAGAACGCGAAAGTTAACTAAAAACCATTAAATTTAGGGTAGAATCAATTCGTCTTACATGTGTAATAAAATGTATTTTTTTTGCTGCAGAATACAACAAAAATAGCGCCGCGGGTAAAATAATATTGAAATGCCTCGCAGAGAAAATTTTTCTGACAATGCGATGCAAGCGGGATTTTTTTTTTTGGAAAAAAATTGTGAAAAAATGCAAATTCTGAGTTTTTTTCATTTCCATTTTGACAATTTTCGGGACATTGGAATAATTTTGCTTCTATCGATAGATTTTCTCCATATTTTTGCATATGCCGAGTTTTTTTTTTGCAATAGAGATTGGTATTACTAGGGGTAATATTAAAAGAAAATCACGACAATAAAGGGCTCTCCCCATTGCCAGGATATTTTAGTTGCGATAAAATGTAGGGACACACTTATATAACAAAGGCTTGGTAAGAAAGAGAGAGAACAAAAAAAAGCGTACGTCGCCAGATGTCGCTTTTGTAGTTTATTTTATAGGAAGCGTTCGTCGCCAGGTGTCGCTTTGGTAGATGTATTTGAACTGACGTACGCTTCCTATAAAATAAAATACAAAAGTAGTCAAAATCTGTCTGATTTTGACAAATGCAGTTTCAAAACTTACAATACAATGAATAACAACGAAGGTATTTATATTCATTACATGTTTTGGTATACAGACTATAATAATAACAACCATATTTACAGGTAGGAAATTTGAGATATTAGAGGACATGCAAATTGAATGTTTTGGACATGGAATACGGTTTAAATTCCTATGATTTTATCCTATAAAACTTTCTATAAAGACTCGTGCCCGTATTCTGTCTTTCCCATTGACAATTACAGCTATCTGTCTCTTTCTATTTGTAACACATTTTTATCGCAACTAAAATATCCTGGCAATGGAGAGAGCCCATAAGTGACAATTAATTTAAAACAAGGTTTTTCTAAATTCAAAAGTTGCAGTACTAAATTGATTAACATAAAACTTTGAATATTCCAAAGGAGAGTTATGTGTTGACCACATCTGATATTTTTACATTTTTATCCGAAGTATAATATTTTTGTACTCCTGAGTCTATGGAGCATTATTACAAAAATGTCTTTCTGTCTGTCAATCTGTTAGTCCGTCGTCTGTGTACAAGATTTCACAAAAACTAGTAGAGTTAGAGCAATGAAATTTTACAAGCATGTTTGGCTCAGGAATGGGACGATCCCACCAACTCTTGATGGAAATCCGTTAACCGAGATTAACCAAAATGGCGGATTTTTTCAAAAATCGCAATTCCGTTTTTTGCCATTTACTCCGGAACTACGCGTTTTTCTGTAGTCTTATGTAACAAAAATTGGAGATAATAAAATTTTCCACATTTTGTCTGTTACTAAAACTGCGTATCTCAAGCCGTTATAAAGATGTACCGTTAGTTCAAAAAAAATCATTATTTTTGCCATTATCTCGAAAATCAACCGTTTTTTGCTCAAATAACTCAAAAACGGGTTGAGCTAGAAACTTGAATTTTTTTACACAAGTTTTATAAAAATTGTAGTTTTGTGTCAACTTTCGGAAGAGTGATGGTAGCTATAACGGGTACCTGCCATACAATTTTTTGGAAAAATACCATTTTAAAAAAAATCGAAACCTATGTTCTTTTGGGGAAAAAAATGAATATTCCAAAATTTAAAGGAAAGTAAATTTTCTACATTTTTTGCTTAACCGGTTTTTTTTGTATCTCTAATGGTTCTCACGATATTTGGAAAAGAAATCTGTTTTTTGAAAATCTCTTGAAAACTATACACTTTTGTGAAAAATTTGCATATAACCACTTTAACGTATTTTTAACGGTTTTTACGTATATTTAACGGTTTTCAACGTATTTAAAAAAAAAAATAGGTTTTTTGAAAATTTCTCGGAAACAGTGCGCTTTTGAGAAAAAATGAACATAACCAAATTTAAAGAAAATAAAATTTCCTGCATTTTTCCCTTTGACGGTTTTTGCGTATCTTTGACGGTTCCCAAGATACTTGAAAATATATTCTTTTTTCACACATTTTTTCCGAAACTAAATATTGCAGAGAAAAGTTTTGTGTTGATCACAAATGATATTTTTTTATATTATCAATTAAGGCAAATTGTATCGTCATGCAATTTTTTAATATCCAGAATATGCGTATATGAAGAGACATGAATATTGCTTTTAGTTAATTATTATTACCACTTTATCAATGAAAGAAAATTAATATTTTATAATTTATTTGTACACCAGGCGGTTCTATTGATCACTAATCGCATTTTTTGGTCAATAAAACATAAGCTTTTGTTCAATACCAATCGTTTGTACATTTTATCATATAATGAAAACGTTAAAAGCCGGAGTCGGACGATAAAAGGAAATTTGTTTGGCTTAGACAGATTTTTGGTTTATCCAGGGTACGGCTTAGACAGGTTTCACTGTATCAATTATTTTTAGCGATTTAAACGTCCGTGCCGTAAAAAATTTGCTGTAAATAAAGCATTCGTAAAGCACAATATAAATTAATCGTTCAATTTTAAGCAGAATTCTATTCAATAAGAGTAAAATACTAATGCACGACAATTATATAAATTTTCGCATAAAATTCAGAGTCTAGTGAAACAAATCCATATGCAACAAGTTGCTATTTATTGATTGTTATTTATAGTCATTGCGCTCAATTTAAGTACAGGTTTATCAGAAATGCGAAATTATAATATTTATTTCTATGAAAAGATGGCTATCTTGTCCTATTAGGAAGGAAGACTTTCTTTGACAAAATTAAAGGACTCTGATCTCAAAATGCCTACTCACAAATTATAACGATTTTTCATTGATTACATTTAATTTTGAATAAAATACAAGTGGAATTTGAATACAAACTCAAGATAGACCACTTAGCATGTTGGTGGTAGATCTTCTTAAGTGTAATTTAAAAAGAAATAAACCCAAAAGTAATTTCATCTTAAGTATTTTTTTTTCGTCTTGGTTAGCTGCTGGTGCTGTTTTTTTTAGACGAATTGAACTCTCTGGCAGTTATCCAAGTTGTTGCCAAAAATAGCTTTCAGTGAGCTTTTAATGATATTTAACATAAACGCAAACGTTTTTGTGATTATGAAAAAGTTATTTTCGTACATCTTTGTGTCTTTATTTAAACAAAAACCACAGGTAAGGTGAGGTAAGGAAATCATATTTGAATGCAAATTGAATTTAAAATTTGTGGATCACAAACTTTTTTTTTCGCAAATGAAAAAATAATGATAAGATAAGCCAGACATTTGGGTGGAAAATAAACCACAGAAAACCTTTTTGGCTTAGATTATTTTAATCATAAAAATCATCTTGTTTACATACATTTTTAAACATCAAAATTGCAAAATTTTATATCTACTCGCAAAACAGTTTTATATTCGAAGAAAACTTTTTATATAGACAAGTTTTTTTAACTTAAAATTTTATCATAAACAGTGATCAATAAGTGTGGGTTCTTTGAATTATTGAGCATGAAAAGTTTAAGTAAAAAAAAAGTGTGATGAAAATTGAAAATTTGGAAAAACCTCCGAATAAAAAAGTCCTTAAAAACTAAAGAAACTTAAATTCCTTTGAAAAGGTGAAATTTTATAATATAATCATTGGAGTAAATTTAAAATATATGCGCTTCGGTGGGACAGCGGTGCTACACAAATCCAGCGACAAATAGACTTTGCGGACGCACATCACATTTTAAAGAACGATGCACGATTTTGCCCCTCTAAACTAACTTTTGAACCCGTGTAGTTTTCACTTTGGTTGAATACTTTTTGGAAAGGGCACAGTCTCTAGTTTCATCCATATATGGCGTCAAGAGCCACCGGATGGTGAGTGGTTAACGTACTTTCTCGTGGTAAAAATCACGAGAAAGTTCGTTAACCCCTCACCATCCCCGTGCAATCCGGTGACTCTTGACGCTATATATGGATGAGACTAGAGACTTTCCAAAAAGTATTCAACCAAAGTGAAAACTACACGGGTTCAGAAGTTAACCCAGGGGCACGAAAAACGCTATTTCCTACATGGTTCTTTACTCCAAGGATTAGATTTCTTAATTCGGGGGTTTTTCAATTTCTTAAGGACTTTTTTATATTCTATATGGTATATCATATAGTGGTATAATAGATTTAATATACCGTTTGTAGCGCATCGATCCAATCATCGGACATAAAAATGAACCATTTCCGCATGATGACAAAAGATTTTGATTTCCGCATGTCGTCCGTGAACACCATAAAATTCGAAAGGATTGAGTTAGAGACTTGAAATTTTGCACAATTACGTTTCTCTTAACCCATTTTGACCCGGCCTCGTGTTTTCATAACAGCAACTTTGACTTATATGTGGTACCAATAATACTCAAAATTGCTTAACGTACTGGTCGGTAAACCGACCATTTGGGCCAAAATGGGTTAAATGGCTAGGCTAAGTTCTTGAAGGGGCAAAACTGGAAAATTCTTTTTTCCCTCTCTATACAATCGTAATAGTTTTTTGCAATTTTCTGGAAAACGGTGAGTCATATTGAAAAATTTATAAAGGTAAAATGTATTTAAAAAGGGATTCTACATAACTCATCCATACATCAAAATCTTATCGGACCACTCCTTCCCCCCCTCCTATACAAATGAAATACTTTGTTCCTGGTTTCTCGAAAACTGTGCATCGTATCGAAACATTTATTAAGACGAAATGTGTTTAGAATATGATTCTACATAACTTGTCTATACATCAAAATCCAGTGGAACCACTTCTCTCATACGAATTGAATACTTTTTTTCTATTTTCTCGAAACCGGTGAGCCGTATTGAAAAATTTATAGAAGCAAAATCTGTTTAGACCACTCCTGGACCACTCCTTTCCCCCTTCTCCTATACAAATGGATTTCGTTGTAAATAGACATTTTGTCTGTCATCATATAGAGTATTTGACGATTGGCCCCTGAAAATGGTAGCTTTTCTTATGTTTTCTTCTGTCTTTGATTAAAACAATTGATGACTGCACGACATCACATGGGCCTTGCTTCAACTACACATCTTCAAAAAAAAGTAAATTATAAAAACAAATCCTTAATTGCGAGAAAGATAAGACCTTGTCGTCAGAAAACCACTTAAATTTGATGATAATTTTAAATCTTATCAACATTGTAAAGCGTCTCTTTAAAAACGCAAATGCGTTAAATTTCGTCGCAATGTTATCTCAATAGCGACAGTTAGCTAGCATAAATACAAACCAAATTATGCGAGCGTTGCATATCTAATTCGTTCTTCTAAGTCGATGATCATGACGCCGTCGAGTGATTATGAAATTCAATCGCCTAAATATGTTAAAATTCAAAAGAAAAAAAATATGCTTGTGTTCATAAATTATGTTTACGCTTAGACCATATTTTAGCGTCGAATGCTAAATAGACTGACAAGTGTTTGAAGATTTTATTTTGGTAAAACTGTTTTTAAACTGTAAAAAAAAATATTAATTTTTTTCAAATTTTAAATTTTTCAATATAGAGAAATGAAGAAATTTCTAACAAATGTGTATCATGACATTTGTTAGAAATTTCTTCATTTCTCTCAGGGCTCTAGGCCAAAAATTGTAGAACTAAATTGAAAAATTGCTGATAAATCATAAATAAATCACCACTCCTACCCCCCTCCCTCATACAAATTGAACACATTTTTTTTTTTCAATTTTCTCGAAAACGGTGAGTCGTATTGAAAAATTTATAAAGGTAAAATCTGTTTAGAATATGATTTTACATAACTTATCCATACATCAAAATCCAATTGGACCACACCTTTCGTCCTAAAATGGATCTTTTTAAATAAACATTTTGTCTGTCATCATATAGAGTATTTGACGATTGGCCCCAGCCCCAGGAAATTGTAGATTTTCTTATATTTGAAATTAAAAAAAAATTATTGCTATACATTTATATTACCTACTATTATTTTTAACGAAAAAAACTTGTTTTAATAGAACCACAATTCCTTTTCCCTTATACTATTATAGAAAATATTCATTTCAGCTTTTATGCGAACCTTCGGCTTGGATTTCGGCCTAGAATTATGAAAAGGGATGAAGATCGGCTTCCGCTTCGGTCAAAAACTGACCTCCGATCGAACTACTTATATCTACTTATAATATGGATATTCATACAACGAGGTAAAATTACCGATTGCATATTTTTTGACGAAGTGTTTCAAGAACGGATTTTACAAATAATTTGTGTAAATCGATCAGCTGTTCGGCAAATTTAGAAGTTGAAAATGGAAAATAGCCACAAAATTAGAAGTTGAAAATGGAAAAAAAATAAGTGAAAAATTAAAACTAATTCAAATATGGAAACAAATGGCACAAAAGAGGTGAAATTCACAATTTATCGAAATTTCCGTATTTAACGATTGTGCACCTTAACGAGGTTTTTTGAACACTAAAATCGTCGCGTAATCTTATGAGGATTGCGTAAAACATTCTTCATAAAAATTTTGATAGTTAATTTACAAGATGGCTACGATGGTTACACTTGGTTACATTCAGATGGTTGCACTTACGCCGTTTACAAGGCATTTTCGAAACTTCATGAATACCCCTGCAATAATTGATCCCGTCAGGAAACTTATATAGTTCGACTTGATTTTAAGCAAAGCCATGGTTCAGTTTCAATATTTTATTCATTTTCGATTATTATCGTGAATTTTTGTTTTCAATTCCAAATTTATTATGCCTCCAGAGAAATTTTGTAGCAACAAAAAATTACATTTTAGCAAAAAAAAAATCTGAAAAATGTTACTTAAATACTTTCTTGCATTTTCTTTGATTTTTATCATTTTTAACACGAACAGATGCTTGGCATGGACTTTGTAATGTTGAGGTCAAAGTAGTAATAAAATTATATCAGTAAGAAAAAAGTAGAAAAGCATCCAATAAAATTTTTGGTTTTTTTTTGTTTCTTGACGATGGAGCTGGCTTTAAATTTATAAATATTGATGATGATTAAAGTCAGCTTGGGAAACCATGAAGAAGAGAACACGAAAGCCGATACTAACGAAAGTAATTCTCGACTCAACTTAATTTTCAACTCAGCTTAACAACGAAAACTGATAACCCTGAAGCATTTGTTTATTTTGCCTGGAGATAAACCATTTCTAGTAGTATCAAACATTAGGTTTCATATGATTCTATATCAAATTTCATACGCATTTGAATTTAGAAATACATAAGCTGGAAGCGTAAACAAACGACAAATCGTTAAGAATGGTAAATTTAACTTTTGATAAACGAAATCAATTAATCCGTTAATTGCGAAAATTTGTCGATGGATAATAAATGGTGGCATTCACCATAGGCTATTCAACTTTTTATAAAGTTTCCTAGAAATATTATTGTATTGATTGACATATAGATGAGGATCAAAGTCTTACGTTTAGCAACGAAATACTTTTTAAGGTGGCGCTAAACTTGTGTGCCTGATGGGACGGTATCGATTTAACAAAAATTCGGTATGGAAAAGTTCGCCCTACTAACATTTCTCAGTTACTTTTTTTTCTAATAAAGCACGGTGAGATTTTTATATTGCATGGTGATAACACTTCAGATATTGATAACACAAAGTTAACCACCTTTTGACCGGTTCTTATTGAATCGACATCTCCTTATAAATCGCATCAAAATCAGAAGAGGTTAAACCGGTTTATCGGAATCTAAGCATATGTTTTAGCAATATAATCAATTTAACTAACCGAAATATAAAATATATTTAGCAACTTCACAACTATTCCAGTTTTTTTTTTTGGTGTTTTTTCCGACATAATCATATTTTCTTCCTCTTGAATAAATCGTAGATTTTCTTCTCAACTTTGGTTGTAGATTAGCTACTCTTTTGCAGATCACGATACCTTGAGTTGAGCACTTTTTATGATGAAATAGTGAGAGTTTATTGCGTTTACCTGTGCTCACCGATAATGCATTCATGCTTTTTGTATATTTATTATGTAAATTTTTTTATGATCTCAAACTTTTTTTTCAACAATTTTGAAAATAAAAACGTTCAAAAAATTGGATGAGTTAAAGATTTGAACTCTTATCGCAAAAATCTTCAATTCTGTGGCCGCAAGCATTCACCGCTTAAGTCGCCAATATGAGCGATTTCCAATATGAGCTGTATTTGAACCAACAAAAACAATATTTTAACATCACATGAAAACCGACTTAAGGTGGGTTTAGAAACACGAGCATTTTCATTTTTACTGGCAAAGTGAGCGAGATAGCGAAATTCAAATTTACGTGCGCAAAAAGTCGATCACATCAGTGTCTCACACGTACTTTCCCTTCCACTTTATGGCGAACTGTCACTGCACATCACCTTCTCGCAGCAATACGTTTGTTAGCACTTCAATTTCACCTAACAAAATCATTTTGTGTGATGTTATAATTAGTAACATAATTATTATTACCTCCCGTTTCCATTTAAAATGCGTAACTTTCAAATAAACATCGAACTTAACCTTACTTTTTCTGGCTGCCATAATTCCCATAATTCAGGGGTAACATTTTGCTGGCAGGGCGGGGAAGTCCAATGTGTTTGTTGTTGTTTACTGCCATAACTTTCCTATCGTCGACGAAAATTATGGATAGTAAAACCACTACATGCAAGCAAAATTTCCAGTAAAATTTTTACTGGGTGGCTTGCCGTCCCCTTCCCACTTGATGAAAAAGTCATAAGAAATCTGGCATTTCACTCACTTTGCCAGTAAAAATGAAAATGCTCGTGTTTCTAAACCCACCTTTAAGCGTTTATTGTTCGTGGCCACAAAATTGATAAACATTTTGTCAATGATTAAAGTTTTCTATCATGAGAGGCATTTTTGGTGTAGGTCAGGTGTGAGCAAGTCTTCTAAGAAACATTGCTTAACACTTTGTAGTCAAAAATTGGAAATTTAGATAATTAGACAAGGCCGTGTCGGAAGTGGCGAAAGTGGTGGCAACAGGGTTGTGAAAAACCCGTTTTTTTTTAAATTAAAGCCCAACCCACTGTTTTTTATACACTTTCTATTAAGTTGGATTGTCGCGACCTATGTGGCTACCTACCTACATATGTGTCTTTCTCTGGAATCTTTGGAACCTTATATCTCCGAAACTATGCAACCTAGGAAGATGAAATTTTGTCACCTTGCGTAGTTTCGGTGACAGTTCAATATTTTTACTACTCCATCCTTGTAAGGATAATGGAAGGTCCTGTAAGGATAACGCAAATATCCTTTTTCCCATTTTTTCCGGGAAAAAATGGTATTAGGGGGTTTTCGGGGTCGCTGATCACGAATTCGGTGTTAGATTTTCAAAATTCAAAACGGAAGGTCCTCTAAGGATAACGCAAATATCCTTTTTCCCATTTTTTCCGGGAAAAACTGGCATCAGGGGGTTTTCGGGGTCGCTGATCACGAATTCGGTGTTAGATTTTCAAAATTCAAAACGGAAGGTCCTGTAAGGATGACGCACATATCCTTTTCCCGTTTTTTCCGGGAAAAAATGGCATTAGGGGGTTTTTGGGGTCGCTGAATCCGATTCTGACATTTAAAATTCTGTAAGGATAACGGAATGTCCTGCAAAGATAACGTGAGTTTCCTTTTGCTCAAATTTCCCGCGAAAGATCTTTTCTGGAGGTTTTTGGTAGGCTAATTCAAGACTAAAAAGTATAAAATAAAAAAAACACTTGAAAAAACAAGTTTTATAACCTTATACACTTTCAAAATGCACTAAAAAGTAAAAAACAAGTTCAAAGTTTCACAAAAAATGTTTTTATAAATTGCGTGTTGTTGTGAAAGTATAAAGTGTGCTGCGTTGCACAGTATGAAACCGCTATTACAGATTCAAGAGCAAATGCAACGTCACACACTTTATACTTTCACAACAACACGCAATTTATAAAAACATTTTTTGTGAAACTTTGAACTTGTTTTTTACTTTTTAGTGCATTTTGAAAGTGTATAAGGTTATAAAACTTGTTTTTTAAAGTGTCTTTATTGGGTGTTATTGCTTTAGGCGATATACTTGTTTGGTAGTTATCTGCGCCAGATTCGAGCTCCACAAAGAATAAAACATTAAGCCCCGTTTGCTGAAACAAGTCATAGCGTCTTATGTTCAACTTAAATTATTTAAGACCCAGAATTTCTATGGCCTAAGTAGGCTAAGCACAACTTAAATTGTTATGACTCGTTTCAGCAAACGGGCCTAAAAGGGCCTATAGACGGACAACTTTGTTGCCAACCTGGTCGCCAACCTGGTTGGTAGTTTTTACCACAGACGAGACGGAATGTTGGCAACCAAGTTGTCAACATCATTTTTAACAAGATCCCGTCGACTTTAGGTGATTTCTCTAATTTTTTTATTGAGTTTACTATATGGTTATAGGACAACTATAGGGTATATGTTGACTAGTGAAAAATGAGTAAGGATTTGTTATTGGTATTGGTTTTAAACGAGTTGTGCGAAGATGAACAACTCAATGCAACTGAGATTGGCAACCAGGTTGTAAACTTGCCTACAGACACCCCAACATGAACGCCAACATGCTAAGTTTTCAAAATTTTTTGATTTTACACCAACCTGGTCGACAACATGAAAAACCAACCGCCAACTTGGCCACAGACGTACAACATCGACTCCAACATTGCATGTTGGCGACCAGGTTGGCAACAAAGTTGCCCGTCTATGGGCCCTTTAAGACACGCTTCTCTGGCAATTTTCTTAGGTCAATTTAAGATTCGATCTTGGTATTCAAAAATTTTCGACTGCGGCCCAATTTTTTTTAAATCTAGAAAGTATTTTTAAATTAGTGTTTCGCTTGGGGTGCAATTTTTGTCGCATACTGGAAAACTAAGATATATTTCATATTTTTATTTAGATAAAAATAAACATTGAGAGAAACCTTTTTTTCCTGATTGGTCTTCCAAATGTTCCATGTACAATAAACTTAATATTTTTTAACACATTGACTGCCATAGTTATCGTATGTCATAGCCAGTGATGTTTCACTGGGGGGTCAGGGCTTGTATAAAAAATATAACTGAATGTTAAAAACAGCATAAATCACAAATAAAATGTATTGACATTTTTTTAAACATTTGCAAAATTGGTTGGGCAGTCAACGTGTTAAATATAAATTTGGCCCTAACCGTCGCATTGAGCCCACAAGGCTTTTACCTCACACATTGGTTCTACAAAAATTATTCTAAAATATCCACTTCATCATACCAGAGTATAGCAACAGTTCCTATTGATCACGCGGGAAATTTTCTTCATTCATCGAGATTTCTCAACTTAACAATCCTTTTATCAAGCCTGATAATCCCATGTTTTATCAACAAAATTCATCTGGATTTGATTAGAATTCAGCCTCTGGTTTATGACTCTTGTATGGGTTCCGAATCAATCGATCGTAATTGAGATATGAAGATTTATTGAATAAGTCCTCTTGGTGTTCTCGTTATCATGCTGTAAGTTTTCCTGTCGTTGACGTATTTTGATGCCAAAAGAGTATGGTATGACCACGCCATGCTTAAAGTTGAATCACTCAAATTTAGATTAATAAAAATTTTTAAAAAATGCTGGCCGATAACAGAAAAGTAATTGGTATCAATGGCAGACGATCATGATTTTATAGACCGATTTATCTACCACATTGCCTGTTTTCACTTGAATCACACGATCATCTTGTGACATTTTTTTTAACCACTAAAACTTTAATAGATTAACGTGGAAGATGGTTTTTTTTGGTAATTTAACTGATATGGAGAAATTTTTCAAGTGCCCAAAAAAACTGGTTTGTAGCAGATTCGATTGCATTCACTCACTGAACGCTCTTGATTATCCGAATTTTTATTTAACCGTCATTTTTTTTTGTAAGCTCTGAAGATTTTTGTTTCAATTTATTGGAACTTTTGCGTGAACCGAGTATTTTCTAACAAACAGAAAACCTCTTGATTCTTCTAACGATTAAGATTGGATTTTTCATCAAAGTTGAACATTCACAGAGGCAGTTTTTCTCCAGAAAATGTTGACACAAGTTTTCCGAAAAAAATATTTCAACGTTTTCAGAGTAAATTTTCCAACATTTTCTCTGAATTCATGAACTTACTGAGAAAAAACGTCGGTTCTTCAAACAACGGTGAAATTTTCATACATTTTCAAGTAATTTTACTGAAAAGATTTTACTGTGTGATTAAAATTATAACAAGAAAAACAGCTGAGCTGACATGATAAATAAAAGTCCGTTCCAAAAGGTTTTGCTTTATCAGTTTTCTAATTTTCACAAACAGCAGATAATAATGTGAATAAAAAATGTGCCTTTTAGACCTCATGCGATCAACTTATCAAGAAATGCTACGCCTTTTATATTGTTAACAAGTTTCAGAGTTTCCGAGTAAAAAATGAGTGTTTTTAGAAATTTTGTAAACTAAATCTTGTCGGTCTATTCTACTTTGGGTGTTTGTTTATAGATTGATAAAAAATATTTACACGTGACTTACAAGTAAATCTCGCGAGGCGGAACTTTCTGATCTTGATGATATTTTTATATGTAAAAGAATGTTGAAAAATAAGAGGCACGTATTGTTTTTATCGGTAAGGTTAAAGGTCCTTTTTGGCCTCCCTAAAAGTATGCAAATTTTCGTTTATTTGCATTGTTTTGATGAAAAGAGTTGTCCGATTTCAATGCAATAAAAGTATATTTTCATTCTTCTAGATTTTATTTAATTGAAATCGGGCCGTTATTTTTATCAAAAAATGCAAATACATGAAAATTTGAAGACTTTTAGGGAGACCAAAAAAGAACCCTAATTATGGATGGTTGCCGATAAAAAAAATCAAGATTGAGAGTTAAGGTACGGTCAAACGATATGATCATTGCTCAGTTTTATGAGCAAAAATATGTGCCAAACGGTATCATATCGTATGAACATCATATTGTTGTGCTCAGTCGACTGAGCATCAGGCATTTAATTTAAACTGAGCAAGTCGTACTCAGACGTTTGAGCACGGCATTGTCATATTGTCTGGACACTGTCCAAAAAGTATATGAGCAGTTTTGGACATTTTAAAAACGAACTGAGCACTGTATGATAACTGAGCATGGGGATTACAGAAGTGCTCAGTTGTCAAATTTGTGTTAATATTTCCATTTACGGTTTTATTACAAATATTTTCGCGTGACCTGTAGTTTCTGTTTTTAGTTTTGGTTTTGCTTTTTATACATATATGGTAAGTATTTTTGTATATTTTTATTCCGTTAATTTATTTTGTGTATTGTGTTTAGAAAAATGGATATTGAAGACTGCGACACTGCGACGAGTTTCGAATCGGAGAAGCATCATATTTGTATGTTCATAAAACTGAGCAGTGTTCATATCGTCTGACCGTAACTTTACACCTCTCGAGGTTTACTTGTTAGGCCCCGTTTACACCTGCGATTTTTTTTTGTCAAAGTTGTCAAAATTTGAATTTCTTCCGTCGATTTTATATGAAAAATTCCTATTCAAACGTCTTGCAGAAATAAATTTCGGAGTTGTGTATCGTAATGTAAACAGTTGTGAAACGCGAATTGAGTGTCGCTGAATAAAATTCGGAGAATATACACAAAAAAGTGATTAGTAAATTCACCTACAATTTTCGTTGATTTTCAGCCAGCTACAAAAAATAGATGAGTCAGATGTAAAAGTGACAAAGAATATTAATATAAAAATTTTCTGATGTAAACAGCACATGACTTTCTTATACAAAATCTACATACCCACCCAAGTTAGACTATCACCCGACAAATAAATTATTAAAGTAGACTCGCAATTATATGAACATTTTAATTATATGAACGGCTGTTTTAAATGCATCGAAAATATTTGAGCTCAAATACTCTGTTGTATGAACAGCTTATCATTTCATGTTTCTATAATCGCGAGTGTACTGTAGTTCATAAAAAACATACTTACATTTTTCACCAATTCGGAAATATCTCGATAACGGTAAAGGATATCGTTTTACGGTAAATGGCAAAAACGTAGAGAATTTCAATATCTTTACTTATTTTTCGAAATGTTTTTTTTTTCTAAAAACCGTTAGTTTGCAAGTAATTCGCAAAAATCGAATTCTTTTACATTTTGATAAAAATATCTCACTAACGGTAAAATATATGGAGTAATGGTAAAAGACAAAATTGTGAATAATGCCATTCTCAACATACATTGAGGGTTGCCAAAATAAATTTTAGAAAACTAGGACTCATGGAGCGATTAAAAAAAATATATGAAAAAATATTTTAAGGTCAACTGTAAGAATAATTTATTTTATTACAATAAATGTAGGAGGCAGACATCTTTTGATGTTCCTGTTTGGGTTGACAATGAAACAATTTTTAAAGCAAAACATGTTTGGCAAACAAAAATAAACAGAAAAAATGCACAGAAAATACAAAAAAAAATTGTTGTCTCTTCTAGCAAAAAATCAGGTCTTAAGGGTTTAAGACGGTGTTCGGTTAAGACGGTGTTCGGAGGACGGTGTCCGGAGTAAAGAGGACGAATACATACAAGCACCGAAAAACTGTTAGTTTTCAAGATAATCGCAAAAAACTTATTTTTTGGAATAACTGTGAAAAGGTTATTTACATTTTTGCTTTACTAAGTAGGGTAATGACCTCGAGAGCTATTTTTCTTGGCGCCAAATCTGAATAAATTTGTGTAAATCGGATTTTCTTAGCTCAAAAATTCCGAAATTCATCAACAAAAACGCAATAATCATTATTAGATTTTTAGACCGAAAAGCTGAATTTAATTACCATGTTTAGTTCGAAATTTGGACCGATTATTCCGAATTAACGCTGGTCAAATTTATATTAATTTAAAAGGTAAACAAAACTAGCGTCTGTTTATGGAAGAGTTTATTTGTATTAATTTGTCTATCAGTATGCAAACTGTATGGGAAACAATTAAGAACTAAAAAGGTAATTTTTTAAAAACTTATCTTCAGTTTTCCCCGTTAGTTAAAGGATCGATCTAATGATTGAATTTAATTTGTAGAATTTCCAAGTGGATTAATTATGCTTGAAGACCGGTTTTACCCAACACTAAATTTTCCCAACTAAACGACTTTTAAGCTTTTCCCGCGAAATACGAACCCAACTTACATGTAAGCCAAATTCATGCATTTGAAGAGTTTGCTCAGTGAAGTCTCTATCTCAAGCTGAGTGGTGGCCGCCATAGAGGGTCCAGCGACTGCTTTTTTGGGAACGTAGCGCTGCACTTCGGTGCATAGATTTGCCGTTGTTTTCTCCTCCAAACTGGGATCATCGGGATCGGGCATTTTAATTTCGCTGTCGTCATCTTCTTGGGCTTCTTCAGCCTCAAAGTGGGACACCATAAACTGGCCGGAATGAATCGTTTCCTTTTGCTGGGCAGGCAGAGGCTGATAAGACTGCAGTTGGAACTTCTGCTGGGGCAACTGCTGTAGGGTGGGGGCGTAGTAATCCTCGAATTTGTTCGACATATTCAAAGTCATCATCTTCTCACTTGCACAGAACATAAATTTCAGTATTTTTTTTTTGTGTTTCCAAATCAACGAAGGCAACAATTTTGGCACACACCAGTGAAATTCAACGAAATTGGAAACCTCACCAAAATGTATCGTCGAAAATTCAAGAACGTAATTGAGCGACTTAAATGCGATTAAATTGTTTCAATTTTTGTCTAGCGACTGAAAACACAAACCAAAACCACTGTAATGCACTGGAAACAAGAGGAGCAACTTCTTGCTCGCTTCAACATTTCAACACTTTAATTGAAGTAGCAAGTGATTCCTTACACTATATATCACTGCTTCGGCGTGTTATCTTTAATTTTCAAGAGATTTCTCTCGAACCACATAATCGCACTATCAAAAAATTAAGAATAGCTATCAATCTAAGCGACGTTTCAAGCGAATGATCCAAAAAAACTGACTGCTGTCCAAGAAAAACGAGAAAGTGACAGTTCTGCTGGCTGACATTCACAATTGCGACTCATTGCATACTGCGAAATGCCAAAAACATCCTCTTTTCCACTACATAAGATGCGTTTCACCAAATACCACAAATGTTTATACAAAAATTGCCAGCCTCAAAATTTCGGCCAGCAACTTTTTTTATGTCAACGTTCCAGCCTATTGTAACTGATAATTCACAATATCACTATCGCCACACACACGAATTTGTTGCTGATAAAATTACCAAATTTTGATAGCGCTTTTCGCGAAGAATTTTTTACGAGTTCCACTTTTTCACATAATTTTTAACTATCATTCCCAAAGTGTTCTATCTAAATTTGTATTCTCCGCCAAATTCAGTCATTTTAAGCCACTTTTTCCAATTTTGTAAGCACAAAGAGATAACCGACACTCACTGCGTTCACGAAATCATCATAACAAAAATACAAAACATTTATCGTAGTGTGAGTGGCAAAATGGCGGCCTGACTGGCGATTTTTGACATTTTTGATTTTTCAAAACAAAATTTTATCCGCTGTTTTCCAATTCAGAATTAATTTTAAGCAATTTTTTAAGGTACGATATTTTTAAAATAGCTTTTGTGGAGAAATTCAAATTCATTATTATAAATAAAAATTGAACATTTAAAAGTTTCCCATTTTTGTATTCGAAAATTCAGGGGTAGGCCAGTAAATTGGGCGGCAAATTTTTGAAATGCATTCGTTTTATAAAATTATTCGTTGTCTTCCAGGAATAATCGAATAACAAATTTGTGCATGTCACTGTAGTGTATTTAAAATTTCTTTTCAATTTTTTCAAGCAATTTTTCACGAAAAAAAATATTAGTTGTGATTAACACAAAACTTTCTTCGCAAAATATTTATTTTCGGAAAGTAAATGTAAAAAGTAACAATTTTTCAAATATCTTGAAATGCATGAAATTTTATTTTCTTTGAATATAGTTTTTCAAGTATTTTTTTTTATAAAAGCGGATAGTTTTCGAGATTTTCAAGAAACTGAATTTTTCCCAAATATTTTGAGAACCGTTGGAGATACAAAAATAACAGTAAAACAAAAAATGTAGAAAATTTCATATCTTTAAATTTTGTTATATTCACAAAAAACTATGCATTGGCAAAAGGTGATTTTAATGATTGAGAAAGTGGTGAGGAAGAAGAAAAGAAGAGATATTGCTTAGAACGGAACCTCTTTCCAGAAAAACATCAATTTTAGTCAGGACATTTGAAAATCTACAAAACCAAAGCATTTTGCAATAATAGAGAAAAATTTTGTAAACAATGAGGAAAAGTTTTTTAATATCTTAAAAAATTCAATTCCAATACAACTCGTTAAAAAAATAGATTTCCTGTAATTTTTTTGCAATTCTTCTTTATTTTAGGTCTCTATTAGACATTAATTTAGCCTATTTTCATGTCCTGCAAAAAAATGTTTTGTGGAAACAGCATTTTCCAAGACATTTCTAATTTCTTGGATAAAAATGTTTGAAAAAAAAATCTGTCTGTAGTGTCGTTTTAAGTGAGGCAATGTCTTACCGTAAAACACTTTCTGGCCAAATGTTATGAATTGAGGAGAAAATTTCATTGGCAAATAAATCATTTCCTATGATAGGCCGCCGTTCACCATACACAAGTTTTTGGAAAACTAAAGTTTCAAAAAAGCGGTACTGGAAAACTAAGTTTAGTACCGAAGTCATACTATTGCAGAATCCCGTAAAAGGGTGACATATTTTATGGACAGTCCCTTAGTTTTGTTTAAGAAATTGAGAAATTCGTAATCGAAGACTCCGTTATCTTACTTTTGCTTGGAAACATTGGAGAGCTATCAAGTAAAAATTAAAACTCTTTTATTTAAAAAAAACAATTAATTTTTATTAAGAGAAATGTTAGAACTAACTATTTGGTACTTCAGTGAGTGCGTTTTCAAATGATTCTATTGTCACGTCGCAGATTTTTTCCAGGTCTTGGAGGCCCCTTTTGAGCACTTCTACAGGCCGGCTTTTGGAAGTTGTTTGTATTCTGAGATGCATTTTGTTCTCTGCTGGATGTGGTACGGTGTATCCACAAAATTCGACATCAGGACTAAGAATTAAAAGATTGAATGTAGAGCAATAAATTGTAATTTTTTTCAAAAATAACTGCACTAGTCATCGGTTAATATCAAATGGCCTAGTAGCAAATTATCGAACCACGTATAAATTTGATAACCGGTGGCAATCATAGTTTTGATATTAATCGAAAACTACTTCAAAAATTCAATACATATTTACACGAAAAATTAAACAATTTGCATATTTTGGTAATAGATAAATAAAAATCCTTACTATCTGCAGATAACCCACTTTAAAACATTCCCGAGTGTATGTCCTTCGGATTCGAACACAAAAGTCCTCGCATGTTCGTTATTTTCATCACTGTCTAACTAGAAAACAAAAAGAAAGAAAATAATTTCTAGCATAATTACACTGCGACGTTGAATACCTCTGCAAGACGCGGCATTTTATAAGATTTTTGATGAAATTTTAAAACACCGAGTTTGTAAACAAAGCAATGCCTTCTGAGTAATTTGAGGTTATGGTTTTTTGACATTTAAACATCTTGTCGAAAATATCCCAGTAAACCATTTTTATTTCTCGACATGAAATTAATTTTAATTAGACTTCTGGTTGGTAGTTTGATTATATGCAGTTATCACATGATTTAATATTCTTTCAGATATGAGAAAAATGTATAAAATTTTTAAAATTGAACACCATTTTTGTTATAAAACGTTTATAACATTTTAAAATCATATCACCGATTTTTATTTGCATTAAATTTAATAGTAATTTCTACATTTTTAAAACAATATGGTTATTCACAGAAGCTATTAACGTAGCTAATATTTGCCGAACTTTAATATTTTATACCAAAGTGGTTAATATCATGCTAAATTGTGGTAAAGTTGCAAAAAATATATGTATTTTCTTGTTTCTTACAAAGCTAACAAATAATACTATTTTGCGACGATAAGAGCTACTTTAATAGCAAATATAAATACCCATAATAATCAAGTAAATTTTTGAATTTATCATTAATTTTCCATTTAACTTAATTTTTCTTTATTTTGGTTTTGAGAAATGCTGGCAATGCTTTTTCATAATTTCATAATACTGGATAATCGACCTAATGTGTTTGTCATATGATGCACTTTCGTATAATTAAACCCCCAAAAGAAACTATAAAGTCAAGCGAATTCCGATAATCGACCCATTCTACCAAATGTTACCGAGAAAGATTTACAGCAAAATATTTTACGCATTTATTTCGAGGTGAAAATGGATATCTAGTTTGTGCTCAGCTCAAACTTGGCTCTTGCCAAGAAGTTCAATAAAAGTGTTTTTCAAGATGATGTAAGTGAACAAATGTTTTTTGGATTTAAGGCCGAAATTGCCAAGAAAATGTGAATCGAAATCGCCTGTGATTGGAGGCCATTTTGAACAGGGTGACTAATTCGCTGACGCGAAGTCGGAAAAGTGTTTTTAGTTGTCAAAATGTTGACGTATTTTTTAAAAAATTTCCCTTATTGGTATACTTTGGAGTCTGTAAACAAATAATTGGGCATCCAGAAACGCATGTCAATCCAGAGAACAGATTTAAAAAAAAAAGTTTTTCTGACGTAATCGCGCCATTCACTAGTTGCGTGTGTTTATTGGCCAACTCTGTATGATTTCCAGGTGGCGCAAGGGGGCCAACCCAGCCGACTGCTTTCTCCGCACTCCAAAAACGTGGAGCCCTGAATAGACTTCTTTTTTGTTGGTTTATTTGTGTCACTAATAAATCAGCGGGAAGGTTGAAGGGAGGTATACACAGCGGTGTGGAGCAGCTTTTTGTTTGATGGCAACAACTTTTGGTTTCTTGGAATCGTAATTACACCCGCCGTGGGTCTCCCCCCCGGAAAAATGCCTGCGGATTAATGTTGCTGACAATCTTGTTGTCTATCGTACAGTAAAATGAAATCTGATATGATTGGCCTGCGCAAAATTTCCATTGGTTTTTTGCTTCATAAACAAATTTACGAAAATGTTTTTTATTACCTTATCAATGCAATCAAAATCAACTGTAAATCAATGCTACAATTAACGAGAACTCAATTTGCATGATGAGATATATTTTAGGCAATGATTGGTTATTAAATCTAGCGAAAATACTTTGATCGGCTCTGTTTTAATTCCATTGTTTTTGTTTTCTGTAGTTCTATTGGCAAAACTACTCATGGTCAGAGGGGAATTTTCCAAATGGGATGGGAAAGTATCCAAGAATGTTCAAGAAAATTGCCACAAGGTGTTTTGTACGATTTTTACCGCGAAATATATTTTGCGTGATACTCGATCAAAGTTCAAAATA